>VZQC01010049.1:203833-366056 GCA_009823505.1 Rhizomys pruinosus
AAAAAAAAAAAAAAAAAAAACCTTCATACTTTCAGAAATTGGCTTTCCTAAAAACTAGCATTTCTAGAAGAAAGGATTTCCCTCCATGCTGTTAATTTCTTCTGAAAAGAATTTTATCCAGGTGTGGTGGTGCACACCTTTAATCCCGGCACTCAGGAGGCAGAGGCAGGGGGATCTCTTTGAGTTCAAAGCCAGCCTGATCTATATAGTGCAGGCCAGCTGGGGCTATAGAGAAACTCCTTCTCAAAAAAAACAAAAAAAAAAAAAAAAGCCTGGCCTGGTGGCACACGCCTTTAATCCTAGCACTTGGGAGGCAGAGGAAGGCAGATCTTTGTGAGTTAAAGGCCAACCTGGTCTACAGAGTGAGTTCCAGGACAACTGGGGCTACAGGAGACCCTGTCTCGAAAAGACAAAAAAAAACACTTGCAAAAAATACAACTTAAATCATACCTCCTTTTCCAAAAGTTCATTATGTATCAAGCAAGCTCGTTTGTAGTTAAAATTTGCTATTGAGGATGGTTCAAGGTAAGATGAATGAAGAATATTTAAAACATCTTCAAATTCCCGAGACCCTGGAGTCAATGGCTGGAAAAGTGCTAAAATTGAAAAAAAAAAAAAAAATTAACTGTTAAGATCATTCTATCATAAATGTGTATTTTCTTACATTTGTGCTTTTTTTTTAAAAAATGAACAAAAGACATCAAAAACTACTTCAGGACATGCAAAAGATACTTATTGAAAGCTTACTGAAGCCTCGCATAGTGGAACATGCTTTTAATTCCAAGACTGGAAGCAGAGGCTGAGAAGCAGGTGGATCTGTATGAGAGAAGAGATCAGCCAGCCTGGTCTACATGAGTTCCAGGCCACCTGGAGCTATAGGAATAACCTGTCTCAAAATACCTATACATGTACTTAACTTCATCTCAATTCCTATTGTGTTATATTTAAAATATATGTCTAGGGGCTGGAGAGATGGCCTAGCGGTTAAGAGCTCCGACTGCTCTTGCATAGGACCCAGGTTCGATTCCCAACACACACATGGTGGCTAAGAACTGTCTTTAACTCCAGTTCCAGGGGAACCCGACGCCCTCTTCTGACCTCCGAGGCATTGCACGACACAGGTGCACAAACCTACCATGCAGACAGTATATTCACACACAAATAAATTTATATATATATATGTCTAAGACTTCAGTAGCTCAGGCAAAAAATTCCACCATAAATGAAAGACTAAAAAAATATTTTAGAAACCCAGCGTGAGGCACATGCCTGCACTCTCAATACTTGGAAGGCATATGCAGGAGGACTGCTACAAGTTTAAGACCAGGCTAGTCTTCAAAGCAAAGTCCAAGGCAGCAGCCACAACTATATAGGAAGACCCTGGTCTAAAAAAAAAAAATGCATATTCTCTCATAGCTGGTTGCTAGCTTTGAAGCTTTGGTTTGTTTGTGGGGTTTTTGGTATTTTTGAGACAAGGTCTCCCTTTAGTCCTAGCTGGCCTGGTGCTCACTCTGTAGACCAGGCTGGCCTTGAACTCAGAGATCAGTCTGCCTCACCTCCCAGAGTGCTGGGATTAAAGGCTAAAGGCATGCGCCACCACACCCAGGAAAGCTTTGAAATCTTACATATGCATGTATAAATGTGAAATTCCAGAAAGGTTAAGAAAGTAATAAATGCTCATGGTGTGGTATTTCCTGGGAGAGTTGCAGAATGTAGTGACTTAAAGGGAAAAGGGTATGAAGGGTTAAGTCAAATCAGGTGGGGAACAGGACAGCAGGGCAGGAGGAGGAGGGTTAACTAACACTAAAGACCTTTAGAAAAAGCCATATAGAAACTTAGAAGCTTCTTAGGTACATGAACATTGTAAAAAGGGAGTAAGGCTGAGTGTGATGGTGCATGCCTTTAATCCCAGCATTCAGGAGGCAGAGGCAGAGACAGATCTCTGTGAGTTCAAAGCCAGCCTGGTCTACAAAGCAAGTTCCAGGCTAGCTGGGGCTACAGGGAAACCCTGTCACAAGAAAAGATTAGATGATAGATAGATAGATAGATAGATAGATAGATAGATAGATAGATAGATAGATGATAGATAGATAGTTGATAGATAAGAGAAAGAAAGAGAGAGAGAGAAAGAAAGAAAGTTAGTTAGTTAGTTACCTTGTAACAGGGGACACTTCCCCTTCTAGACATCATAGAGAATGGACTCCCTCCCTAGAGGCTGTTGACTAGGAGTCCCATGGACCCTCAAACAATACTGGCCATTGTCCTTGTTCTTGGGTTACCCACCAGAACTTGACAGTAAGATCCTATTGCTGACAATACTACATATGTGAGCTATAGAACAAGGAGAAATCAAGCTGGTGATGACTTCAGAGCCTCATCTCTACTGGCTAAATGTTCATAGTGTTGGAAGGTGCTATGCAAGGTACCCAAAGGAAAAAATAATCAATTTTAACCAGCTGTGAATCCTGTGACCTACAACTCGCCTGGCAAGATACACACACTGGTGCAATAGTGACAGGAATATTATTAAATCTCCCTAATTAGATTTAAGGCCTGCTTCAAAGGATGGAGACCATGCCTGACATTGGTATCAACCTTAGGAACCAGAGGCAAGACAGGTCACAAGACATACAGAAGAGCTTAATAGTTTAGCTGGGCGTGGTGGAGCATGCCTTTAATCCTAGCACTTGGGAGGCAGAGGCAGGCGAATCTTTGTGAGTTCAAGGCCAGCCTGGTCTCCAGACCGAGTTCCAGGACAGCTGGGGCTACAGGGAGACCCTGTCTCCAAAAGACCAAAAAAAAAAAAGTTTTCTAGTAAACAGTTATTGTATTAATCTGACTCCTAATGACTTAGTTATACCCACAGATCAATGCATCTCTCAACTCTCATCAGGAACGTTTTCTTATGCAGCAGATGGTGATTAACACAGAAACCCACAACTGGCCAATATGTAAAGTGCAAGAGGCTGCCAAGTGCTTACCCCTGAATAAGCCAACCATTTATCAAACTTCTGCCTCTCAAGGCTCAGGGATCATTGGGGAAGAGGGGCAGAAAGACTGTAATGTAGAATAATACAACATTTTTATGTCAAATATCTCCTACTAAATTCTACATAGAAATTATGTTCCTTGGCTAAGCTGCCAACACTATTTCCACCAATATAATCATGAGCAAAAAGCTCAAATATAAATTTCCATGAATTACAAATTTTCCTCAAAAGTACTTAATGCTTTCAATTTGTTCAAAGCAATGTCCTATACAGTCATGCCAAGTATATTCAAGAAACTGCCAGTAAGAAAATTAATCTTGGGGCTGGAGAGATGGCCTAGCGGTTAAGAGCACCGACTGCTCTGGACCAGGGTTTGATCCCAGCACCCACATGGTAGCTGAGAACAGTCTGTAACTCCAATTCCAGGAGAATTCCAGTTCCAGGGGAATCGGACGCCCTCTTCTGACCTCCCTGGCATTGCACTGAAATGGGTGCACAAACCTACATGCAAACAGTACATTCATACACATTAAAAAAAAATTAATCTTGGCGGGGCGTGGTGGTGCACACCTTTAATCCCAGCACTGAGGAGGCAGAGGCATGAAGATGTCTGTGAGTTCAAGGCCAGCCTGCTCTACATAGTGGGTTCCAGGCCAGCTGGGGCTACTGGACAACCCTGTTGCAAAATGGAAAAAAAAAAAACTTGCAAATGGAACAGAAATAATTGTATCATTTTAGGCACTCATATGTAAATACATACCCCCCCACACACACACACATACATGTAATTAAAAATGAAAATCTGCTCCCAGCCCCCCAAAAAACTCCCCAAGTCAACAATCAAGTTTGGTCTAATAACTTCAACAATTAAAAAAAAAAAAAAAAGACGATTTTTGTTTCCAAAGGTTAAAACCACTATAAAAGCATGGATCACAAGGAACTGTTTCTCCCAGATGCACTTAAGTGAATGTATATGCTACACTCAAGCCATTGCACCAACATCAAGATGGCTTAGGACACAGCACTGGGGGGACAGAAGCAGACAGATCTCTGTGAGTTCAAGGCCAGCCTGGTCTACATAGTGAGCTCCAGTCCAAAAGACAAAAATAAAACAAATAAGGTAACTTAGGACCACACGCAGTCCACTTGTTACAATTCCAACTCAGCAGACACTGTTGATGGTGGGATGTTATGTCTGGGTTTGAACAAAGAAGAGATTTACTATTCAGACTCAGGTCCATACAAGCAGGAAATTTACTTCCTAATCAGAATACCAATAAAATTCGGCTAAATGGGGCTGGATAGATGGCTCAGTGGTTAAGAGCACTAACTGCTCTTGCAGAGACCCAGGTTCAATTCCCAGGACCTACATGATGTCTAACAACCATCTATTCACTCCAGTTCCAGGGGATCCAACACCCTCTTTTTTTTTGGGGGGGGGGTCTTTTCAAGACAGGGTCTCCCTGAAGCCCCAGCTGTCTTGGAACTTAGAGATCTGCCTGCCTCTGCCTCCCAAGCGCTGGGATTAAAGGCGTGCCTGGCCAACACCCTCTTCTGACCTCCCTGGGCAAAGCACAACACAGACCCACAACACAATGCACAATTCAGTGCTGGAGACTGTCATTTTAAATTAAGATTTAGTGCTAAAGCACATCCCCTAGTTCCCACAAAGCTCTGGGTTTCGATGCGGCAGTAAGTACCTATTATCCTATTTCACATTTCAAATGGATTCACTAGTTACATGACAATTATCATTTTCCTCATTTTCCAACAATCAGTTGTTTAAAAAAAAATAAAATAAAAATTATACTCTATTGTTAAAAATTTCAAGTCTATGGGGCTGGAGAGATGGCCTAGCGGTTAAGAGCGCCAACCGCTCTTGCAGAGGACCCGGGTTCGATCCCCAGCAACCACATGGCGGCTGAGAACCGTCTGAAGCTCCAAATCCAGGAGAACTCCAGTTCCAGGGGAATCCGAGACCCTCTTCTGAACTCCGCGGCGTTGCACGACACGGGTGCACAGACTTGCATGCAGACAGTACATTCATACACATACAGAAATAAATAAAAATTAAAAAAAAAAATTTCAAGTCTATGTGCTGGTTAAGGAAACTGAGAAATTAAGTTCATCCTCTGAACTTCTCCGCTGGTCTATTATCTTTAATAAGAGATCTTTTAATGTTGCAAATACCGGGGCTGGAGAGATGGCCTAGTGGTTAAGAGCGCCGACCGCTCTTACAGAGAACCTGGGTTCGATCCCCAGCACCCACATGGCGTCTGAAACTCCAATTCCAGGAGAACTCCAGTTCCAGGGGAATCCGACACCCTCTTCTGACCTCCACGGCATTGCACGACATGGGTGCACACACTTGCATGCAGACAGTACATTCATACACATACAGAAATTAAAAAAATAAAAAAAAAATTTTTTTTAAATGTTGCAAATACCCTTACCAACTTGTAACTTAAAAACATACTCAACCAAGCCAGCAGAGGCAGGTGGATCTCTGTGAGTTCCAGGCCAGCTGCAGGGAGACCTTGTCTCAAAAAAAAAAAAAAAAAAAAACTCAACCTAAGCCCAAAGTTTCAGTAGAGTACCCATTTCACTTAGTGAAGAAGTTACTATCCAGCATACTATTTCCTGGATTCTGAGAACTACTAATTTGTACAACCACTTTCAGATACTAAATTTTACATGTATTATCTCCTTTAGTTATCAGAATCATTTTAGAAGCTCAATATACCCCTTTCTCAAAACTGGTTAACAACTGAACTGACCCCAAAGTTATGTTAATGAATGAGGGGATACACTCAAATGTAAGCTCTCTGAGTCTAAGTAAAAAGATAAATGCGAGCATAAGAAGTAGACTCTCCAACCAGATCAAGAGTTGGGAAAATATGATCTTGGGTATCGAGCCTTTTATCCCAGGACTCTGGAGACAGTTTCAGATCAACTGGGGCTACAGAGAGACCCTGTCTCAGAAGAAAAAGATAAAGTTAATAGTAGAAGCAATGTAAATTATTTCACATATTAAAAAAAATTGTTTAAATCCCATTAAAAGCATTTCAGAAATGGCTGAGTTGATTTCTTATCATACAAGGCTTCCCAATTGACAAACTGATTATAAATATATTTTATGAGACCAAAGAACACACATTTAGAAGGATATTTGGAGATAAGATGTGGGAACTAACAGTATTACAAAATGAGAACTAGAGCCAGGCCAATTTGAGATACAGAGCGTTCAAGGAGTCTGGCCTATACAGTGAGACGGTCTCAAAAAAGCAAGAAAGCCAGGAGTAGTGGCACATGCCTTTAATCCCAGCATCCCAGAGCTCGGGAGGCAGAGGCATGCGGATCTGAGTTCAAGGCCAGCCTGATCTACATAGTGAGCTCCAGGCCAACTGGACTAAAAGGAAACCCTGTCTCAAAAAGACCAAAAAAAAAAAAAAAAGGGGGGGGGGACAATTTTCTGATTTAAACTAAGTAACTCATGGTTGGGGCTATGATGTATCTCAGTAGTACAGCATTTGCCCAGCATGCACAAAGCCATGGATTGCATTTCTGGGCCCACAAGGTCAGACAAGAGCATCAAAAGTTTAAGGCAAGCCCAGGGAATAAGGCTATCACATCAGCTTTGGTCAGAGTAGCTTTGTTTTGTGGTGGGTAGCTGCAGAGACTGATAACTGGTAAAAGAACTAAGAATAAATGACTATACAATGCTCGGCCATAACTGAACATCTATTATCACTCCCTTCAAGGCTCACCAAACATTGAGGAGGAAAGGGCTGAAGGGGAGAGGGTGTGCGGAATGCTGACTTCTGGACATGGCATGGTTACTCAACTCACAGCTGTGATTAACTGAAGAAGATTGAGAAGGTCACATCCTATCTTTGAAAGAGGAAGGCCTTATGGGGCTCCAGCCCTGAGGATTTAATGGTTGACGGAAGAAGGGACATTCTCTTCAGGGTATAGATATTAGTCAGGTGCTCATGACCCTATACCCAGAGAGCAATAGAAGAAAAGAGACTTAGCAAGAGTGGAAAGAGAACAAAGGAAGGAAGGAATGAGTATGATAGCATGTTCATGTATGAAAATGTCACAATAAAATCCATTTTCATGTATAA
This sequence comes from Rhizomys pruinosus, assembly GCA_009823505.1. NCBI lineage: Eukaryota > Metazoa > Chordata > Mammalia > Rodentia > Spalacidae > Rhizomys > Rhizomys pruinosus. Next base: position 210,951 of record VZQC01010049.1, read on the forward strand.
TATATGCTAGTTTAAAAAAAAAAAAAAAAGACTGGAGGGGGGCAGAAGTGTTCAAAGCCAGCCTGGACTTCATAGGAGGGGAAAAAAAAAATTAACAAGGCCAACTGGTGACCAAAGGTAATCTGTAATTCTGAGATCTACCACAGCTGGTATCTATTGGTCTTAACTGTCCTCATACAATAACACCACCTCCCTCCAGCTGTTTACAATTAGAATGACTTTTCTATATAAAAAACTACTGGATGCTGGGCGTGGTGGCACACACCTTTAATCCCAGCACTCTGGAGACAGAGACAGGAGGATCTCTGTGAGTTCAAGGCCAGCTTGGTCTAGTGAGCTGCAGGCCAGCTGGGACTAAAAGGGAGAGACTAAATGGGAGACCTTGTCTCAAAAACACCCTCCCCCTCCAAAAAAAATTACTTGACAATTACTATTTTAATATGCATCTCATCTCTATATCAACAAAGCTGAACACAGTGCAGAATTAGTAATACACTGGCAGAAGTCAATGTGAGCCAGTACAAATATGAAATTTCTTCTCAGGATTATGTCTACGTAGAGATCTATTGTGTTCAAAACCCAATCATCCATATGCAACTACTGAAACACCTTGGCTCAAAAGACAACTACACAGCCAAGTGAAATCCCAGCAATTGAGAAATTGCAAAGGCATGATGACTCTTGTGCTACATGAGACCCTGTCTCAAAAAAACAAAAACATGGGGCTGGAGAGATGGCCTAGCGGTTAAGAGCGACAACCGCTCTAACAGAGGGACCCATGTTCGACCACCACGCACCCACAGTTGGCGGCCCGAGACGTGACTAAACCGTCTGAAACTCCAATTCCAGGGAGAACTCAGTTCCAGGGGAATCAGACACCTCTGACCTCCCGGCATGTGCACGACAGGGTGCACAACGCAGCAGCAGACATATAAGAAAAATAAAATTAAAAAAAAAAAAAAAAAAAGCTGGGGGTGTGGTGGCACAACACTTTAATCCCAGCACTTGGAGGCAGAGGGCAGGCGGATCTTTGTGAGTTCAAGGCCAGCTGGCCTACAGAGTGAGTTCAGGAACAGCTGGGGGCTACAGGGAGGAACCCTGTCTCAAAGATGAAAAAAAAAAAAAAAAAGTAAACTACATAATGTACTTAATAGAAAATGCCTCCTAGTTTATGGTGAACATTTCTCCATCTCAAAATCATCCAAGACTGCATACTAAATACTCCTAAATTTAATAGTAAATGAAACATAGCCTTTAATCCTTGGGAGGCAGAGGCAGGCGGATCTCGTGAGTCCAAGGCCAGCCTGGCCTTGTTCAAAGGCCAGTTCCAGGCCAGCTGGGAACTATAGGGAGACCCTGGTCTTAGACAAAAAAAAAAAAAAAAAAAAAAAAAAAAAGAAAAAAACAAAAAAAAAAAAAAAAAACAAAAAAAAAAAAAAAAAAAAAAAAAAAAGTAAATGAAAATCCCAAAAAAAAAATTAAAAAAAAAAACACAACTCTTAAATTTAGATTATACAGCCAGGTATGATAATATAAGCCTCTACGCTCAACAGTAAGGAGCCAGAGAGCAGCTTGGGCTACAAAGGGAGAACCTACCAAAAAAACAATTAAAAGCTTCCTTTCTCTGCTTCCCCACTGCAGATGCAATGTGATCACCTGCCAAGCTTCTGCTGCTATGACTTTGCTGCCATGATGGACTGTACCCTCAAACTGTGAGCCAAAATAAAACCTTCCCTAAATAAGTAAAAATAAATTTGGGGGCTATAAAAAGAATACCGTTGCTATACAGTTGAGTAGTTCTAAGTAGTCTAAGTTCAAATGCTATCACCACCATAGGAGTTGAGTAACAAGTTCTTAGTACTTGTTTCCTCATCTGTAAAATGTGAATACCACAAAGATTTAGTTAAGTGTTTAGAACAATGCCTACAATCCCAATCTATTAAGTGCTGTATTGTTTGCACCAGTATTATTACTCATTTGAAATGGCAGTATTTAAATGTCATGCTATTATCATCAGGAGGGAGGGAAGGATTAATTTTCTAGAGCTGGGCAAGGCAAGGTAGAACAAGCCTATAATCCCAACACTTAGGAGACTGAGGCAAGAGGACTGCTAGACATTTGAGGTCATCATGGCATACTGAGGCCCTGCCTCAAAAAAAAAAAAAAACGAAGTCAACAAATTATACTAACTACATAGTATTTACCTCTAAATTTAAAAAATTAACATCCTAATTTCAAATTTCACTGTCAAGTAAAGATCTATATCAGAATAGATAGATGCAACAAAACTTTCCATACTGAAAATTTCAAGACCTATCTACAAAAACTTTTATTCAGAAGACTAAGGCAACCAAGCCTTTGTCTTGACACACCCTTCAACCCTTCCAAAGAACGATATTCGAAGTGTTCAATTCCCTCTGCTGTTTGTAATTTTTTTTTTTTTTTTTTTGGTCTTTTTGAGAACAGGGGTCTCCTGTTCTGGGGTTTTTTTTTTTTGTTTTTTTTTACCCCTTGGTCTCTATTGCACAGTATTAAGCTTTCTGTGTTTGGAAAAAATGAGCGGAAATTATCTTATTTAAAATGCACAGGACGATAGCCTGGCGTGGAGGCAGCGCCTTTAATCCTAGCACTCGGGAGGCAGAGGCAGGCGGGACTTTTTGAGTTCAAGGTTCTACAGAGTGAGTTCCAGGACAATGGGGCTTAAAGAGACTCTGTCTCGAAAAAGAGAGAAAAAAAAGGGATAACAAGCAAGAGCTTCCTAAAAAACATGGTGGGAAAAAAAAAAAAAAAAATGAGGAAATTAATTATAATAGTTCTAAACTAATCAAATACTTTATTGTAATACAAAGTTGAAATTTAACATGTTAACTTCAACTTAGGATAAAATCCATGCTGTTGGGCTGGACATGGTGGCAAAAGCCTTGATCCCACATCACGGAGACAGGGCAGAGATTGTGGGTTAAAGGCCAGGGCCTGGTCTACGGTTAAACAAAGTTGGGAGACCCCCCCCCCCCCACACACACACTCACACACAAAACCTCACCGTGGTGAAATAGTTGCTTACTTAATATCTAAAAGTTCTCTATTATGGGCAAACATGGTGGCATGCAGCTGCATTTCCAGATACTAGAGAGGCTGAGATAGGGGCATCCCAAGCTCAAGGACAAGGCAACTTAAAGAGATCCTATCTCAAGCCAGGGGGTGGTGGCAGGAGCTCTTTCTCCTGAGCACTAGGGGAGGCAGGGAGCAGGCGGCGATCTTTGTGGAGTCAAGGGCCAAGGCCAGTCGACCCAGGAGTGAAGTGCCAGGCGTCAGCGGGCGGCTACCGGGGAGACCCGGGGGGCGAAAAGACCAAATAGAAAAAAAAAAAAAAAAAAAGAGAGATCCTATCTCAAACTACAGTTCTGTTGTTTCTAAGTTCTATTAAAATCTCACTGCTGTGTTGTACTATTTGAACAATGCTACTCGACATACACTTAGACATTAAAAACCATTTTTCAGTAAACATGAAAAGTCCACCAGATGTTTTTAACTACAACTTCCCTTACAGATTAAAAATGTTAACTCTAGGCAAGAATGCAAAATATTAGCATTCCCCAAGGAGTACTTCAGACCCCAGGGAGAAAAAAAAAAAACAGCTATAGTTTCTATTTCCTAATTCCCCATTCCAATTTCAGTATTCAAAATAGTCATTTTTGAGCAACCTCTGGATTTGACTTGTGCAATAAAAAAAAAAAAAACATGCTGCTCTGGGCATGATGGCACGCCTTTAACTCTGAAGGCAGAGGCAGGAGGATCTCTTTTGAGTTCAAGGCCAGCTAGGGCTACAAGAAGAGCATGTCTCAAAAAGACCCCCCCCCAAAAAATAACCAACACATGCTGCCACGTCATGTTTTAGACCAAGTTCTAAGGGATTCTAAGCCAGTTTTCTGGACCTAACAAATGCTTCCAAACAAATGCAAAGGGTGATTTGTCCACATGCTTAGTCACTTCAAATCTAAAGACTTCAAAAGCTTGATACAAGTTGCAAAAAGTTCTGCCCCTACTCTCATTAATAATCAAAATGTCTTCCAAGCTAGCCTCCCCTACCAACTGGCCATTGAGAATGAGCACCTATTTGTCTGTCTCAACTACAGCCATTCAACTTTACACCAAAAGAACTGCCTTGTCCTACATCCTAAAATACTACATTTACTTAAGATATTCCTAGAAACATTCCTGAGGTTAGTGGACAAAGGTCAACTTCCTCTTTGTCAACTTGGTTTCTTACACTATTTCCTTGGCTTTGTCATCCAAACAGAAATGAACTTTCTTTGTACTTCGTCATCTGTTGTGCAAAAAGCTGGTTACCATATGCACAGTGCTTCAATCAAGATTTTTAAATCTTGAGTCAAATAACAGTGTTTCTGAAGCCATGAAAATGCTAAAACAAGCAGTAGGCAAAGGGTTTTAAACCAAATCTCGAATATTCAAAACTCACTGCATAGTCAAAAACTGTGCTAACAAAAAAACGGTGTTAAGTCCAACCAGGTGGGTCTAAGATATCAAAAAGCAATTAACCTGTCTCAAAACCCAAGGAGTCTGAAAAAGTGAAGTTCAAGACCAAGTTTCTTGGGCGCAAGAGAACTTCTCTTTTTGTTCCATAGGGAAATCACCGCAATAAGAACCTACCTTCCCATTCCCTTAAAAAGAAAACAAATGCCATACTAAGCTTGGAGCTGAATAGAGACCTGGCTAATGCTTCAAAGCCTCTATATGGAAATGATGTGTGATGGAAGGTGTGCATGGACCACATCTACTATGGAGATCATCTCTAATCAAGAGTAGGCGTTGCCATCGAGCCAATGTCAAGTGGACACACAGCTGGAGACTTTCCACAGCGAGAAGATGTGTGTTCCTCCGAACGCCGTGGCCTTGGAGAAAGGCCCAGAATCCACGGCCACGGGCTATTTCCACAATCAGACTTCTCAGAAGCATCCTTAGCTGGACACATCAGCTTCTCCGCCTTCGGGGGCTGGGAAGGAGCGGCGCCCAGCACCATCTTTCCTCTCTGGGAGCCGCAGCCTTGGGCACTCGCTTCCAACCCGAGCTCCGTCCAGCTTCCACGGGGAGAGGGGGAGCGCAGCGTGGTTCCACCCTTTCCTCTCGCACCAAGCGCAGCTGGGCGGCTGTGGCAGTGAGGGGGAAGCGGCTGGCGCGTGCGTGCGTGTTTACGTGTCTCGGGTGGGTGTGGGGGGGGGAGAGAGTCCTAATGAAAGATGGAGAGGGAGAGAGACAGGGGGTGGGAGGGGGAGGCACCACCTTTCTTTTCTCTGCTCTTCCTGGGGATCTGAAAGTTCCGCCTAACAGGCCTTTCCGGCTCTTCGGCGCCCTTGGGCAGAGCGGGGCCCGCCGCCTCCGAGGCATCCTGAGGCGGCTCGTGGCTGAAGCTCCGGGCGGCCTCGGTCTCCTCGGGCCCCGCGCTGCAGCCGCCGGGCTCCGCTGTGCTGAAGACGCCGCCGCCGCCGCCATTTTGTGGTGAGGACTCAAGCTCCGGAAGCGCAGGCTTCATCGCGTCGTCGTCGCCGCCCCCGCCGCTCTCCCAGCTAGCGTCCGTCGAACAGGCCAGGCTCTCAGCGGCAGTCGCCATCGCGCGTGGGCGTGAGGTGCTCCGGGAGGCTTCTGCCCACTGGGCCGACGGACGTGGGGGGAAGGGGCTGCGGGCCGGACTCACCCGGAGCTCCTCACAACCCACCCACCCCCTTCCCCCCTCCCCGAGGCCGCGGGCCGGGTCACGCCGCAGAGGCGCCACAGGAACGTCAAAGCGGCTCCTAGCGTGCAGCTCGCCCGGAGAGCCGCTCCCAGCTAGGACAGCTCCTCAACCGGCCCCCGCCACCCAACGTGCTCGCGTCTGGGCCTGAGGGGGCGGGGCCTCGCGTGCCGTCCCACCAATGGGAACGCAGGGCCCGCCTCCGAAGATGCAGATAGACCGCGCCGAAGGGCGGAGCCTCGTCGTGTCGGAGCCCGCCAAAAGGGGTACGCCACGCCCGGCGAGATGCTCGACGCCCAGCCTCGGGCGGAGGGCCTGGACACCCACCCACCCCACCCCCCCGCGTTGCCGTGCGTGCTAGTGGGCCGCGCCCAGCACGCGCTACGGAATCCGGATGTAATTCCATGGGGGTCTTCCGGGCGCTGTGCGTCGCACCCCTCAGGGACGAGACAGCCTCCTTGACTCATGAGGTCTGTGGGCCGGTGCCAGTTTTGAGAGAAATGTGTGTTCTCAAAAGGGCCAGTGAGAGATAAGAAAATGGCCTTCTTCCGTAGATAAAGCGAAGGCCTTCAGGACTCGGCCACAGCCACCCAGCTCTGTCATCTCCTGAGGTGACTCCCACTCCCTTGGGGTTTGCTTGCAGAGCTGGGAATGCAGCAGATCCTTTGATATAATCTACACCCTGGTGTGGGGGCCCGGAAGTTTCCGGCTTTTAGGCATTGCCTCACTTTGAATTTTTTCCTATACAAATTGTGGTGGTTTTATTTTGTGAGGAGAGATTTTTTTTTTCCCCCTTTATTGAGAACTTAAGGTTTGGGTACATCAGTCGGGCCTGGTGGCGCATGCCTTTAATCCCACCACCACAGTGAGTTCCAGACCAACTGGGACTAAAGGGAAATCTTGTCTCAGAAAGAACAACAACAAAAAGATTTGATTTGGGTACATCAAAACCTGTTTCTGAGGGGGGAAAAAAACTTCAATAGACACAATAGAAAAAGAATCCACTGCTAGGTGTGGTGGCAGGAGGTTCTCTGAATTCAAGGCCAGCCTGGTCTACAAGAGCTCCAGGCCAGCTGCGGTACCGGGAAACTCTCAAAGGCAAGCAACAACAACACCACCAACAACAACAAAAAAACTGGGCCCCAGCAGAACCTAGAGAATATATTCTTGGGGGCTGGAGAGATGGCCTAGCGGTTAAGAGCGCCAACTGCTCTTGCAGAGAACCTGGATTTGATCCCCACCCAGCACCCACATGGCGCATCTTTAACTCCAGTTCCAGGGGAATCCGACACCCTCTTTTGACATCTGCGGCATTGGACGACACAGGTGCACAAACCTACATGCAGACAGTACATTCATACACATAAAAAATAAATAAAATTTAGAAAAAGAATATATTAAAATTTATAATTCACCTTTTGATACAAAATTACCTATTAAATTTGCAACTTGTGGTTCTTGTGTTGGAGTCCATTGGATAAAAAAAGGAAGTCAGCAGGGCCAGGTGGCGCACGCCTTTAATCCTAGCACTTGGGAGGCAGAGGCAGGTGAATCCTTGTGAGTTCAAGGACAGCCTGGTCTACTGAGCGAGTTCCAGGACAGCTGGGGCTACAGGGAGACCCTGTCTGGAAAAGACAAAAAAGTCTGGTGGCACTTTAATCCTAGCACTCGGCAGGTAGAGATGTCTGTGAGTTCAAGGTCAGCCTAGTCTACAGAGCGAGTTACAGGATAGCTGGGGCTACAGGGAGACCTCAAAAACGCATAAAATAAAATTCCACGAGGAGTTATTTGGCGTTTGATTCCTTTTTCCCCTTGTCCAAGAGGTAGCCGCAACAGTGCCCACCTTCTGGGCAGCTTCTTTCTTGGCATGATGAGCCTACAGAACTGCCACAGCTTCTTCATCCACTTTGGAGCAGAATAAAAGTGCAGCACCATTCCCGTAATCTTTCCAGCCAGATTCGAATGCTTTGTTTGGATAAGTGGGAACAAGCGTTCCCCTAGCATCTGCTTCTGTGCAGCCAGCATGGAGGCAATCAGGGGCTCCTGTCCCTGTACGGAGACTATAGACGGGTGCCTGCGGCAGTGGCAGAGGGAGGGCTGCAGACCCTGGAAGCATACCTGTATGGGGCCACAGCCGCAAAGGCAGTGGGAGGTGCAAGGTTCTGCACACCTGTGGGACCTCCTCCAGGCTGGCAACTGTCAGTCAGCTCTTGCGGGGCAGCACCAGCCGGGACAGTCTATACCCAAGAGGTCTGGGCACTCAGACCCAACTCTCAGAGTAGTAGTAAAGGCCGGAGCATTAACCAATTGCTGCCAGAGAGCTGGATGAGGCCCAGACTGGTAAAAATAGCACTTAGCATTCCTTGTTGCTTTTGGATTGGTTTGGTTTGGACTTTTTGAGATAGGGTCTCCCTGCAGCCCCAGCTGGCCTGGAACTCACTATGTAGACCAGGCTGGCCTCGAACTCATAGGGATCTACCTGCCTCTGCCTCCTGAGTGCCTGCACTACCATGCCCTTGCTTTCCTTTAAACTTTTTTTTTTTTTTTGGTCTTTTTGAGACAGGCTACAGAGAAACCCTGTCTCAAAAAAAAAAGCAAGAAAGCAACTTGATAGCCAAGTAGAGGGTCTTTGGATAGTTTCTTCCTAATTAGGTGTAATTACTACTTAATACAGACTATATACTGGATGCTGTCTATATGGTAGGCCTTAGAGCATTAGCTCCATGTCATTCTCAGAACATTCCTTGTAGAAACAAGACTCTTGGACAAATTGAGGTGACAGGTCTTTAATTCCACAGGAAGTACATCAACATTGCACTAAGACCTAACCTTCACAGCAGCCCTCACTTTCCTGCATTTTAAGAACAAAAGATTCTGCACGACACGGGTGCACAAACCTACATTCAGACAGTACACTCATACACATAAAAAAATAAAATAAACTTAAGAAGAAACAAGATCTCCAAGCATCATCGGGATTGGGATTCCCCAGATCTTTGCTCCCAAAATCCATGCCCTCTCTGAAGGAGTTGCTAGGTGATAACTAATAAATTTGCAGCCCCTGTCAAGTGGTTGGTCTCAAAAGAACATTGGTGGGGGGGCAGAAGATTTGGAATAATCACAACTTATTTGACACCTGGGGTATCAAACCACCCAGGTGTGGATTGCTCCACCCATGTGAATCAGTGAAAAATATGAGTAAATAATTATCAGTAAATAGTTAAGGCAGGAACTGGGAAGTTACTTCTTGTTGGTAGAGAACTTGCCTACTACCATGCACAAAGCCCTGGATTTGAGCTCCAGCGCTGCATAAACTGGAAGGGTTGCACATAACTGCCAATCCCAGCCCAGGAAAGGTAGAAGCAAGAGCAAGATGTTCAAGGTCAACTGGAGCTATCTGGGGCTAACCTGGACTCAAGCCAAAAAAAATTTTTTTTTTTTGTCTTTTGGAGATGGGGGGGGTCTCCCTTTTGTCCCAGCTGGCCTGGAACTTGCTATGTAGACCAGGCTGGCCTTGAACTAACAGAGATTTGCCTGTCTCTGCCTTTGGAGTGCTGGGACTGAAAAACTTTTAATGGTGAAAGAACAAGGGTCAAGTTGAGGAAAACTCATACTTTTTTTTTTTGGTCTTTTTGAGACAGGGTCTCCCTGTAGCCCCAGCTGTCCTGGAACTCACTCTGTAGACCAGGCTGGACTTGAACTCACAAAGATCTGCCTGCCTATGCCTCCCAAGTGCTAGGATTAAAGGCGAGCGCCACCATGCCCGGCTTCATATATTATTTTTTTTTTAATTTTATTTATTTCTGTATGTGTACGAATGTACTGTCTGCATGCAAGTTTGTGCACCCATGTCATGCAATGCCGCGGAGGTCAGAAGAGGGTGTCAGACTCCCCTGGAACTGGAGTTCTCCTGGAATTGGAGTTTCAGACGGTTCTCAGCTGCCATGTGGGTGCTGGGGATGGAACTGGGTCCTCCGTAAGAGCAGTCGGCGCTCTTAACCACTAGGCCATCTCTCCAGCCCTTCATACATTATTTTTTTTATATTCTTTTTTTTTTATTTTTTAATTAATTTTATTTATTTCTGTATGTGTATGAATGGAGGGATGGCCTAGCGGTTAAGAGCACCGACCGCTCTTGCAGAGGACCCGGGTTTGATCCCCAGCACCCACATGGCGGCTAAGAACCGTCTGTAACTCCAATTCCAGGAGAACTCCAGTTCCAGGGGAATCCGAGACCCTCTTCTGAACTCCGAGGCATTGCACGACACGGGTGCACAGACCTACATGCAGACAGTACATTCGTACACATACAGAAATAAATAATAAAATAAAAAAAATTTAAAATAACATTTTAAGGGGCAGGAGGAGAGATGCTCAGGGGTTAAGAGGATTGGCTCTTGCAGAGGCCAGATTCAGTTTCCAGCACTCATATAGCAACTAACAATCATCTGTAACTCCAGTTCCAGAGGATCTGACATCCACTGCTGACCTCTGTGGGCATTACACAACACAGGTACACCTACACACATGCAGGCAATCCATTCATAAAATTTAAAAAGTAAAATATTTTGGGCTGGAGAGATGGCTCAGTGGTTAAGAGCACCAACTGCTCTTGCAGAGGACCCAGGTTCAATTCCCAGCACCCACATTCCAGGGGAATCCGACACCCTCTTCTGACCTCCACTGCATTGCATGACACGGGCGCACAAACCTACATGCAGACAGTGCATTCATACACATAAATAATAATAATAATAATAATAATAATAAAATAATAATAGAAAAGCCTAAAAAATTTTTATTGATCTGTCTTCACATTCCTTGTTTCTGTTCTCCATAATTCTTCCTTACTATTGACTCCACTTAAAGTGGTTTCTTTCTGTTATTATTTTATTATATTTCTTGTGGTGCTTAGGATTGAATTTTAGAGATTTGGCTGTGGGTTTTAGCACCGAGTTAGATGCCAAGTCCTTGTGTTTGTTAAGTTCCATTGTTTCCATTCAATACTTGATAAACCTTACTAATGTGCTGAGATTTTTAAATTTAGGGTGGGGGGAGAGAAAAGGGTTTATTTAGCTCACATCTCCCAGGTCAGAGTTCATTACTGAGGGAGCCCAAAGTAGGAACTTCGGGCAGGAACCTGGAGGCAGGAGCTGAAGCACAGGCCATGGAGGAATGCTGCTTACTGGCTTGCTCCCCTTCAGAGATTTTCTAATTTTTGTCTCAAGAGAATTTGTAAACTGGCCATTGTGGTGCACTCTTGTAATCCCAGCTCTCAAGTGGTAGAGGCAGGACAAGCACAAGTTTGAGGACAACCTGGGATACATAGTGAGACTCTGTCTCTAAAATAAGAAAAAAATTAGGCTGCAGATATAGCTCAATGGTAGAGCTCTTCCCTAAAATATGCAAGGTCCTGAAGCTAATCAGTCCCCAGTACCACCAAAGTAAAATGGTTGTAATTGCTTTTTTTTTCCTAATCTTTTTGAGACAGGGTCTTCCTGTAGCTCTGGCTGTCCTGGAACTCACTCTAGACCAGATTGGCCTTGAACTCACAGAGATCTGCCTGCCTCTGCCTCCCAAGTGCTGGGATTAAAGCGTGCCCTACCATGCCTGTCGAAATTGTGGGGTTTTTTCCTTTTTCTTTTCTTTTTTTTTAAACTTTTTGTCTTTTTACTAAGATCTCAAGTTTTATACCTGAAGTACTGAGATTTTTAAATTTAGGGTGGGGGGAGAGAAAAGGGTTTATTTAGCTCACATCTCCCAGGTCAGAGTTCATTACTGAGGGAGCCCAAAGTAGGAACTTCGGGCAGGAACCTGGAGGCAGGAGCTGAAGCACAGGCCATGGAGGAATGCTGCTTACTGGCTTGCTCCCCTTCAGAGATTTTCTAATTTTTGTCTCAAGAGAATTTGTAAACTGGCCATTGTGGTGCACTCTTGTAATCCCAGCTCTCAAGTGGTAGAGGCAGGACAAGCACAAGTTTGAGGACAACCTGGGATACATAGTGAGACTCTGTCTCTAAAATAAGAAAAAAATTAGGCTGCAGATATAGCTCAATGGTAGAGCTCTTCCCTAAAATATGCAAGGTCCTGAAGCTAATCAGTCCCCAGTACCACCAAAGTAAAATGGTTGTAATTGCTTTTTTTTTCCTAATCTTTTTGAGACAGGGTCTTCCTGTAGCTCTGGCTGTCCTGGAACTCACTCTAGACCAGATTGGCCTTGAACTCACAGAGATCTGCCTGCCTCTGCCTCCCAAGTGCTGGGATTAAAGCGTGCCCTACCATGCCTGTCGAAATTGTGGGGTTTTTTCCTTTTTCTTTTCTTTTTTTTTAAACTTTTTGTCTTTTTACTAAGATCTCAAGTTTTATACCTGAAGTACTGAGATTTTTAAATTTAGGGTGGGGGGAGAGAAAAGGGTTTATTTAGCTCACATCTCCCAGGTCAGAGTTCATTACTGAGGGAGCCCAAAGTAGGAACTTCGGGCAGGAACCTGGAGGCAGGAGCTGAAGCACAGGCCATGGAGGAATGCTGCTTACTGGCTTGCTCCCCTTCAGAGATTTTCTAATTTTTGTCTCAAGAGAATTTGTAAACTGGCCATTGTGGTGCACTCTTGTAATCCCAGCTCTCAAGTGGTAGAGGCAGGACAAGCACAAGTTTGAGGACAACCTGGGATACATAGTGAGACTCTGTCTCTAAAATAAGAAAAAAATTAGGCTGCAGATATAGCTCAATGGTAGAGCTCTTCCCTAAAATATGCAAGGTCCTGAAGCTAATCAGTCCCCAGTACCACCAAAGTAAAATGGTTGTAATTGCTTTTTTTTTCCTAATCTTTTTGAGACAGGGTCTTCCTGTAGCTCTGGCTGTCCTGGAACTCACTCTAGACCAGATTGGCCTTGAACTCACAGAGATCTGCCTGCCTCTGCCTCCCAAGTGCTGGGATTAAAGCGTGCCCTACCATGCCTGTCGAAATTGTGGGGTTTTTTCCTTTTTCTTTTCTTTTTTTTTAAACTTTTTGTCTTTTTACTAAGATCTCAAGTTTTATACCTGAAGTACAATTTCTCAGGACTTAATATTTATTTATTTCTGGTTATACTTTCCTTTTGGATGTTTAAGGCCATACAGTTAGCCCAGATTAACCAAGGTTTTGTTTTCTCAAGGTCAGTTGAGGATCTGGTCCTCAAGGGTCACTCAGGTTTTTTGGGGGGGAGCTTTTATAGGTTAGGGGAGGGAAGATGGTGACATGTTGGAACTAGCCAATCAGAGGCCAGAAGGTGGGGGGGCTGGCCTAGCCTAATGAATCTGGTCAGTTTCAGGGACTTCCTGAAACTTGCCAGTTGTTTGCTTCTTGAGCTCAAGGAGCTTCCCAGGGGATGAATCTCCCCTTAGAACATCCAGTTTATGCCTGGCGTGGTGGCACACGCCTTTAATCCTAGCACTTGAGAGGCAGGTGGATCTTTGTGAGTTCAAGGACAGCCTGGTCTACAGAGCAAATTCCAGGACAGCTGGGGCTACAGGGAGACCCTGTCTCAAAAAGACAAAAACAACAAACAAACAAAAAAAAACGAACATCCTGTTTTTTACTGAACGTCTCTTCAAGATGTAAAGTTTTACCTCATTTTGCCCCAAGCCCAGACCTAACAGCACCATGCCCATTTTTAAACAATGTGGTTTCTGGAGGCTTGAACTCAGGTTCCTGTGTGTGTGTGTGTGTGTGTGTGTGTGTGTGTGTGTAGGTCACAGGACAATTTATGGGGATTGAACACAAACTAGGTGGCAAGTCCCACCCCACCCCCAGCCTTCTCTCCAGTGTGAGTGTGTGTGTCTGCCTCTGTTTTGTTTTTGTTTTTATTATTGGTGTTATTGATTCAGGCCCACCTGGACCTTGCAGCAATCTTCCTGCCCCTGCCTCTTCCTCCTGAGTGCCTAGTTTGTTTTCTTTGGCAGAAAAAATTTCTGGTATCTCATGCAACATAATTTGGGTTTATTCCCATTCATTGTTTCTTGGTGTGTATCTTGCTTAAGCAAACTGGATCCATTATATGGGAATCTGGATTTACTCCTAATATAAAGTAGATGTATCTTGAACCACTTTTTACCTGATTTATACAAATTCAAAGTGTTCTTTACTGCATTTGACCAAGTAGATGAAATCATTTGTTAAATAAACCCAATACTTGCTGAAATCAAAAGAATTTAACACTTAGGAGTGACTGTGTTGCACCATGCAGCTGGCCAGTGCAGGTCTGTTAATATGGTCATTTACACTTGGTATTTCTACCTGAAGAAAGACCTGGGTTTATATTAACTTCTTGTTGTGGTTGGTAGAGTTCTCTAAATAGGAAAACTGGTGCCAAGGACAGGAGTTACAGAGGAAAGCAAAACAAAAACTCTGAAGAGGAAGTGGCAGACTACCAGAGCACAAAGGCTGGTGAAAATGTGTTTTAAAAATCAATGGACTGGAGAGATGGCCTAGTGGTTAAGAGGGCCGACTGCTCTTGCAGAGGACCTGAGTTCGATCCCCAGCACCCACATGGTGGCTGAGAACCATCTTTAACTCCAGTTCCAGGGGAATCCCACACCCTCTTCTGACCTCTGTGGCATTGCACAACACGGGTGCACAGACCTGCATGCAGACAGTACATTCATACCCTAAAAATAAATACAAATTAAAAAAAAAATCAAGTAGGTTGGCGTGGTGGCACACGTCTTTAATCCCAGCACTCAGGAGACAGAGGCAGGTGGATCTCTGTGAGTTCAAGGCCAGCCTGGTCTACGGTCTACATAGCGAGCTCCAGGCCAGCTGGGACTAAAGGGAGACCCTGTCTCAAAAAAGACCAAAAAAAAAAAAAAACAAGTTAAAAGCCTTATGTGTTTTTATAGTAAAGGAGGACAAAAGAAATTTATTAGCACCCCATGTTTGAGGAAAGATAACCCATCTCATCACAGGACTTTAAAGAGAATGAGTAAGTTGGAGGAAAAGGAATAAACATATAGAATTAATATTTGAATAATGCCTTACCGCTCAGCAAATATTTCACTCTTTCATTCGCCTATCAAATGTTTCTTGGGACCTTCCTAATACCAAGTAAAGCAGGTCCATCCTGACCCTGAGTTTACTGTCTGGTGCATTCCATTTATACCAGTGTTTCAAGCATAATTAGCACTAGACAGATGTGTGAATTTGAGATATAGCATTAAGTAACATTAGAAATTGTGTGGATTTGGGGCTGGAGAGATGGCTAAGCGGTTAAGAGCACCGACTGCTATTGCAGAGGACCTGGGTTTGATTTCCAGCACCCACATGGAGACTAAGAACCATCTTTAACTCCAGTTCCAGGGGAATCCGACACCCACTTCTGACCTCTGCGGCATTGCACAACATGGGTGTACCAACCTACATGCAGACAGTACACTCATACACATTAAAAAATAATAAATAAATTGTGTGGATTTGAAGTGATGTTGCCTTTGGAGAATATGTGTGAATTTAGCTTAGTCAGACACTGCACCTCATGCAAGGCCTGCTCAGATAACCATATGCTCACTCACCCCAGCACTGGAACCCCCACACACACACAAACACAAACACACATCATTTCTCGCCCTTCGCTTTTTTTTCTTTTTCTTTTTTTTTTTTTTTTCTTTTTGAGACAGGGCCTCCCTTTTAGTCTCAACTGTCCTGGAACTCACTCTATAGATCAGGCTGGCCTTGAACTCACAGAGATCTGCCTGCCTCTGCCTCCCAAGTGCTGGGATTAAAGGCATGCACCACCACGCTTGGCACTAAACATGGTTCTTAGCTGCCATGTGGATGCTGGAAATCAAACCCCGGTCCTCTGCAAGAGTAGTTGGTGCTCTTAACCACTGAGCCATCTCTCCAGCCCCTGGTTTTGGCTTTTTAAAAATCACATATATTCACTTGGGAGGCAGAGGCAGGAGGATCTCTGTGAGTTCAAGTTCAGCCTGTTCTACATAATGACTTCCAGGCCAGCTGGGGCTACAGACAGACCCTGTCTCTAAAAGACCAAAAAAAGAAGAAAACAAAAACAAAAACTGAGCCATCTTGGCTTTGTTGTTTTGAGACAAGTTCTCACAACGTACCCCTGGTTGGCCTAGAAATGGTTATGTAAACTGGGCGTGGTGACACAGGCCTTTAATCCTAGCACTTGGGAGGCCAAGGCAGGTGGATCTTTGTGAGTTCAAGACCAGCCTGGTCTACAGAATGAGTTCCAGGACAGCTGGGGCTACAGGGAGACCCTGTCTCAACTGTCTCAAAAAGACCAAAAAAAAAAAAAGAAAAAAGGAAATGGTTATGTAGACTAGGCTGAACTTTAAATCAGAGATCCACCTGCCTCTGTGTTAATTAAGGATGTTTGCCTTCACCCCAAGCCCATCTTGGCTTTTTTTTTAATTTTTTTTTTTTTTATGTGTATGAATGTACTGTCTGCATCTAGGTTTGCGCAATGCCTCGGAGGTCAGAAGAGAGTGTCGATTCCCCTGGAACTGGAGTTAAAGATGGTTCTCAGTCGCCATGTGGGTGCTGGGGATCGAACCCAGGTCCTCTGCAAGAGCAGTCAGTGTTCTTAACCACTCGGCCATCTCTCCAGCCCCATACCTCCTGTTTCTTATGTCCCAAAGTACAGATGCACTACATTTTGTTATTCTGTTCGTTACAAGTTAATGGATGCTTTCCAATGTTCTTTTTTTTTTTTTTTAATGTTCTTTAAAATTAGTTCTCCTCTTTAGTGCTAGGCCTTTATGACTGGGGAGAATGTTTCCAAAATTAAAGTAAGCCTGAGTACCCTTCTGGTATTATGACTCACCAAATAATAAAGTAATAACTGGAATCGGTTAAAAGGGAGCCTGGCTCTCAATTAAGTTGCTAGTCAAAGAGACTAGACAACTGTTTACTTCTGTCTGTCTGAAAATCACCAGCAATCTGCATGAGCCATTATAAAAATAAAAAAAAAAGCCGGGCGTGGTGGCGCACACCTTTAATCCTAGCACTTGGGAGGCAGAGGCAGGCGGATCTTTGTGAGTTCAAGGCCAGCCTGGTCTACAGAGTGAGTTCCAGGATAGCTGGGGCTACAGGGAGACCCTGTCTCGAAAAGACCAAAAAAAAAAAAAAAAAAAAAAAAAAGTAAAGGTAGCCTAGCATGAGGAGAGACAGGTGGACCTCTATGAGTTCAAGGGCAGCCTGGTCTACAAGCCTAGTCTACAAAGTCAATTCCAGGCCAGCTGGGGTTACAGGGAAGTCCTGTCTCAGAAAAAGATTAAAAAAAAAAAAAAAAAAAGTAATGGTAAAGATGCTTGGGGTTAGGTTTGTTTTGAGGGGAGACTTGGCACAAGGGAGAAAGAGTCAGGACTCCGATGAGAAGAAGTCAGGTTTATTTTCTGGCATGTGCACCATGCCTGTCCTAGTGTCGAATGATCCTAAAAATGAAAAAAAAAAAAAATCAGAGATTCCAATATATAGCAATAGCATAATAGGCCTTTTTTTTTTTTTTTTTTTTTGGTCTTTTCCAAGACGGTCTCCTGTAGCCCCAGCTGTCCTGGAAATCACTCTGTAGACCAGGCTGGCCTTGCACTCACAAAGATCCGCCTGCCTCTGCCTCTGCCTCCCAAGTCTAGGATTAAAGGCGTGTGCCACCACACCCGGCACGATAGGCCATTTAAAACAGCTATACCCTCAGCAAAAATGCTAGTTGTGGCTCCTTGATTTCTTGTTGGTTTTTTCTTTTCCTCTATGATTTTTTTTTGAGACAGGTTTCCCTGTAGCCCCAGCTGGCCTGGAACTTGCTATGTAGACAGGCTGGCCTTGAACTCACAGAGATCTGCCTGCCTTTGCCTCCCGAGTGCTGGGATTAAAGGCATGCACCACCAAGCCCTGCATGATTTGTTTTTTAATTTAGGATCTTCTATATATAGCAGAGTGGCCCTCCTTCTGCCTCAGTTTATGAAGTGCTGGAGTTGCTGGTTTGCACCACCGCTGCCATGCCTAGCTTTCCTCGGTTTTCACATCTTAATGATTTGCACTGAAGTTAATTAATACTAACCTCTTATTTATTTATTTATTTATTTTTAATACTAACCTTCTTTTAAAAAGACTATGAGCTGGGAATATTACCTTATTTAGCACTCAAGAGGCTGAAGTAGGAAAATCACTTACAAGTTCCAGACCAGCTTGGGCTACAGAGTGAGATCTGACTGCAAAAAAAACAAAATGCATATATACATATATACATACATACTACAGAATATAAAGCCCAGTGATTTCATAATATAAAATATTCTGCCGGGTGTGGTGGTGCATGCCTTTAATCCCAGCACTCGGGGAGGCAAAGGCACGCGGATCTTTGTGAGTTCAAAGCCATCCTAGTCTACATAGTGAGTTCCAGGATAGCTGGAGCTATAGGGAGACCCTGTCTCAAAAAAGAAGACAAAAAAACTAAAAAAAAAAAAAAAAAAAAAAACAATAAAAAATTACTGTTCTGGCTTTTTTTTTTTTTTTTTGAGACAGGGTCTCATGTAGCTCAGGCCAGTTTAGAACTTGTTATATGAGTATATAACTTATACTCAGGCAGGAAAATTTAAGCTTCTAATTCACCTGCTTTTATAGCTGGGATTACAGGTACCTCCCACCAGGTCTGGTTTATGCAGTACTGGGGAGCCAAACCCAGGGTCTCTACCACCTGAAATACACCCTTAGTCCAAATCAACTGGTTTTCTAATGTCCCTTTCCAGAATATTCCCAGGTGAAAAATGTTTTTTTTACCAGTTTATTTTTTTCCATTCGATGTAATATAAAAATCCTGGTTTAAAGATTTGCAAAAATAGAGCTCTACAAAAAACATGACTTGAAATTTTAGTGCTCCCAAAGCTGTAAGAAGACTGACAATTATTAAGTTTCCTTTCAAGAAGTCTTTGGGGAGTTAGCCAAGATTTAATCAGGTAATTATTAGGTCTATGGTTTCAATTTACATAAATTATAGAAACCCAACACCAGGCATTTTATCTAATTTTCAAAATGTGGTTTTCAGTTATCTAGAGGAATTGTAATTGTGGTTAGTGCTATTTGGTGATTAGTTCATTCTCTTGAGAATCTGAGTTTCTCTGGAGATAAAATACATGATAATAATGCTTCAAGAATCAGTTTTGCTTTACTCAGCAAAAGTTGAGGAAATAAGTATAAAATTCTACTCACAGACATTAAAATTGGCATTAAAACTATACAAGCCTAGGGCTGGAGAGATGACTTAGCATTTTAGAGCACCAACTGCTCTTGAAGAAGACCTGGGTTCAATTCCCAACACCCACATAGCAGCTAAGAACCATCTTTAAGTCGGGCGTGGTGGTGCATGTCTTTAATCCTAGGTAGAGGCAGGTGGATCTCTATGAGTTCAAAGCCAGCCTGTTCTACAGAGTGAGTTTCAGGACAGCTGAGGCTATAGGGAGACCCTGTCTCAAAAAAACCCCATAACTATACAAGCCTATAATTCCTTTAGATCTGTGCCCACATTCCTGCTAGAGGCATTGATTAGTCAGACTCAAGCAGTGCTCTGTCTACCTCTTCGGGAGTACTTGAGTATGTCTGGAAACATGACCTCCTGCCAGGAGGAAGGCCCAGACAACCCAGGAAGCTCAGCAAACTTACAAAACTCACAAGGCCCCTCCCTGAGGTTCTAAGCAGTAAGGAATTCCTCAGGGAGACTTCTGCCTGCAGAAGGAGTTCCAGGTATGCAGCTTTCATTGTAGCAAGAAAGAAGACAAGACACCAGGAATGTTCAGGAAGCAAGCTTTTTGTTTTCTTTTTTAAAATAATAAATAATGTGGGAGACAAAGAGTACCTAAAGTGACAAGCTGAAGAGAAATGGCGTTTGGTCTGTAGCTAAAAGGCGCTGGCTGAAGAATACAGTGCACATGCTTCAGTAACTTTTAAGATGATATGTTACCCTGTCAACTTCATGAACATAGCATTTTACATAAGAAATTGTATCTATGAACACAAAACTTCTTACATAAGGAACTGTATCGCAAAGCTGCTGATTGGCTCATTACTGGTATAAATATTCTTGGTCTCTAGGCTATTGTTGTTAGTAGCATTACTAGTTAGTAGCGTCAGTAATTGCATGCAATTGTTAGTAGCATTAGGAATTCTAAAAGTCAAAAGGAAATGGTGCTTTTCCTCAGCTGCCGCCAAGGTGCTCGGTTCTTCCGAGGAAGCTAAGGCCGAGTTGGGGTGAGGCCCTCACTTCATCCGGCGACTAGCACCGCACTGCAGTTCTCAGCATGGCCTCCATGTCCGAGCTCGCCTGCATCTACTCCGCTCTCATCCTGCATGACAACGAGGTCACCGTCACGGAGGATAAGATCAATGCTCTTATTAAGGCAGCTGGTGTCAATGTTGAACCTTTTTGGCCTGGCTTGTTTGCAAAGGCCCTGGCCAATATCAACATTGGGAGCCTCATCTGCAATGTAGGGGCTGGTGGACCTGCTCAGGCAGCTGGTGCTGCCCCAGCAGGTGGTCCTGCCCCCTCTACTGCTGCTGCCCCAGCTGAGGAAAAGAAAGTGGAGGCCAAGAAAGAAGAATCAGAGGAATCTGATGACGACATGGGCTTTGGTCTTTTTGACTAAACCTGTTAACATGCTCAATAAAAAGCTGGACCTTTTGGTCTGGTACCTTGGGGGAAAAAAAAAAAGGAAATGGTACCATTAAAAGAAACTACAAAGAATAAGTTAGATGAGTGATTCATTCCCAGTCCACCTCCGATGATTTGCGCTGCTGGATGGCGCAACTGGTGGTCTGCACGGAAGGAATACGGGAAAATTGCTGCAGCACTATAAATCATCGGCATGGGGAGCAACTGAGGAACTCTGCAGGTAAAAAAAGCTCTGGGCCCAGAGTGTTAAGGGAGCAGGGAAATAAGATATAAAAAATAGAAACTAGAAGTAGAAAAATAAAAAATAAAATAAAGAAAATAGTAAAAGGGAGCCGGAAAATAAATAAAATGGGCTCAGAAATATCAAGAAATCAGATGACTAGAGTCATAAAAGATTTGTTAAAGTCCAGTGGGACTGCTATAAAAGATAGTACAGCAAAAACTTATGTAGAAACTATGTTAAAGGCGAGTCCTTGGTTTCTGGAAGAAGGTTTTCTTAATGTTCCTCATTGGGAACAACATAAAAAAGACTTAGAAAGGCAAGAAGATTTAGATCCACTTCCTAAGGGAACATTTTCAATGTGGCAGTTAATTAGAGAATGCCTTGTCTCCTCTAAGCCTATGGTTAAGGCTCAAATCTCCCATGGGAAGGAAACGTTGGAGGAAATAAGAGAGCGGGAATCCCAAAGAAATGGAGAGGAATCAGAGGGGGAAGAGTTAAGTGGAGATGAGTTAGAACAAGATTTGGAAAAGGATCCACTTCCAATGAAGCCTCCGCCTCCACCCCCCCATGGGAAAAGTTAAAACGAGACAGATGGAGGTCATGGAAAAAGGTTGAACAAGAGAAAGGGAGGCCATTACCTTCCCTCTGGGATATTGATGAGGTCACCACCTGTATAAAGAGGCTATTTAAAGTTAGCAGTGACTCCGAAAGGGAATGGGAGTGGCCTGTCACAGAGGACCAGAATCATCAAAGATGTCACCAGCTGCTAGACTTTAAATCAATTAAACAATTAAAAGAAGCTGTGGCCACTTATGGTCCTCAGGCACCTTTCACTGTTAGCATGATGGAAACTTTTGCTGGTACGAATTTATGCCCTGAGGATTGGAAAAGATTGTGTAGAGTGGTCCTCTCTGGTGGTTCCTACTTGGTTTGGAAGACCACCTGGCAGGAGCTGTCTATGGAGACTGCCTGCAAAAATGCTGCGGCAGGAGTTCCGCAAAGAGTTGTAAACATGCTCACCAGTGAACTTGATTATGCCGCACTAGCAGCCCAGATACAATATGATCCAGGAGTTTATGCTCAAATTGCTGCGGCTGCTACTCAAGCTTGGAGATCTATTCAAGGAATAGGTGATTTACAGGGACAGCTGTCAAAAGTGATTCAGGGAGCAAATGAGCCTTATGCAGATTTTGTAGACAGATTAATCCAAACAGAGTAGAATATTTGGAGATGTGGACCAGGCAATGCCGTTGATTAAGCAGTTGGCATGTGAATAGGCAGATAAATGGTGTAGAGAAGCCATTCGGCCCTTGAAGAATAGAGATCTCTCTGCTTACATTAAGGTCTGCAGAGATATTAACAATGCCACGGTCACAGGGGCTGTGATTGCTGCTGCAATACGTGGAGTTTCTCCACTAGGATCAGGAAACAGAGCTAAGTCTAAGTGTTTCAATTGTGGACGACCTGGACATATGAGAAAAGATTGCCCTTAAAATAGAGGAAATGTTTTCCCTCAGTCACAATTGCACTCCCCAAGCATATATCCAAACTGCAAAATAGGAAGACATTGGGCCAATGAATGTAAAGCTAAAACTGATTCAGAGGGACATCCTATTCTTCAGTTTTCAAAAAACGGGAAGATGGGCCCACTGCCTCGGGACCCCCAAATGTATGGGCAGCCATGGACTTGACTCCACCAATTTACCCAACACAGATGATCCCACATCACAATCCCTTCCTACCATTAACTCCCTCTGCCGAGGAACCCAAGGAAGTGCAGAATTGGACCTCTGTGCCACCTCCAGACTCGTATTAACACCAAATATGGGAGTACGGTTGATGGCTTCAGGGATTAGGGAACCACTACCTCCAGGAACTGTAGGTTTACTTCTTAGGCATAGTTAAAAAATATTATCTGGCCTTTTTGTCCTCCCTGGGGTTATTGATTCAGACTACACAGGTGAAATTCAAATTATGGTTAATTCCCCAAAAGGCATATCTGTCATTAATCCTGGAGACTACATTGCACAATTAGTGTTACTGCCCTGTGCAGCACAACAAACTAAAGCAATTCCCCAATCCCAAGGAAATAGGGGCTTTGGATCCACAGGAAAAGAATCTATGATTTTTTGGTCTATGACTTGTAACAATAGGCCTATAAAGAAGCTTATAGTTCAAGGCATCCCAATTACTGGGCTTTTGGATACGGGAGCGATACTTCTGTTATTGCCCTCAAAGATTGGCCGAAGGGCTGGCCTATACAAAAATCAACAGCCACTCTGAGGGGCCTGGGGTATTCCCAGTCTCCTGACAAAAGTGTGAAAATATTACAGTGGAAAGATGATGAATGCCATTCAGGCCTATTCCAACCTTATGTTCTCAGTTCCCTGCCTGTGACCTTATGGGGATGAGATATTTTAAGTCAAATGTGAGTCCATTTAACCACAGATGAGCCTACAGTTGCTACAAAGTTAATGAAGCAACAAGATTATATAACTGGAAAAGGATTAGGAAAATATCTTCAGGGAATGACAGAACCAATTATTCCTAAACAAAAAACTGATAGGCATGGGATAGGATATCCCTTTTCTTAGGGGCCACTGATCAAATACAACCACTAAAAATTACTTGGAAATCTAATGACCCTGTCTGGATCCCTCAGTGGCCCCTGTCCCAGGAAAAGATCCAGGAGGCTCATGAGCTGGTTAGTGAGCAATTATAATGGGGACACATAGTGCCTTCAACTTCCCCATGGAATCCTCCTATATTTGTTATTAAGAAAAAGTCAGGAAAGTGGCATCTTCTCCAGGACTTGAGAAAGGTTAATGAAACAATGGTTCTTATGGGTCCCACACAGCCTGGACTCCCTAACCCTGCTGCAATTCCTAAAAATTTTCATATCATTGTTATAGATATCAAAGATTGTTTCTTTAGTATTTCATTGTGTGCTGAGGATGCTCCCAGATTTGCTTTTTCAGATCCTAGTATTAATTGCATGACTCCCAACCAGAGATTTCATTGGGTTGTTCTCCCACAAGGAATGGCTAATAGTCCTACTATGTGTCAGGTATTTATAGATTCTGCCTTGCGACCATTTAGACTCCAATTTTCTCAAATATTTTAATCCATTATATGGATGACATTCTTTTAGCCCATAAAGACAATATATTATTACAAACATCCTTTACAGCCCTTATTTAACAATTACAACATCATGGACTTTATATAGCTCCTGAAAAGGTACAAGAAACCTTGCCTATAAAAATACTTAGGTTACACTATCATGGATACATTAATTAAACCTCAAAAGGTCCATCTTAATACATCCCATCTGAAAACATTAAATGATTTCCAAAAGTTACTGGGAGACATAAATTGGATACGACCTACTCTAAAACTTACAACTCATGATCTCAAGCCTTTATTTGACATATTAAAGAAGAGACCCCAATCCAACTTCCCCTAGGAAAATCACTCCTTTTTTCCAGAAGGAAAAAAGGCCTTGACTTTGGTAGAACAAGCTCTTGAAAAGGCTCATCGTATAAGAATTGATATTACAAAACCAATACAGTTCATAATTCTGTCCTCTCCACATTCACCCACTGGAGTATTATAGCAAAATGGACCCTTAATATGGATCCATCATCACTCTATTAATAGTTAACATATCACTGACTATCCTGAGGCAATAGTCCAGACTATTTTCAATGGCCTTACACAATGTTTAAGAGTTTTTGGTAAACATCCTGATGTTATAATTGCTCCTTATACTACAACTCAACTCCAATGGTTATATAGCAATTCTGACNTTTCCAAAAATTACTGGGGGACATAAATTGGATTCAGCCCACTCTATGACTTACAACTCATGATCTCAAGCCTTTATTTCACATTTTGAGAGGAGACCCCGATCCAACTTCTCCTAGGAAATCACTCCAGAAGGAAAAAAGGCCTTGACTTTAGTAGAACAGGCTCTTGAAAAGGCTCATTGTATAAGAACTGATATTACAAAACCAATACAGTTCATAATTCTGTCCTCTCCACATTCACCCACCAGAGTATTATGGCAAAATGGACCCTTAATGTGGATCCATAATCACTCTATTAATAGTACACATATTACTGACTATCCTGAGACAATAGTTCAAACTATTTTTACTGGCCTCACACAATGTTTAAGAATTTTTGGTAAACATCCTGATGTTATAATTACTCCTTATACTACAACTCAACTCCAATGGCTATATAACAATTCTGACAGCTGGGCCATCCTTAAATGCACTACTAATATCCCATTGAGTGCCATCTTCCAAAGTCACCTCTACTTACATTTTTCAGTCAACACCCAGTAATCTTCCTTAGGGTTATTTCACAACATCCGTTTCCTAACGCTTTGACTGTATTCACAGATGGATCATCCAATGGAATTGCTGCAGTTGTTACCCAAGGAGAGTCAAACACTTTTCACACTCCATATTCATCTGCACAACTAGTTGAATTAACTGCCGTAATTATAGTTCTTGAAACTTATTCTACACAATCCCTCAATCTCTTCACAGATAGTAAATACATTGTTCAGGCTGTTCCTCATTTAGAAACCACAGGGACTGTTTCTCCATCCACATCAGCTCATACCTTATTTTTACAAATTCAAAGACTATCATGGGCCAAAAAAGAAAAATTATTCATTGGACATATTCAAGCTCATACTGGATTACCAGGCCCATTAAGTGAAGGTAACGCTATGGCTGACTTGGCTACAAAACCTGTTGTCCTACTTTCTATAGAAGAACAAGCAACAAATTTTCACAAATTATTTCATGTCAATTCAATTACCTTAAGAGCTAAATTTCATTTGACTAAAGAACAGGCCTGACACATACTAAAGAACTGTCAATCTTGTAGCCCTTTACTGCCGGTCCCTCATTATGGGGTTAATCCTAAGGGACTACAACCTAATCATCTATGGCAAATGGATGTCACTCATGAGCCATCTTTTGGCACTCTGAAATATATACATGTTTCAGTGGATACTTTTTCAGGATTCATTCATGCTTCCCCTCATTCGGGTGAAAAAATAAGGGATGTCATTGCTCATTGTTTACAAATATTTGCCATACTTGGCATTCCCAAAGTCATCAAGACAGATAATGGGCCTGCCTATTCTTCATCTGCTTTCTCCCGGTTTTGTCAAACTTTTGATATTACTCATAAAACTGGTATACCATATAATCCACAAGGACAAGCCATCATGGAGTGCAGTCATCGAACTCTGAAAAACATGCTCATAAAACAAAAAGGGGGAGGTGTGTGTAAAACCTCTAGAGAGAGACTAAACCTTGCTTTATTTACTTTAAATTTTTAAACTTTGGACAAGGAAGGCCGCACTGCTAGTGAGCGTCACTGGAACCCTTCAAGGACAGAAAAACCCCTAGTCATGTGGAAGGATGTGTTGCTTAATAAATTGAAAGGTCCAGATCCGGTATTGATCTGGGGCCGAGGCAGTGTTTGTGTTTTTCCTCAGGACAAAGAGGTGCGGCAGTGGATTCTGGAACAGCTGATTAGACAGATAAGCCCACCAACAGACAATCAGGATGATGCCAGGAATGACGGCAACTCAGATCCTAGCTGCTAATCCATCTAAAAAAGTTGTAA
Source organism: Rhizomys pruinosus (assembly GCA_009823505.1). Lineage (NCBI taxonomy): Eukaryota > Metazoa > Chordata > Mammalia > Rodentia > Spalacidae > Rhizomys > Rhizomys pruinosus. Next base: position 237,236 of record VZQC01010049.1, read on the forward strand.
AACCCAAAAATTTGTTTTTAGCCATGTGTGTTTTACTTACTGCTATTTCTTTTGGCCAAGCAGTAAATGTAAGTTATTGGGCTTATATTCCTAATCCTCCTATGTTAGAACCTATGTATTGGGGAGATATGGATTTACTAGTTTATACTACTCCAAAGATTCTCTCTCCACCATGGAATGATCTTACTTCTTTAAACATTAATGATGGCACTAAATATAATTTTACTCATATCATGGAAAAGATTCCCATTTGTTTAGGCTCTGGTGAATTTTGCTTGCCTTTGACATACCAACATTGGTTGTTGCCAGGAATAAATGTAACTGGAAGCCAGACACGCTTACAGCAGCTTTCTGCATGGTCTATAAATCAGACATGGGATAATGTTATTAAAGAAATAGAATTGACTTTGCCAAATTGCCCTGATTTTACTTATATTGAATTAAAATATAAGCCATTTATATGGTCTGAATGCTTAGGTAAATTTGGAAAAATTATTAAAAACAGATGGGTCAATTGGGGACCATATGGGCTCTTTGTTAAAACTTGATCAGAATGGAATTCTATTACTTGTGGTTTGCTTAAAACTGTCAGAATGACCGAGGACCCAAAACAGACTGACACCATCTATGATAGGCACCGATTGATGGCTTGGGGTGACGGCAGTATTGCAGACAATTGATTGGCCATTTTGACATCTCCTACTGTGGTGCAGAAATTGGCTGCAGCTATCAAGCCAATAAAATGTTTAATGGAAGTTTTGCTGGGACTTCAATGTCAGCTGCTACCTATATATTTACAAAATTTAGTAGCACTAATATTACTGCTTGTGTACCTTTACCTTATGTAATTCTTATAGGAACTTTCAGTTTTTCATCTAATATTTCCTGTATTGAATGTAGACTATTTTCCCTTATTAATACATCTGTTAGTTTAAATGGTAATGAATCTTTAATGATTTTGCAACAAAACTCACATTTGGGTGCCTATAAATCTTGGTAGACCTTGGGCTCATGATCCNAAGGTGCTGGCTGAAGAACACAGTGTGCATGATTCAGTAACTTTTAAGATGATATGTTATGTTACCTTGTCAACTTCATGAACAGAATATCTTACATAAAAAATTGTATCTATAGACGCAAAACTTATCTGTTGATTGGTTCACTATGTTATATAATCTGTCTGCTGATTGGCTCACTACTGATATTCTTGGTTTCTAGGTTGTTGTTGTTGTTGTTGTTGTTAGTAGCATTAGGAATATTAAAAGTTAAGAAGAAAATGGTACCATTAAAAGAAACTACAAAGAACAAGCTAAACGTGTGATTAATTCCTGGTCTACCTCCAATGATTTGCGCTGCTGGACAGCGCAACTGGTGGCCTGTATGGGGATGGTACTGGGACCTTGCTGCAGCACTTTAGTTTCATCAGCATGGGAGGAGCAACTGAGGAACCTTTCAGGTAAAAAAGCTCTGGCCAGAGTGTTAAAGGGAACAGGGAAATAAGATATAAAAAAAATAAAAAATAGAAATAAAAAAATAAGAAAAAATAGAAAAAGGGATCTAGAAAATAAATAAAATGGGCTCAGAAATATCAAGAAATCAGATGACTAGAGTCATAAAAGATTTGTTAAAGTCCAATGGGACTGTTATAAAAGATATTACATCAAAAACTTATATGGAAACCATGTTAAAGGTGAGTCCATGGTTTCTGGAAGAAGGTTTTTTTAAATGTTCCTCATTGGGAACAACATAAAAAAGATTTAGAAAGACAAGAAGATTTAGAGCCACTTCCCAAGGGAACATTTCCAATGTGACAGTTAATTAGAGAATGCCTTGGCTCCTCTAAGCCTATGGTTAAGGCTCAAATCTCCCATGGGAAGGAAACCTTGGAGGAAATAAAAGAGCAGGAATCCCAAAGAAATGGAGAGGAATCAGAGGGGAAAGAATTAAGTGGGGATGAGTTAGAACAGGTTTGGAAAAGGATCCACTTCCAGTGAAGCCTCTGCCTCCACTTCCCCCATAGGAAGAGATAAAACCAGACAGAGGGAGGCCATGGAGAGAGGTTAAACAAGATGAAGGGAGGCCATTAGCTTCCCTCTGGGATGTTGATGAGGTAACCACCTGTATAAAGAGACTATTTAAAGTCAGTAGTGACTCCAAAAGGGAATGTGAATGGCCTGTCATGGAGGATCAGAATCATCAAAGATTTCACCAGCCACTAGATTTTAAATCAATTAAACAATTTAAAAAAGCTGTGGCCACTTATGGTCCTCAGGCACCTTTCACTGTTAGCATGCTGGAAACTCTAGCTAGTATGAATTTATGCCCTGAAGATTGGAAAAGATTATGTAGAGCAGTCCTCTCTGGTGGTTCATACTTAGTTTGGAAGACCACCTGGCAGGAGCTGTCTATGAAAACTGCCTGCAAAAATGCTGTGACAGGGCTTCCACAAAGAGATATAAACATGCTCACTGGTGAAAGTAATTATGCTGCGCTGGCAGCTCAGATACAATATGAGTTTATGCTCAAATTGCTGCGGCTGCTACACGAGCTTGGAGACCTATTCAAGGAGTAGGTGATTTACAGGGACAACTATCAAAAGTGATTCAGGGATCAAATGAGCCTTATGCAGATTTTGCAGACAGACTAATCCAAACAGCAAGTAGAATATATTGAAGGACCCCTGCTCCAAGGTTTTATGCACCCTTAAAATCTGTCTTTAGGAACCATGGTACCGCCATCCTATAAGGCCTCCAAGTCACGTACACTATAAGGTTTCCCTCCCCGTTTCCTCATACCTTGTGGTGTTCAACTGAGTCATGCCTACCTGTGTGTCAAGATAAGGTTTCCCTCCCCACTTCCTCATACCTTGTGGTGTTCAACTGAGTCATGCCTACCTGTGTGTCAAGATAAGGTTTCCCTCCCCACTTCCTCATCCCTTGTGGTGTTCAACTGAGTCACGCCCACCTGTGTGTCACTGGCCTGTGTGCCGAGATGATTTTTTTACTATTACACAACCCTTCCTCCATTTCCCCATACCTTGGGATCTCTGCTTTTAAAAGTTCCCTATCCCAGTCCCTGGGGGTCGACCTCCTCTGCCCCTGCATGGGTTATGAGCTCGGCCCCAGTGCACTGGTTCACTCCTGAATAAACCTCGTGTAGTTGCAGCAAGGATGGTCTCTGGCTGATTTTGTTGGGTGTCATACCATCCCGAGACTTGAGTGGGAGTCGCCCCAGGAATTGGGGGTCTTTCATTTGGGCACTCATCCGGGATCAAAGACCCCCCCAAATCGCCAGAACCCTCTTGGAGGTAAGGTTCTGTAAGGTTCTTTTCCTGCCTGTTTGTCTACCGTGTCTGTCTGACTCTCGGGGGTGCCAAATCTGTTATTTTTGGCATACAGTCGTTCCGCGCTCGTGAGAGCAACGAACTCCCCATCCCGGAGAGGAGGGGAGCGTTACCAACAGACGTGTCAGGAAGGTAACCGACTGTATCACCCTGGGAAACATCCCAGGAGGTCTGAGGGTGGCCCGAGGATGCTCGAAGCCCTCCCATCTGGGTGCCGACACGGACGTTGAGGCTCCCATAGAATCGGGAGTTGTCACGCCCTTTCGGCCATCTGAGTCTGTTTCTTGGTGTTGGAGGACTCACAAGAGATGGTTCCTAGTTTCTGTTTCTATTATATCTTTGATATCCTTTTTCTTAGGGGCCACTGATCAAATACAACCACTAAAAATTACTTGGAAATCTGATGACCCTGTTTGGATCCCTCAGTGGCCCCTGTCCCAGGAAAAGATCCAGGCAGCTCATGAGCTGGTTAATGAACAATTAAAACAGGGACACATAGTGACTTCAACTTCCCCATGGAATTCTCCTCTATTCGTTATTAAGAAAAAATCAGGAAAATGGTGTCTTCTCCAGGACTTGAGAAAGGTTAATGAAACAATGGTTTTTATGGGTCCCACACAGCCTGGACTCCCTAACTTTACTGCAATCCCTAAGAATTTTCATATCATTGTTATAGACATCAAAGATTAATTCTTTAGTATTTCATTATGTGCTGAGGATGCTCCTAGATTTGCTTTTTCAGTTCTTAGTACTAATTGCATGACTCCCAACTAAAGATTTCATTGGGTTGTTCTCCCACAAGGAATGGCTAACAGCCCCACTATGTGTCAGGTATTTATAGATTCTGCCTTGCGACCATTTAGACTCCAGTTTTCTCAAATATTGGTGATCCATTATATGGATGACATTCTTTTAGCCCATAAGGACAAGGTATTATTAGGAACAGCTTTTACGGCCCTTATTCAACAATTGCAACATCATGGACTTCATATGGCTCCTGAAAAGGTACAAGAAACCTTGCCTATAAAATACTTAGGTTACACTATCATGGATACATTAATTAAACCTCAAAAGATCCATCTTAATATATCCCATCTAAAAACCTTAAATGATTTCCAAAAATTACTGGGGGACATAAATCGGATTCAGCCCACTCTATGACTTACAACTCATGATCTCAAGCCTTTATTTCACATTTTGAGAGGAGACCCCGATCCAACTTCTCCTAGGAAATCACTCCAGAAGGAAAAAAGGCCTTGACTTTAGTAGAACAGGCTCTTGAAAAGGCTCATTGTATAAGAATTGATATTACAAAACCAATACAGTTCATAATTCTGTCCTCTCCACATTCACCCACCAGAGTATTATGGCAAAATGGACCCTTGATGTGGATCCATAATCACTCTATTAATAGTAAACATATTACTGACTATCCTGAGACAATAGTCCAAACTATTTTTACTGGCCTTGCATAATGTTTAAGAGTTTTTGGTAAACATCCTGATGTTAAATTACTCCTTATACTACAACCCAACTCCAATGGCTATATAACAATTCTGACAGCTGGGCCATCCTTAAATGCACTACTAATATCCCATTGAGTGCCATCTTCCAAAGTCACCTCTACTTACATTTTTCAGTCAACACCCAGTAATCTTCCTTAGGGTTATTTCACAACATCCGTTTCCTAACGCTTTGACTGTATTCACAGATGGATCATCCAATGGAATTGCTGCAGTTGTTACCCAAGGAGAGTCAAACACTTTTCACACTCCATATTCATCTGCACAACTAGTTGAATTAACTGCAGTAATTATAGTTCTTGAAACTTATTCTACACAATCCNAATTGCCCTGATTTTACTTATATTGAATTAAAATATAAGCCATTTATATGGTCTGAATGCTTAGGTAAATTTGGAAAAATTATTAAAAACAGATGGGTCAATTGGGGACCATATGGGCTCTTTGTTAAAACTTGATCAGAATGGAATTCTATTACTTGTGGTTTGCTTAAAACTGTCAGAATGACCGAGGACCCAAAACAGACTGACACCATCTATGATAGGCACCGATTGATGGCTTGGGGTGACGGCAGTATTGCAGACAATTGATTGGCCATTTTGACATCTCCTACTGTGGTGCAGAAATTGGCTGCAGCTATCAAGCCAATAAAATGTTTAATGGAAGTTTTGCTGGGACTTCAATGTCAGCTGCTACCTATATATTTACAAAATTTAGTAGCACTAATATTACTGCTTGTGTACCTTTACCTTATGTAATTCTTATAGGAACTTTCAGTTTTTCATCTAATATTTCCTGTATTGAATGTAGACTATTTTCCCTTATTAATACATCTGTTAGTTTAAATGGTAATGAATCTTTAATGATTTTGCAACAAAACTCACATTTGGGTGCCTATAAATCTTGGTAGACCTTGGGCTCATGATCCTTTAGATCCTGTAATTTTGGAATTTTTTAAGAAAATTTTAAAGCATGTTAAGCGTATGATAGGAATTGTTGTTGCTGTAATTTTGAGCCTTATCGCAGTTACTACAACTGCTGCTGTATCTGGTATTGCTTTAAATACTGCTATTCAAACTAAGCATTTTGTAGAACAATGGCATCAAGATTCTTATACCATGTGGTCCCATCAAGTTGAAATTGACTCCCGTTTACAAACTGAAATAGATGTATTAAAGCAAATGGTAGGGTGGTTAGGAAAGAAAATGTTGTTGGTGCAAGAACAATTGCATCTTAGATGTGATTGGAACTCAACTACTTTTTGTATTACTGACTTACCATACAATGAAACTGTTATAGAATGGAAGGAGTTTCAAGCTTATTTACATGGTAATGCATCAATGAAGGCAAAAATTATGACACTTAAAAAAGAAATTGAGGATACTTTTGCTAAAAGTATGTTTAATGAGGATGCTGCTACTATTGCACAAATATTTGCTGATAAACTTACAGGATTAGATCCAAAAGGAATGTTACAAAGTATAACTCATACTGCTGGAGGCATGTTTGGAGTTTTAGCTATTGTAATTAGTCTGTTTGGATTGTTCAATCTTTGTTGTATTAAGCCGATTCAAGAAAATTTAAATTTGGTCTGGATGAAAATTCTTACTTTAAAAACTAAAAAGAGACAAACTTGTAAAGACACAGACAAGGCTTAGGGTCGTGTTCTGTTTCCATGGCGCCGGAAGCAGAGCATGCCCAGGAGCTAAAACAATGGACTGGTCATTTATGGACTATACTAAGACTAAAGCAATGGACTCTTCATCTATGGACTATACTGGGCTGAGCTGTGGGAGTGGCCAGTGCGCACGGGTTGCTATTAGAGTTTAGCTTTTTGCTCTAAAAAATGAAGAAAACTTTAAGAAATGACTCACCCAACTAGATGGCAGGTAGTCAAAGACGGGTAAGTCCACATCCTAGACTGATCAACCTAAGACAGGACCCTGACGCTTACAGTCAGGACTCCGATGACAGGTAAGACAGTCCTGAGATGCAGAGACACCTAAGACAGACACGGTCTATCTTGAGTGTGTGGTTGCCCCATGGCTCACTCCCCTACGTCAAACAAAAGGGGGAACTGTGAGAGTCAAAGAGTGCCTGAAGTGACAAGCTGAAGAGAAATGGCACTTGGTCTGTAGCCAAAAGGCACTGGCTGAAGAACACAGTGTGCATGCTTCAGTAACTTTTAAGATGATATGTTATGTTACCTTGTCAACTTCATGAACAGAATATCTTACATAAGAAATTGTATCTATAGACGCAAAACTTATCTGTTGATTGGTTCACTATGTTATATAATCTGTCTGCTGATTGGCTCACTACTGGTATAAATATTGTTGGTTTCTAGGCTGTTGTTGTTAGTAGCATTAGGAATATTAGAAGTTAAGAAGAAAATGGTACTATTAAAAGAAACTACAAAGAACAAGTTAAACGCGTGATTAATTCCCGGTCTGCCTCCGATGATTCGCGCCGCTGGACGGTGCAGGATGCACTACAAAAAAAAAAAAAAAAATCAAAATTTTAAATAAGTCTAAATTAAGGACCAGATATAAAGGAAAGTTAAATTTTCAGAAGGAAGAACTGAACTTCATTTTGAATTCAGTTACCATCACATATATCTTGGATCTATAAATAATCATTTAATAAAGTTCTGGCTTTCATTGACCTAGTCATTCACATCTGTGTGCATATGGTTGGTGCATGAAACTGGTTGATTTGGCTGATTCATCGAATTAAATCTTGTGGTTTTTCACTACTGAGTCTGTTTGATTAGCAGATTGGGATTATTCCTAACCTGTTCATTCAAAGAACAGTGTGCTTGAGTCAGGCACACTAATGGAGGAGCAGGTTCTGTTAGTGAAAGTTGGAGTGTTATTTGGTGAAAATAACTATTGCTCTTTACTTTTGGCTACTTATGTGAATTATTGCATGGGCAATTATTAATTTCTTAATTATACAAAACCTAATGTGTGAGATGTTGGTTTTAAACAACTTAGAAAAAACACAAAAGAAGTACATGCAAGTATGCCTTTTTGTGCTTCATTACCCATATATATATATACATATATATATATAAATATATATATATATGAATATATATATATGGACCAAGATCCAGATAAATTAGCAAACACTGGGCCCCATATTCATGTTTGTACTTACTATACTTTTAGGTTTATGCTTTTTTCTGTTCCAGAGAGATTTGGATATTGGTTTTGTGATTTATCCTTTTACATATTAAATATGTATGGCCAGCATTATAAATATCTGTGAGATCACAAGAAAAAAACGTTAATAATTCTATTGAACTCCTCATGTAAGTTTCACTATCTTAAGAAATCTGTGGAAAGAGAAATAAAGCACAGTGCTGTTGTACCCATGCATAGGTCACAGTAGAGAATGGCATGCTTCTTTAGTTTTCTAAGGAAACAATTGGATATGGTGGAAAGTCAGTATCATGGAAGAATCCACTAGAGGATTATCAAATGGTTACTCTTAAATGGGTTTTTATCCTCAAGAAGCATTGATTAATATAAAGTTCTCTAAGTTTAGGAAGAAGAGCCTTTCAATTCAATTCATGTCCATTTAGTTGAAATAATGAGTAACACAGTCTATTGGATCACATGTCAAAGGGTGACAAACACACAGTTACTTCTCTTACTGGATAAGCAGCCTCACATTGCAGACCCAACACATAAAAAAGAAGCTAAAGTATGAGACAAAAGGGGCATCAAAAGGAGGGAGCATGTCTGGCTGGACTGAAAATCATATAGTATTTCATTTCAGAAGAAGTGGAGTTGGGTTTTACAGGGGAATATGAAAAAAGGATTTTCCATTTAGGGAGAACCTTGTCTACATGAGGAGGTTTAGAATCTATATAGAGTGCTCAAGGATAGCCCAGGAATTTTCTTTGTTTGGAGCTTAAAGTGAGGATGGTAACTGGGAATACAATGTGAAATGGCTTGTTTCTGTTTGATAAGTCATAGGATTTCCCATAAAAACTTCATTTCTAAAATGGTTAAGTATGTTAAAATTCAAACTATTAATTACGTGACATGAACTATTACCAATCTTCATTTGACATTGTTCCTTAGATCTCAATAGAATTTCTGAAATATTTTGGAAGTCCTCTGATCTTCAGAGAACAGAAAGGAGGAAAAGGAGTTCCCATCTGAGCAGACAGAGGGAATTGCTTACAATAAAGAACATTCTTCTGCACTTGCCATCAATAATTTATATCTTAGGGAATGAGTTAGTGACAAATATTTATCAAACAGATTTTTGTAGTTTATTGTCTTGCATATATGCATTGTTAACACTTCTCAAATGTTTTATCACATTGAGTGAAACACCTCTAAGACATGAAAATCTAAACTGCTTCTTGGTGTTATATCTCCTTCCAAATCTTTATATTATCATGTTTTCCCTTAAAAACTGTTTAGTCTTATTATAAATCACATGTTTTTATGGAAATAAAAAGAGACAAGTCTTAATGCATTCTGGTTTTCCTCCATAAGTTGAATTGTTAGATGTTAAATTTATTTCAATTCTTTATCATCTGAAAAATATTTTTGTCACCCTCAAATGCCAAGTTATGGAGTGTCATAGACAGTGACAGCAGATAAGAGCACTTGTGCCCATTTTGAAGAGGAGAGTCAGGCAGTAAAAGAAAACAAATGAACATGATAACTCTAGCAGGGAGCAGGTGAAAATAATAAAAATATCTCACTGCGTTATTCTCATCACCATGATCAAACACAAGAAGGATCCTCCCAAACTCACATTTTCAGAATAGGGGGGCATGGCGAGTGGACCTGTATGCAATCTCAGTGGCTCACTTCCTCCAGCCTGTCCTCACCTCTTAAAGGTTTCCACAGACTCCCCCCCAAAAAGCTCTACAGTCTGTGTACCAAATGTCCAAACACATGAGCCTAAGGGGCTGTATTTACATTCAAACCATAACACTATTTAGTAAGGACTCACAGGGAAGGATAATTTACATTAAGTATTCAAAGTAGAGATTTATCAAGAATATGGATTATCTAAACATGAAATAATCTGTTAAAATGTATCTTTTCTAATTTTATCATAATATACTTCGACAAGAGAAAATTTACCTTAGTATTTTTAACTGCAGAGAGGACTTTCTAATTTATGGTTAACTGTTGCTCTGATACTGTCCTTATCCAGGAGTCTGTTGCTAGTGACAGAAATAGGCGACATAAAGTAGGTTTTCTAGGGGAAATCTAATAATCTAAGATGCAGCAGAAGCTGTCAGTATGGAGCAATGCATGTGGACTGAAAACAGCTGGACTCACCATAGAATGAGCAGAGAAGGACCCCTTCTCATATACAACTGTACCAAATGATAGGGAATTGGGAAAGCATAGGGAATACCTAACCAACTACATACCGGCAAGAGCATCATGATTTGGCACAGTGGCCCTCATTATGAAAATGCAGATGAAAGTAGGCATTAACACTCCTGGGAAATCAGCTCTTCCTGGGTACTAAAAGTAAAGCAGGAGTTCTTACATTTAAAGGGAATGCTTCTGTTGTTTCCCCATTTAGGATGATATTCGCTGTGGGTTTCCTGTATATGGCTTTGATTACATTGAGTAATGGTCCCTCCAATCCAATTCCCTGTAGGACTTTATACATGAAGGGATGCTGGATTTTGTCAAAGGCTTTCTCTGTGTAAATTGAGATGATGGTGTGGTTTTTGTCTTTCAGTCCATTTATATGCTTGATGATATTTATTGATTTTCATATGTTGAACCATCCCTGCATCTCTGGTAGGAATCCAACTTGGTCATGATGGATGATATTCTTGATGTGGGTCTGTATGTGATTTGCCAGTATCCTGTTTAGGATTTTGGCATCTGTGTTCATTAGGGAGATGGGTCTATAGTTCTCCTTTTTTTTTTTATTAATTTTATTTAGTTCTGTATGTGTGTGAATGTACTGCCTGCATGCAAGTCTGTGCACCCGTGTCGTGCAACGCCGCGGAGGTCAGAAGAGGGTCTCGGATTCCCCTGGAGCTGGAGTTCTCCTGGAATTGGAGTTTCAGACGGCTCTCGGCCGCCATGTGGGTGCTGGGGATCGAACCCGGGTCCTCTGTAAGAGCAGTCGGTGCTCCTAACCACTAGGCCATCTCTCCAGCCCCCTATAGTTCTCCTTTTTGGTTGTAATTTTGCCTGGTTTTGGTAATAGCATGATCCTGGCTTCATAGAAGGAATCTGAGGAGAACTCCCTCCCGAATTGTATCCGTTTCTAAACAACTGCGTGATGTAAGTAATGGTTCTAAGTCCCTTTTTTGAATATTTATAGAAGACGTCTGTGAAAACCATCTGGAGCCTGGGCATCTCATTTTGTTGGGAGGCTACTTAATTGACATCGTCAAGTATTCTTCATAATTACTGGTACTATTTAAAGTCCTGCTCGATCTCTCTTGGTTGAGCTTTGGTGATTCCGGAAAATTAATCAAGTTATTGTGATCCACATTTCTTCTAGATTGTGTTCAAACATGTATAGCAGTAATTAGGTTTTTGAAAAGTACTCCATACATGGATTGTCCCTGGATCTTTTCATTGTCCTGTTGGTGATATTCCCACCCTCTTCATCCAAGTCTAATTGAGGGGTTGTCTCCTCTTTCTTTTGGTACGGGCTACGTTCGCTATCTTGATCTCTTCATAGACAACTTGGATTCATTGTTTTTTTGTATTGTTTTCCTTTGTTTTAGTTCATTGATCCTGCTTCTGATTTTATTTCTTCTTGTCTGCTGCATTAGGTCATTTGTTGTTTGTCTCTCAATATTTTTTGCTGTCAGTGTTAGATACATTCACTTATGCTCTTTCTGCTTTTTAATGCAAATTTAGAGCGATACCAACATCCCTCTAGGACTGCTTTTAAAGTACTGGTTTTTTTTTTTTTTTCTTGTCCTTCTTTTTTTTGTCCAGAATGCTTTTCAGGTCTTTAATTTCTTCTTTGACCCATTCATTATTCAGGAGAGGTTTTGTTTAGTCTCCGTGTGTTCTTGTAGGTATGTAGTATTATTCTGTATGTTGATATGAGCTTTATTGCTACTGTGGTCTGATGAGAAATGCTGAGATTATTTCATCTTTTTGTATTTGTTGGTTTTTCCCTGTGTCCGGCAGGATATGGTCTATTTTTGGAGAATGTTCAATGGGGGTGCTCAAGTAGAAATTGTATTTCCTTCTGTGTTTGGTGAAATATGTTGATAGATGTCTTGAGGTCCATTTGGTGTATTGGTATCATGTCAGTTAAATGTCTCTTCTGTTTATCCTTTGTTCCTGTTGATCTGTCTAGGGGACTTAATGGGGATTTGAAGTCCTCTACCTATTAAGTGTGGCTGGGGTTAATCGTGCCTTGAGATCCTGACGATTGTCCTTTATAAAGTTTGGTGCACCAGGCATTTGGTGCGTATATATTAATGATTGTGAGATCTTCATGTCAAATTTTTCCTTTAATAAAGATGTATGGCCCTCTTTTGTCTCTTTTTGATTTCTTTTGCTTTGAAGGCTTTATTTTGTCTTTTATTTTTTGAAATTTTTGTTCTTTTTTTTTTTTGTTTATTCTTTTCTTTTTTTTTTTTTCCATCCCTTCACTTAATTTGTGCTATCCTTGAAATTGAGTGTGTTTCTTGTAGTCAGCCATATAGAGTGGATTTTGTTTCCTAATCCATGTCTCCAGTCATGCTTTTGATTGGGGAGTTTAGGTCCATTGATATTTAAGGGTTATCATTGAAGATATGTTGCTTCCTTTCACCTTATTATCCATTTGGACTTTAGTCCTGTTCTACTACCTAGGATTATGGTTGTGTTTTTTGTTTTGTTTTTGTTTGTTTTTTTGGGTCTTTTTGAGAGCAAGGGCCTCCCTGGTAAGCCCCAGCTGTCCTGGAATTCACTCTGTAAAAGACCAAGCTGGCCTTTGACTCACAAAGATCCCCTGCAGCTGCCTCTCAAGTGGCTAGTATTAAAGTGTTAGGCCACCACGCCCAGCTCCTAACGGTTATGTTTTTTTTTTTGTTTTATCTAGGTTCTTCCTAGGTGCTTGAGGATGTTGCTCCTCTCTTATGCCCTTCTTGAATTGCTTCAAGTATTTATGAAGAGTTGATTTTTCTGGACAGTAATTCTATCATCTCGTTTATTGGGTCATGCAAGATTTTTGTCCTTCAACTATAGTTGACTTTTTGCTGGGTAAAGTATTCCTGGGTTGGCATCCATAGTCATTTAACAAACTAATAACACTGGAATTGCTTTGCTCCATGTTCTTCTTGGTTTCATAGTTGTTTGGGGCAAGAAGTCAGTTGTAATTCTGATATGTGTTTCTCGCGTTGTATTTGACTTGTTTTTCTCTTGTAACCTCAGAATTTTTTTGGTCTTTGTTTTGGGCGTTTGTATTTTAAGTATGATATGGCATGGGAGTTTCTTTCTGATCTTGTCTATTTGGAGGCTTATGTGCTTCTTGTCTTCGGATGGGTTTTTTTGCTCCTTATTTTTAGTTTGGGAAATTTTATCTATTATTCTATTGAAGAACTGATCAATGAACTATTCCTCTGAGATTCTTCTCCTTCCTCTTATTCCTATGATGTGGAGGTTTTGATCTTTCATAGTGTCCCATATTTCCTGGTTTTCCACTTTTGTGTATATTTAAAATTTTTGTCGTTTCCTTTTAATTTGAGGTTTTCAGTTTTGCTCTGTGTTATCTAATCTTATCTTCCAGATCTGATAGTCTTTTTTCTGCTTCCCTACCGTTCTATTTCTGAGGCTTTTTTCCCTTCCTTTCTTCGTGATGGAATAGTGTTCTATTTCCTTTTTCCATTTCATCTGTGATTTCTGTTAGTATGTTTTCCATTTCCTTTTTGTGAGCTTCTCAGTATCTTCTTGGTGCTCTTTATTTCATTGGTTGGCTTTCTTTTTCAGTGTTTCTACGTCCTTTCAGAGTTTGTTTTGTTTTTCTCCCCTCTAGTTCTTGCTGGGTTTGTCAATCGTTCCTTTATGTCTTTCCGAAGTTTGTCATTGTAGCCCTCTGGTAGGTCCTTTTTGAGTTGTTCAGTCTCTCTCTTTAGTTCTCTGAATTCTTTTTTATTTTCTTTAATTTCCCTGCATAGGTCTGCAATTAGGTCCTCTAAGATCTGTTTCGTGGTCCACCTCCAAGGAGATCCCATTGTACCTATCTCCTAACTGGTTGGTAGAGCTTGGTTGGTGCAGAATTTCCTGCACCATTTCCATGTTGTCCCTTCGTTGTAATCCTGACATGTGGGTTTCTGTTTTGTGATTGAAATCACAAAGTCTTGTTCACTATGTTGAAGGCTTGCTTTGCTTACCTCCTTCGGATGCCTTTTATCATTGAAAGATGGATGTTGGCGTGCCCGTTTCATTTCAATTTCACCTTAGTATCCATTTGGACTTTTAGCCTCTGATCTTACTGCCGATTATTAGGGTTTTGTTTTTGTTTGTTTTGTTTGTTTTGTTGGTCTTTTTGAGACAGGCCGCCCTGTAGGCCCCAGCTGTCCTGGAATTCACTGTCATTGTAGACCAGGTCTGTGGGGGCCGTTGAACTCACAAAGATCCACACCTGCCTTTGCCTCCTGAGTGCTAGTTTTAAAGGTGTGTGCCATCATCCCCCCCTTGTTGTGGGTTTTTAATTTTGTTTATGTATTGGATATTGTAAGTCTAAGTCACTATTCCCTTCCTGTTCTGAAGGTTCTCCCCAAAAAATCAACTTAAATACGTTCTCCTCAATTCCAGTTGGCAGCAGGAGGCGGGGGGATGCTTGATTTAGCCTGCTCCTGCTGGCATCTCTCTGGGTTGAGTCAATTATTATGGCAGCAACTCTTCATGGGACTTGCTTGGCTACTTCTTTTAACTAATAGGCATGAGATCTGTTGCAGGGATATCCTTTATCCCCAAAAGTGAATTAAAGAGAGTGTCAGAGCCAGGTATCAGTCTAAAATCTTTAAAAGCTTAATGGTTAAATAAAACATATTAGTGAAGGATGACATTGGTACAAGTGAGGGAGTTGATTTGTCTAAATATACAAAGGGTTTGGTGACATGGACATTTGTGCCTGTCCTTTTGGATAATAGCCCTACCTCTAGATTTTGCTTTATGGTCAGATGAGACATATGGCTTGATAAAAGCTTATGGTACAGTTTAAATGTAAATGTAAATGTAAAATTCTAAAAAGCAAGAGACTGTCCTATTCATGGTGCTAATGCAAGAAAGGGGGAGGATTACATTAGAACTCAAATGGGTTTTTTTGACCACTGAATATTTTTAATAACAAGAAAATGTTCACATATCATTCAATATCAGACACAGAAGAGGCTGAGCTTAGTCAACACTGGACCACGGAGCAAATCCAGTGACCATTTTTTTTGTAATTGACTCTTTAGACCATGATGGAACCTATGTTCCTCATGTGAACAGTTCCCTTTAATGCTGCAGAAGTCAATCAAGTGCACACCACATTGGATTATGTTGCTGTTTAAATAGGGAGTTCTCATGATTTTACCATTACACAGCTTGAAGCTGGCATTATACTCAGAAATAAGTTTAGAAAAGGGCATTACAAAAGATGGGGGATGAGCAGTTTTAAAAAATCCATGCAGTATGGCCATGCTGCAGAAACCCCATGTCTTTACCACCATAAGTCGTCTATCTGGCCAAACTTAAAAACCAGCTGCCAAAAAAGATGAATGTATTCTGGAAAAATATAGCAATTCCAGATATTTTTTTTCTTTAGCAACATAACCTCCAAAGAAAATCCACATGGATGTGATGAGAGATCCAAAGGCCAACATGAAGCCAATGAAGAGCCAGATAAAAGCTCCTGTTTGGCCCAGACAGCCTTCACTCTGTCACCTTGGACATGTCCATTTGACAGTGTGTTAATCATTAGGAAGGCTATGGTTGCTGTAATTCCACAGGTGTGGTATGACTGTTTGAACTCCTCCTTGCTGGGATAAATAACAGCTGCATCTATGATAATCCACCAGCCTGTGAGAAATAAAACACCAGCAGAGATGGAGGTGATAGTGTTCCACTTTTGAGTCCAATCAATGCATTTGGAGCATCTCATATCTTCTAGACCCTGAGCCCAGGGTTGGCATGCCAAATACTACATATTGCAGTTATGGACTATGTTTTATTTTACTTTTTTTTTTTTTTTGGTCTTTTTGAGACAGGGTCTCCCTGTAGCTCCAGCTGTCCTTGTAGACCAGCCTGGCCTTGAACTCACAGAGATCCAACTACTTCTGCCTCCAAAGTGCTAGGATTAAAGGTGGTCTGTTGGATAGGGGGACCTAAAAGCCACCCTCCAGAAAAAGGCTATTTCCGTGTAACATTTAGTTGTGTGCAAAAGGAGGCAGTAAGGCCCTAATGTTGAAGATATGGTGTTCACATAAAAGTGATGTTTAGAGACCTCGCCCTGCAAATGGACAGTTAGTTGCTCTCCATGGTGCCAGAGAACACCACGAAGATCACTAAAGAAAAATGGTCTCCTGAGTCAAACAA
Organism: Rhizomys pruinosus; assembly: GCA_009823505.1. Classification (NCBI taxonomy): domain Eukaryota; kingdom Metazoa; phylum Chordata; class Mammalia; order Rodentia; family Spalacidae; genus Rhizomys; species Rhizomys pruinosus. The sequence goes on from VZQC01010049.1 coordinate 253,642, forward strand.
GACTCATCAATTACAACTCACTTGCCTAGATATGGAGCAGTTAATGGCAGCCTGATATTAGTGCACCCCAAAGATTTAATTGGCTATGGATCACTCCTTAGGGTGTAGCATGTGGCTGATAACATAAGTTTGCACTCTCTCATAACTAAGAGATATTATAAGCCAAAATAAAAATTTGCTGTCATTCCTTGGCACAAAATCCACAGTTCTTAGATTAAGATACCATCTAAATATATATGCCTGTGCCCACAACATAATTTGTAATGATATTAATGTTTAAGTGCCTGCATTTCTTGCTGTTTATGTTTTATTAGTAGAATGAGGAAAGGGACCAGTGGTTGAGCTGCCAACTCATTTGGAAGCAAAGCTTGGACAAAACTAAGAGTCTGACGTGTCACTTCAAAAGAAAAATGGACTGTTTTACTTCTCATCCTCTCTCGCCCCTTTTCCCAGGACCTAGGGACAACCCCAAGAAGAGGGGCACGTCAGAGTGTAAGGGCTGAGGAAATGGGTGTAAATCATGAGATCACAGCAAATAGCTACTGGACTTTCATTTGGTCAGGATAATTACATATGTGCAGGCCTTTCCAGCTGGACTTGATAATTTGGGGTACAACCAAATTCCCAACCTGTGTAAAATTGAAAACAGATGCTTGCTAATTGGGTGTGTGTAAATATTGGTTGTATTTCCTGTTTGGTTTTCTCTATTACGTTTTTATTTGGGCATAAATGAGTCTTAGAATTTTTACATAGCATTCATGGCCACTTGCGCCAGACAAAGATAGTTGAAAACTATTTTTTATGGTGCCATCTGAGCTTGTGGAAGCTAATACAAAAAAAGGGGAGATGCAGGCATATCTAATCTGAGTTTAGGTATGCATGGGCTAGCATTCCAGCCAGTACTTCCCAGAGGCACAATTGAGAGTCATGGGACCTCCCTGGCTACACCCACGAATTGGGATATGATGATGCAAAGGTGTGGGACTAGATCCTGTGAGGTGAGATCACCTATATAATAATCCATTCATTTGAATTCTGTATTTGGAGTCATACCTTACCATGTGTCTGTGTGCTGTGCTTTCCTGGAAGTGCTTTCTGCATGGCCCACCATGGAAATGACCAGGACGAACCACAAATAACCCTGCTACACTTTTTTTACAGTTCACTATTACTAAAGGAAGAATTTACTAATATATAGTACTTTATTCCACCAATTTCCTTGATAAAATTTGACACGGTTTTTTTCTTTTTGTCTTTTTGAGACAGAGTCTCCCTTTAGCTCCAGCTGGCCTGGAACTCTGTAGACCAGGCTGGCTTTGAATTCACAGAGATCTGCCTGCCTCTGCCTCCCTAGTGCTAGGATTAGAGGTGTGTACCACTATGCCTGGCTTAAAGATGGTTCTTAGCCACCATGTGGATGCTGAGTATTGAACCTTGGTCCTCTGAAAGAGCTCTTTAGCCCAAACAATTTTGTTTAAGCCCTTGAATGCTTAAATAAAACAAGTTCTGCATGTTTTATGTACAATATGGCATGTGGAATGTAGTATATCTAGCTTAGTCACAACGTTTTAAATAATTTGAGGTATTCTAAATGTTTAATGTTACATTATTTAAGCATTTATAATAATTCATTTAAATGTGTGCATATTAGACATATCATCTTATTTTGGTTGACAATATAGGTAAACTGAGACGTCCAGAAGCTATTTCTCTGTTGAAATATATTGAAGGCAACCATCTTATTTCTAGGTAAATCTCGAGCACACACACACACACACACACACACAAACACACACACACACACACACACATATAGAAGTGCATGCCACCATACCCGGCTTCTGAGTTCAGATTATCATACTCTTTGAAATCTGGGCACAGTTGCGCACACATTTGTAACACTGTAATGGGACAGAGGTATAGACAGACAGATCCTAGAGGCTAAATAATCTGCTAGTTGAGTCAAATGGGTGAGCAATAGGTTCCAGGAGACCCTGGCTCCAAAAATAAAGTAGAAGCTCATATGAGAAGATATCCCCACATCAACATTTCACCTCCATATTTATACATACAGGTGTGTATTGCCTCCCATATACTATACATCTCTCTCTCTCTCTCTCTCTCTCTCTCTCTCACACACACACACACACACCACACACACACACACACACACACACACACACAGACTACATAAATGATTATATTAAAAGGACTACTATATCCCCATAGGTAAATTGTATCTACAGCATGCAATAAGGTAAAATAGATAAATGTTCACTGGATGCTTGTTTAGTCAAAATTAACCTATGGAGAGCAGGTTGGCCTTGATCTCACAGAGATCTGCCTGCCTGTGCCTTCCAAGTGTTGGTATTAAAGTTATGTGCCACCACGACTAGCTGCAAGCTGTATTTGTGAACCACAAGTGTCTTAAAACCCTGAGCTACCTTTCAACAGCTCAGACATATTTGGAAATAAGAAAGAGGACAGAAGGAAGATAGAATGAAGAAAATGAAAGTTACTATTTAGAGTGAGTAAATAAATAACACTAGTGTATTTGGAGGGTGCTAGGCAAATAATAAGCAGACTCACTAGCGAAAGTATGGAGGTTTGCTAGATATATAAGCAGAACATGTAGGAAGCTTGTAGAACAAGAACTTGTTTGATAAAGAGAACAGTGTATACCCACTTTCTTGTCTTTCCTTCTGTTGGAAAGCCATATGAGCTCCATTTACCCAATTTTATAGAACTATGCTTGATGTTACACAGTTAAATGTAAACTACCAGCTGGAGAGATGGGCTAGTGGTTAAGAGCACCAACTGTTCTTGCAGAGGACCCGGGTTTTATCCCCAGCACCCACATGGTGGCTGAGAACCATTTTTGACTCAGTTCCAGGGGAATCTGACACCCTCTTCTGACCTCTGAGGCATTGCATGACATGGGTGCACAAACCTACATGCAGACAGTGCATTCATACACATAAAAATAAATAAATAAAATTTTAATGTAAACTACATATGTGCAGTCATAAATGTATACTATTTCATTAAACACAGAGTGCTGATAATTCACAGATCATGTTCTAGTAGGCGTTCTACTGCTGTGATAAAACACCATGAACAAAATCAACTTGGGAAGGAAGAAGTTTATTTAAGATTACTACTCTAGTTCATATTCCACCTCTAAGGGAACTTAGGGAAGGAAATTAATTCAGGAACCTGGAGGCAGGAGCTGAAGCAGAGACCTTGGAGGGACACTGCTAACTGGCTTGTTCTCTCCCATTGCTCAGCCTGCTTTCTTATACCACCTAGGACTTCCTGCCCCTCCTTGGGCTGGGCCCTCTCTTCTTTCAAATGCCTTGCAGACATGCCCAAAGGTCAATCGAAAAGAGAAAAATGCCAGTTGCAGTCCCTTCATCCCATGTTTGTCAAGTTGACAAAATCAGCCAATCATGGCAACTGTCTTAGGTGAAATGGTGAGAGGATTGTAATGAAAGAAACAATTAAATGAATTGTGAACCTCTCAAAAAAACTACCCTAGATGATGACTACATTAGAAAGGTAATTGTTCTTCATGAAAATTTCATTTGGGGATTTGACAGGGTAGAACGATAGTCTACATCCCCAAACTAAGTCCATTGAAAGGAAAGCTTTTCAAATGAGATGAGTAACCTCTGGGGAACCACTTTAAAATCTTACCTTTAGAGAGCCTAGAATTCTACATTTATGATCATTCCCAGGTGACACACATACTGGTGTGCTTTCAGTCCACAGTCTGAGGATATGACTAACTAAATAAGAGTAACTGAAAGCAAGCAGTATTGCCTCCAGAGACCATAAACCTTGTTTAATACTTCCGGAGTTTTAACAAGGATAAGGTAAAGCACGGAGCTTAAGTGGAAGTTAAAATCTATATGGACCTTAGTGTATGATTTCCACATGGGTATAGAGTTTTTATTTGTAATTATGAGATACTACTTCTAAATTGTGAAAAGAAGCATTTAGAGTAACTAACAGAAAAAATGTCTTATGTTCATGCACCAAGTCTGGTTCGTACAATCTTTCCAGCACCTCTTCCACAATGGTTCTGGAGCTGTGGCTGGGTGAGGTTTAATATATGAGTCGTATCCAAGGACGTGGATTTTATTCTCTAAAATTTAGCCAGTTGTGGCCTTCTGTGTACATCGCATTCTGTTGTATGAGGGAGCTTCACTGTAGAGAGTTGAGGGCTATATTAGTATTCTCTTTATCCCTGTTCCACTGTTCCATGAGCCTTAGGTATAGAGATTTCACTGTGGATGTGTCATTTAGGGCTGGACATCTATTAAACATATATTCTTTTTGTGTAACCAACTGTGGAAATCTGTAACAGCTTCCATCTTTTTCCACTATTTTAAAATTTTAAAAATTTATTGAATTTTTGTAATTTTCATACAATATAATTTGATTGTATTTAGATACTCTCCCTTATCTGAACCTCCCCCCACTTTCCTGCCCAGTTCAGTGTACTCGTGTGTGTGTGTGTGTGTGTGTGTGTGTGTGTGTGACAGTCTGATTTGTGTCCTCATATGTCCTTCAGCATGGGTCCATCCACTGGAACCTGGGTCAACCTACCAGGAGTCCCATCCCTGTGAAATACTTCCTCTCTCTCTTCTCTTCCCAGCAGTTGCCAAAAGTTCCTTGTGTTGGGATTTCTTTCCCATTTCCCCATGACTGTGTTGAAATATTGTCTGGTTTCGACTTGAATGGGACTTGTGAGTGCCGTCCCCATTGTTGTGAGTTCACATGTGTAACTGACCCCTGTCCTGTGGTCATCTACCACCTCTAGCTGTTACAATCTTTCCACCTCCTCTTCCGCAATGATCATTTTATGTATTTTTTTTATTTCTGGAAACCTTTCTTCAGTTTATAACTGAACCATCTTTCATGTTTCACATTTTCCTTCTTTTGAATCATCTCCCCCAAATAATTCAAATGCCAGACATTCATTTTCTACTAAATTTATGATTTCTCCTTTGCAAATATAAACACAAACCACTTTAGTACCCAGGCATGTTAAAGTAACAAGGCTGTCACAATTTGACTCTACCCACCTCTCCATATTTAGTCCATGTTTCTATTTGCTTTTTTCTTGGCATTTCTCTTACTAAACTGCTGGATACATCTTCCTTCAGAACCAGTTTTTGTTGTCTGATACATGTGTATTTGATATGTTTAGTTCTTTTCCGCTACTTCCCTCCATGTTACTGCATTTCTTTATCTTCTGTCTAATATTGTACTTTAAATGTTAGACTGGGATTACCTACGTAAAAGTCCTCTGGGATGCCCATTATTTATACTACTTAAAATGTACTGCTAGCCCTTTGCATGGGCATAGGAAAAAAATAGTTTAATCAATAAAGTATGCTTATGCAATACTGTTTGTACAATCTGATTTTCTTCTTCATTCCAGGAAACATGTTAAGAAGTGATTTACAGTGCATATTGTAAAGTTCACTGACTCATTATTTATTTTTTGTATTTTGAGGTATTTGCATATTCTAGTATTAAATCCTCTATCAGATGTGTAGCTAGCAAAAATTCCCTCCCACCCTGTGGCCTTCCTCATCATTCTGTCGATTATGTCCTGTGTTGTGCAGACGCTTTTTAATTTAATGAAGTCTCATTTGTCAGTTGCTGGCCTTACTTTGTCTGTGAATGGAGTCCAATTTAGAAAGTCTTTACCTATACTTGTGTCTTGTAGGATACCACTTGTGATTTCTTTTAACAGATCAACAGTTTCACATTGAAGTCATTGATCAACCTGAAATCCATTTTTGTGTAGAGCAAGAGATAAGTTTCTGAATTCATTCTTGTGCATGTGTCCATCCAGTTAACCCAGCACCATTTGTTGAAGATGCTATCTTTCCTTCAGGTATATTTTTGGCATCTCTATCAAATAACAGATGGCCGTAATTGCGTGCATTTATGCTTGGGTGTTTTATTTTTTTATTTGACCCACATGTCTGCTTTTTTTATTAATTTTATTTATTTCTGTATGTGTATGAATGTACTGTCTGCATGCAAGTCTGTGCACCCGTGTCGTGCAATGCCGAGGAGGTCAGAAGAGGGTCTCGGATTCCCCTGGAACTGGAGTTCTCCTGGAATTGGAGTTTCAGATGGCTCTCGGCCGCCATGTGGGTGCTGGGGATCGAACCCGGGACCTCTGTAAGAGCGATCGGCGCTCTTAACCGCTAGGCCATCTCTCCAGCCCCCACATGTCTGCTTTTATGTCAGCCCCATGCTGTTTTTATTACTATATCTCTGTAGTATACCTTGAAATCTAGCATGGTAGTACCTCCAACATTGCTCTTTTAGCTCAGATTTCTTTGGTCATCTGGCATGTTTTTTACATGCTTAAGAATATTAGTATGATTTTTGTCTACTTTGATGAAGAATATTGTATTTTGATTGAGTTTGGTAAAATGGTCATTTTTTTACAGCATAAATTCTACCAATCACCACCTTTCTTTGCATCTTCGAGTGTCTTCCTCAATGTCTACAAAGATTTAAAATTTTTATTGTAGAGATCTTTTACATCTTTCATTAGATTTATTCCTAGTTTTTTTAGAATATTATAAATGGCTGGGGTTCTATGATCTCTTTCTCCAACTGCTTGTTATTGGTAAATAAAAAGCCTAATTGTTTTGTATATTAATTTAAATCCTGCCTCATTGATTAAAGTGTAGATAGTTTCTAGAAGTTTTCTTGAGGAATTTTGGGGATCTCTAATTATAATATATCATCCTCAAATGGGGAATATTTTATTTTTTCCCTTAGTATCTCTTTAATTTCTTTCTACTAATTGCTCTAGTTAAGTTTCAGGCACCGTATAAAAAAGGAGTGAGTATCATGGACACTGTTCTCCTGATTTTAGTGGCAGTGTTTGAGAATTTATCCTTTTAGAATAATGGTGTGCATATCCTTGATAATGCTGAGCAATGTTCCTTCCAGCCCTAGCATGTTGGATATTCCTAAAGGTCTTTTGAGTCTGCTTATATGACCAAGTGGTCTATTTACATGATTGATTACATTTATTTAATTACATATGTTGGCCCATCTCTGCACCTCTTGAATGAAGCCAACTTGCCCATGGAAGATGATCTTGTTATAAACCTTTGTGGTTTTGTATATCTTTCAATAATTTTTGCATTTATGTTCCCCAGGGATATGGGCCAGTAGTTTTCTTTTCTGGTTGTATCTTTACCTGCTTTTGGCATTAGATGACTACTGACTTCATAGAAAGAGTTTGAAAGTTCTTCTGTTTCTATCTTTTTGAATAGTTTAATATTCTTAATAGTTATTTGAAAATATGGTAAAAATTCTGCTGTGAATCCATCTGGACCTGAGCTTTTTTAGTCCAGTTTGTGTTACTGCTTTAATCTCCATATTTGTTTTATGCTGTAGTGTTTCCGTATTCATCTGTGATGTTTTTTTATTTCGGTCTGCTCTTTCCTTTTTTTGTTTTAAATTTTCACTTTTTATTGATGCTTTGTGTATTTCATACATCATTTTCCAATTCAGTTCAGGCATATATCCCTTTCCCTTCCCCCCACTCCACCCCAGCCCATCCTAGATCATGCATTCTACCATAACTTTCCTGCATCTTTCTCTGTTTTTTTTTCCATTTTTTTTAACAATAAGTGATAATTTATGAGTACAGCATCCTTCATGTAAAACCAATTCGCAAGGAGTTGTGCCCAAACCCACACAGCTCATGGGTCCCACCATCCAGTGGGGAGGGGGGTGTATGTTCAATCAAGTTGATCAAATGAGTGTCCAGTCTATATTGTCGTAGTTTCACCATTCACCCCAATCGCAGCCCTTACATTCTACCACGCCCCCTCTTCCGCAGGTTGTTCCCTAGGCTTAGAAAAGGGGCACAGGTGGATGAGAGGTAAAACAGTCCACTCTCTCTGGAGCTGTTGACTTGGACTCTGGTCAATTCTGGCTGTTTCCTTTCATGGGCTGACAGTTTGTCCAGGAATAACCTTTCGATCCTACTAATGAAGAACAAGCAATTAGATATATAGGTATTTAAGCAGCACTAATAGTTATGGTAGGTTACTTTAGCATAGACACATGTTTGGATATGTTAATCCATGAATTACAATTTTCCCCCCTGTTAAATATGACAGGGTCTTACTGTGGCTTATAACATCTCCTAACCATTAGAGGATGTAAGCTTGCGGCATCAGCCATGGGTTATTNTTCCTCCAAGGAGAGAGCTAAGAGCCAATTAGATTTGGGATATACAGGCATATGGCTGCCACTGCTGCAGAGTATTTCCAAGCAGGTGAGGTGTAGCTGGTGCTGATGGATGAGTCTTGCTTGACTCAAGGAGACCTATATTTGCTTTATTGGTTTAGTGGCCTTTGGTAACACTCTCCGGCATTCCAGAGACCATCTGTATACTTGCAAGTGTGGTCTCCATACATCTTTCCCATGTTTACATCAGGTCTTCAACAGCAGGGCCTTGCCTCTCTTCTTGCAGGTATCCCAGTTTGGAGGCAAGGAGCCTTTACCTTTTGTGGGGGCTTGGATCCCCTGGCCAACATCTCCTTGGTAGAATAATCCATCATTGATGTCAGAGCTCCTGTATTAATATATCTTGCTTAAGTGCATAGCTTAAGGAGACTTTAGTCTTATATTTGGTTCTGAATAGAGAATAATCCTTTTCACAGTTTCTATGTCTATTAGTCAATTAAAGATGCTCTTTCCTTTTTTAGCTGGCTAAAGGTTTATCCATATTGTTTGTCTTTTCAAGAACCAGCTCTTGGATTCATTTATTCTATTCTTTTTTTTCCTATTTCATCCATTTTATCCAAGTTTGTTATTTCTTTTCATATACAGGGCTTGAAATTTATTTTCTTTTTCCAGCTTCAGTTCTTCAGTTACATCATTAAGTCATTTGTTTTGTTGTCTTTTTTTCTTGGTACAGGTTTCCCTGTAACACCAGCAGGCCTGGAACTTGCTTTATACACTAGGCTGGCCTCAGTTTTACAGAGATATAGCTGGATTTGCCTTCGAAGTTCTGGTATTAAAGGTGCCTGCCTGTATGTCAGACTTTTCTAATTTTATAATGAAGGTATTTTGAGTTTTATATTTTTCTCTGAATACTGTTTTTACTGAGTCCCAGAGGTATTGTTATGTTCTATTTTCATTTAATTTCAAGACTATTTTTGTCTTTCTTGATTTCTTCTTTGACCCATCATTATTTAGTAATGTATTGTTTAATCTCCATTGATTCCTGTAATTATTTAAAATAAATCAATTTTTAATGTGTTTAACTTTATTGTGAAGTGAACCCATGAGAATCAGCGATCGCATAAGTCAGAAGATTCCCCTGGAACTGGAGTTAGGGAACAGTAGTGGGTGCACATGTGGGTGCTGGGACCCAAACCCCAGTCCTCTGAAAGAGCAGTCTAAAAACGCTGAGCCATCTCTCCAGCCCAGGAGTTATTACTAGATATTGTTTTGCTGTTGATTTTATGCTTTATTGTATGGTAAGCATACAGGATACATGAAATTGTTTCAACTTTTACCTATTTGTTGATATTTGTTTTGTGTTCCATTATTTTATAGAAACTTTCAATGAGCTATTGAATAGAAAGTATATTATTTCATGCTCAGTGGACTATTCCGTAGGTGTCTGTTAGATCTATCCAATATATCATTTACAGCAATGCTACCTCACAGAAAGGCAACAGAGACAAGTCCCTCATGTCACTTTCCTGTTCTCCTCTAGATAACTTCACAGGTGTGGTACAGCATGCCTTGAAAGCTATTTATTTTGACGTATATTCCAAGTCATTTGAATATTTCCCCATTAACTTACAACTATTTTCTTATTTCAAGGGAACACAAGTTTGCTTGCTTTCCTTCCTGCCTGCCTTCCTTTTTTCTTTCTTTCTTTCTTTCATTCTTTCTCTTTCATTCTTTCCTTTCCTTTTCTTTTCCTTTCCCTTCCCTTTCCTTTTCCCTTTCCTTTCCTTTCCTTTTCTTTTCCTTTCCCTTTCCTTTTTCATTTCCTTTCTTTTCCTTTTCCCTTTCCTTTTTCCCTTTCCTTTTTCTTTCCCTTTCCTTTCTATCATTTTTCCTGTCATTTACTTTGTCCTTTCCCTTTCCTTTCCTTTTCTTTTCCCTTTTCCTTTCTATCATTTTTCCTATCATTTCCTTTTTCCTTTCCTTTTCCTTTCCTTTCTTTTCCTTTCCTTTTCTTTCCTTTCCTTCTTTCCTTTCCCCTTTCCTTTCCTTTCCCTTTTCCTTCCTTTCCTTCTTTCCTTTACTTTCTTTTTGTTTTCTTGACACTCTCTCTCTGTAGTCCGAGTTGATTTGGAACTTGCTGTGTAGGGTGGGATCAATTTCACAGATATTGACCTGCTCTGGCCCTCAAGTGCTGGGAAAAAAGTGTGGTCCAACACACCAGGTTCTAATTTTGTAACGTATGCACCAAGAGCTTTATATTTCCCTCTGAGAACTGCCTTTACTAGGTCCCATTTAATCAAGGAATATATTTTTCTGATTTTTTTCTTTGACCTATTCATCACTTATTAGTATGTATTTTTAATCTCCACATGTTTCTGTAATTATAAAATGTTGTTTTGCTGATGAATTTAAGTTTTCTTGCATTGTGGTTGGATAGGATGCATGCAATTACTTCATATTCTCTGATTCACATTTGTTTTCTGTCCAGTTAAAGGTCTATGTTAGACAAACTGTCAATGGTCTGCTGAGTAGAATGCATATTCTTTTGTACTTGGGAGGACTATTCTGTAGATGTCTGCTAGGACCATTTGATGTATGAGATCATTTAATCCTGTTGTTTCATCTACATCATGTTATAGTCACAATAAGTTTAAATTTAACACCTTTCACTACACTGAAAGTTCCAAGAACATAGAATAAAATTCCAAGAATCCAAAAGATTTTTCTACAGAGGAACGCCTATCCCAGTAACAAGACCTCTCAACAGAAACCCCAAAGACAAGGAGATTTAAGAATTTTGGGGCTGGAGAGATAGCCTAGTGGTTAAGAGCACAGACTGCTCTTGCAGAGGACCCGGGTTTGATCCCCAGCACCCACATGGCGGCTAAGAACTGTCTGTAACTCCAATTCCGGGAGAACTCCAGTTCCAGGGGAATCCAAAACCCTCTTCTGACCTCCACGGCATTGCACGACTTGGGTGCACAAACCTACATGCAGACAGTACATTCATACACATACGAAAATAATAATAAATAAATACATTTATTAAAAAAAAATTCAAGCCCAGAAGTAAAATAACTGCCTAACAAGATTAGTGCAGGGACTAAAGTTACCCTTTGAAAGTTAAGAAGAAGGGGCTGGAGAGATGACCTAGTGGTTAAGAGCACTGACCGCTCTTACAGAGGACCCGGGTTCGATCCCCAGCACCCACATGGCAGCCGAGAACCGTCTGAAACTCCAACTCCAGGAGAACTCCAGTTCCAGGGGAATCCGAGACTCTCTTCTGACCTCCGCGACACTGCACGACACGGGTGCACAAACTTGCATGCAGACAGTGCATTCATACACATACAGAAATAAAAAGAAAAAAAGAAAAAAAAAAAGAAAGTTAAGAAGAAATAAAGACCTTCCAGGATAAGCATATGTACAACATGCAAGGCCATCAGGGTGTCACTGCACGTGTGCACTGAGCATTATTGGCTACACAGAATGTCCCTGCTCTGTGAGGAAGCCTCAGAATGTTTGTGCCTACCAGTGTTGCCAGGCAACAACTGTTACATAGCCCCTATATCTGTGCTTGACAACTCAAACCCCAGAGTTTCACTACTGGCACTCATAGTGAGTGGTTCAGTAGTAGATTCTCTCTGATTTCGCTAAAGTTGATATTGATTTGACGTGTGTAGTTTGAGGAGACGAGAATTAGTGGAAGATGCCACTATTATCAAAATTGAAAAGGATCTTCTGCTGCTACCATGAGCAGAAAACCCCTTTGGCTTTTTGTGATGGCCCAGTGTTATCAGGAGGCACTGGTACGATTCTCTTTGTGGCTCAGAGGTGGCAGATACCTGCCTTATGCACCAGACAACTACTTTCATGAACTCATCTGTGATGAGGATATAAAGGAGCTGCTATCTACTATGGATAGAGAAAAATAAAATATAAATCAGCTAGACAAACGGAAAAGGTAAGATTGTTTGGAAGAAAAGGGTTAAGGGTCATGGAGAATTGATGTGATGGGAGAAACCCACCTCCCTGACTCCATTGGTGACAATAGGGTTGAGAGAGCCCAGCTACACTTTCTGAATAGCTGCACAAGACCAAAGCTGCAGATGGTTTCCTATCACCCCACCTTTTGTGGAACTAACAAAGTTCAAAGAAACAAGGTTTCATTTAAATGTACACCCGGGCATGGTGGCACATGCCTTTAATACCAGAATTCAATTAAAGCACAGGCAGGTGGATCTCTGTGAGTTCAAGGCCAGCCGGGTCACATAGTGAGTTCCAGGCCAGCTGGTACTTAACATAGGGAGACCCTGTCTCAAAATAAATAATGTATACAATAGAATATAGTGGTAGAAATTAATTCACTTTAGAAAACTGCTTATACAATGTATACAATAAATAAATGTATACAATGAATATATGGAAACTTAATTCACTTTAGAAAACTGCTTAATGCGAGGAACGCTGCAAATAGTGTTGCCATTTCACACCAAAAAATTGCCCAAATAAAATTCATTATTCATTTTGTAATACTGCATGTTCTCCATCTTCATATGTTGTTTGCTTAAGAATTAAGGAAGCTAAACTGGGAAGCTTCCTGGGTGCTCATCACCTCCCGCCCCCGCTTCTCCATCTTGTCTTAGTGTTTCTCGCTAGTGTACTTGGGATTCCATTTTCACATCTCAGTTCCAGTCCCATGTTTCTCTAGTGTTTTTTCACCCCTTTCTTAGCTCTTAAGCACCTTAATCAGACACCCATTTTCATAACATGATGGGTTGACAAGATCTAGGTCATCTGAAAGTTACTTCTGACACATCTATTTGTCATCCAGGCAAACAGAGCTCACTGGGGTTCAGCTCACTGAACCCCAAACCCTTCCTGCAGAGCAGGAAGCTTATCCTGCTTTTCCACTGTGGAAAGAACTTGAAGTGGCTCACGGTGTCTTCAATCTTCCTTATGAGATTTCAGTATCAATACTATAGTAAACACTTGGAAAGATCTGATTTCCATGTATTCTGCAAATTTAAATAAGATAGCAACAGGCTCCATTCTTAATCATATGTTGAACATGATTCATATTGGCTATAAGGTTTTCAAACATCAGAGTTCATGTGTCTCTTACATTGTTCCGATGTTTTCACTTTATTTAGTCAGCGTGCTGTTTTTGTTCCGTGTTTATCTGAACTTTGGTAAATTTTCCTCGAGTTAGTTTTGATAGTATTTACACCTGCTGCTCAGTCTCAAGTATTTCAGTTTGTTGAACCAAACGTGCTGTGCTGGGGACAGCTTCAAGTTGTCCCGCTGAACACCTGGGGAGGAGAACCTCCGGCTGGAAATATCTCACGGACCGGCCTGTGCGCCTGAATTCTGAGGCATTTTCTTGGTCCTTGAGTGACAACGGAGGGCCCAGGCCACCGTGTGAGCTGGGCTAACCCTGGGCTCTTTGGGTTTGTTGAGCACAGCATAGTGTTGAGCACATCCGTAGGGGAGCAAGTCCCAGTAAATTGCCTCCAGGCTGTGCCTCAGCTCCAACAGTCCTCCTGCGTCCTCCTCTCCCTTGAATGTGTGTGGACTGAGCTGTAGCCAATTAAACCTTGTCCCTCTCTGAGATGGTTTATCATAGCAACAGAACACAACAAAGTATGACAATCAGGGGCCTAGTAAGTCGTCATCTGTAGTACTCCCATAGGCCTTTCCAGTGGTTGGTCATCCATTAGAGCCTGGTAACCCCCAATAGTCCTAACCCGCAGTGGTAAATGGGCAGCAGGACCGAAGTTTATCTGAGGAATAAATTGGGCAAGCTGATCACTGCTGGGGTGAGAAAGAGGTATTCTTCTTTAAGTGACTACTAAGATTAGGGTAATGACTAGAGCTCCAGTGATGAACTTGCACCAACGGACAATCTGGGATCAAAATTTGAGCTAGTAAGGACTTACGTTATACAGAACACATGTACATCCAGTTGGGGGAGGAACTAATAGAATACATTGAGGAGGGCTCTATAATAGAGTAACATTTGTATTGAATTCAGAAAACTGAGTTAAATACACACTATAACAAACCAAGTACTATATTTTGTGCTCTCTCTAGTTCAAAATGTTCTCTCTGGTGTTAGAGCCAGCACAGTTTACACAGAGCACTTGTCCCAGCTGGAACACGCACAGGTTTTTTCATTTCCCATGGCCAAAAAGTCAGTCTATTGAAGTTGATCTCTAAGGCATTGGGTATAAAAGTTAATGAATATAATTCTATAGGCAAAGTTAAATATTGATTTCTGAGGCAGAATGATGAACATGTTCTGTCATGTTCACAAATGCATGAGTGTTTGTGCATGATGAAATAGTCTTCTACTATGTCATTTCTGAACTAGCTCTCATTTCTACAGGACTGCTCTTCATTATGCCTACTTTTGCAGTCACATGGATATAGTAGAGCATTTTATCAACCGAAGGTGTTTTTGGATACCCTTGAGGATCATCTGTCTTCTCTACTAATGAAGGTGATTCAAAGCCATCATTTTCAACAATGAATGTGATTAAATCATAATGAAAATGAAAGGATCTCACCTAAATATAAATAATTGGTTGAAGCTGATAAAAGTACATGTTGAGTTCACTGAATTGACAATGTTTTTCATATTACAACAACCACAGGCTGTACAGAGTTCTCTACCTACCGTAGGTACTTTACTCCTCAAGAATGGTGCAAATCCCAACCTTGCAGATTATAATGGTGAAACACCACTGCATCACTGTGCTTATGGTTTTTTTAATGTGTATGAATGTACTGTCTGCATGCAGGTTTGTGCACCCTTGTAATGCAATGCAGCCCACAGGTCAAAAGAAGGGTTGTGGATTCAGCACTGGAACTGGAGTTTTCCTGGAATTCGAGTTACAGATGGTGTCTCAGCTCCCATGTGGGTGCCTGGAGACCGATCCAGGTCCTCTGCAAGAGCATTCGGGTCAATTTTTCTCCCTTAACCATTAGGCCATCTTCCAGCCCCCAACTGTGCTTATGTTGACGCACAACTTCTAGACTATGGTGCAAATATCAATGTAAGGTCAAAGGTAAGAGTAAATAAACTGATTTAATGTTTAAAAATATGTGCTTTAATAGTGACATGTAGGGTCAATTTCCCATGTTTAGAAGGTCAAGTCTTCCCTGATTGACAGTATTTTGAAATTACTTGGTAAGTATGCATTTAAACATATATAAGGATGTATAAGACAATACAGCTTTCTTTTAGCAGCCATGACAAATATGTTAAAGCGATAGTAGTATAATAACTTCATCTCTATCAGTATGTTTCTAACAAATATAAATTAACTCATGAAAGCAAAATTTGCCTGGAAATAAAATTTATTTTCAAACTCAAGACAAAATAAAAACTTCCATGAAAATGAAAACTTTGATGTTTGGTGCACTCGTACAAAGTCCTTCACTACTCAGAGGTAAGGTAAAGAACAAAACAGAAGGGTAAATAGATCACAAACATGCATGAAGATGGCCAGCTTGAGAATTATGTAAATGTGTAAAAATACCACTAGGGGTTTATCACTTTGAAATACTTTCCAATTTATAAGTGATGAAATGGTGCTCTTTCAATAATTCTTTGAGAAAGACACTGAATTTCAGTTACTTGCCCAGACACCAATTTTAGTAGGACTCTGCTGGTGTCATGCTGTGACCATGCTTGTGAGGAAAGGCATCAGGAAGCTGACATGATTCACTGGGACCCTGATCCTACCTGCTGTGGTAGCTGCTCAGGAAAGAGAGTCTGTCCAATCTGAGAGCCATTGATGGGACATGAGATATGTTTCTTTACATTTTTGATAATGAAACCTTGTTCCTATAGCTGCATCCTAAAATCATGAAGGAAACTGGCTGTCTGGATAGGAGAAGGGGCTGAGGCAATGTTGTGAGCTTCTTTACTTCCAAACTACTATTGAGCATCACAGTGAATTGTGAAGGGTTTAGAAAATGTGTAAGTCAAGATTTTCCTGGAGAGTTTGGATTAGCAAATCTAATAATGCTCCTGACCTCTATGAGTTTTCCAATTGACACAACACTGTGTATCTTAAAGGGTTCCAAACCTTGCACCCATATGAGAGAAAGCATGTGGTGTTTGTCTTTCTGGGTTGTTCTTTCAATCACAGGACAATTGGTTTGAAGTTCCCATTCATCAGGTGGTAGACATCTAGATCGTTTCCGTATTTCCTGGATCATTTCTTGAATAGAACAGCAATGAACAGTGATGAGCAGGGTATCTCTGTCATAGAATATGGAGTGATATGTCTGCATCATGGGAAATCTGTTTCTAGCTTTTGAATAATCTACATTGATGTCCATTGCGATTGCAGCAATGGGCACTGCAAACAGCACTGATAAATTGTTCCCCTTTTACCCCACATCCTTGACAGCAATTTTTTTTTTTTGCTTTATGAATCTTACCATTCTCACTGGGTAAAGATGAAATGTCAAAGTTTTAATTTGCATATATCTGATGACACAAGATGTTAAACATTTAAAAAAAATTCTCAATCATTTGTGTTTTGAGAGTTCTATGGTGAGTTGAATGAGAATATTCACCAACAGCCCCCAGTATTCGGATGTTCTGTCCCCAGGTGGCACTATTTGGGGAGGCTTTAGGAGGTGTGGCCATGCTGGAGGAAGCACTGCACTGGGGGCGGGTTTACCAGATTTCCAATTGAATTCTGCTTCTTGAGCTGCTTGAACATGGGAATGCTTGGCTTAATTCTCCAGAAACCTCACATGCTTCCCCAAGCATGACAGAATCTTACCCCTCTGGATCCATATGTCAAATAAACTTTTCCCTCTATAACTTGCCTTGGCCATTGTGTTTTATCACAGCCAGAAAACCGAACCAAAAACAACAACAAAAAAAAAAGACAAAAAACTCCTGTTCAGTTCTTTCATCAAATTTTTATTGGGTTCTTTGTTTTTTAATAATTTTTTAAAGTTCTTTATATATTTATATCCTATCCTCTTGGTTCAGCTCTATATTTTAGTGAAGATATTTTTCCATTCTGTAAGTTGCCTCTTACATGATGCTGTCTTTTGCCAGTAATCTTTTTAGTTTCAAGAGGTCCCATTTGTCCCAATATTAGTTGCCAAATTTAGATATGTATTAACATCCTCATAACAACTTATTGTTTTAGTCATATATTAATGCATCTCAACTTTTGCATGGATATTACCTCATTTAGCACATGGTAATTAGTGTAAAGACCACAACTGGCCTTTTGCACAGATTAACAGACTGCAGTGTGCTCATCTCTGATTAGGCCCCTTCTATCATACTTCTCCTTGTCAAGATTCAGGGTTCATTGTAGAAGACAAGGTGGAATGTAAGAGAAAGGTGGTGGATGACTACAGAAAACAGAGTTTTCTAGATAGCTGTGCAGTTAGTCATATGAACTCAGAGCATTGGTAACACAATGAACAAGTCCCATACAAGGTCAAGCCAGACATAGTCATAGCACACAAGTGGGCACATGGAAAACCTCAACACTTGCTGAAGAACTATTGTCTACTACTAGTTGCTGGGAGGATAGAATTGCTCTTCTTAAAGAGTATGATACCAGCTGAGCATGAAAAAATGTTATGAGACATAACTTGCTAGCATACAACTGGCTTCGGTGAATGCCAGAGAGGTGTTACCAAAGGCCATAAAACAACAGCAAAAATATGGTCTCCCTGAGACAAGAAGACTCCTCCATCAGTATCAGCTAGACCTCAACAGCCTGGAAGTACTGTGCAACAGTGGCAGATGTCAATATATCTCAAATCTAATTGTCTATTAGCTCTCTCCTTGGAGGAATAACTCACAGTGGATGCACAGCTTATGTCCTCTAGTGGTTAGGAAGATGTTATCAAGCCATAATAAGAATGTGTCACCCTTTATAAAGAAACCACAAGTTTTGTGGATTACATACCATCCAAGCATCTGTGTTATGCTCACAGCTTAGCTTGCTATAATAATAGTACTGCTTAAATGCCTGTTACATCCATTAGCTTGAGCTTTGTTAGTATGAACTAAAAAGGTATCACTGGAAAAGCTATCAACCCGATGACAGGAAACAACCTGAACAAGACTAGAGTCCAAAATGACAACTCCAAAAGAAGTAGACCTGTTTTCTTCTCACCCACTTGTCCCCTTTCCCAAAGCCCCAAGGGAACAATTGAGAAAGAGGAGGCACATGGTAGAATGTAAGGGTGGCGGAGACACTAGGGTGATCAATGAGACTACAGCAATATCATCTGGACTCTAATTGATCAACATGCCTGTGCATAAAGCTTCTCCAACTGGAGTATGGGAAACTTGGGTTGTTCAATAATTTGGACATAGATACTTGCAAAATGCACCAATTACCTAATGTATGACAAAACTGAGTAACATCAAATGTTATCTGAAAACAACTTGTGTTATTATATGTAGAATCCCTTAAAAATAAACTAAATAAAATAATAAAAAATAAAAAATTAAAAATTTTAAAAAAAAGTGATATGATACCTGGTAGATTAGGCTCCAGCAGATGGGCTAACAGTGAAGGACCTTGGAGGACAGAGGTTCTTAACTTGAAGGCCTGGAAAAAGTTGTGTGTGGTGTGTGTGTGTAAATACACTCATAGCATACAGTGGAGTGCATGGAAATTGATGGGGTTGGAAAATGAGCAGATCAATCATTTGCAGCATGACCAGAGGGTCGGGATTGGGTTTGATCTGGTCCCTCGGCAGCTTTGTGTGGACCAGCTCCTGATGCCCAGGCAGGAGGCCGTAAGTCACTCAGGCAGGTACTTTTTGGGGTGGACCGTCTCAGGGGCAGCTGGAAGAGGGTCTCAACTCTGAGCCCTCTTATGGGGGTTTCCGATCTCAGTGGGACCACGCTTTGCCTTTGCAGCGTGACCAGAGGGTCACATTCAGGTTTGGTCTGGTCCCTCGGTGGCTTTGTGTGGGCCAGCTCCTGAGGTGCAGGCAGGAGGCCGTAAGTCACTCAGGCAGGTACCGGGGCACAGGCTAGGTCAGGCATACCTCCCCACCCCACCAATGGGAATTGGTGAGAATCCAAGTGGATTTCTTTTGGAGAACCTTCAGAACAGGAGGAGAAGAATGACTTAGGCTTCCAATATCCAAATATTAAACAAAATTTAAAGCCTGAAACCTAGACAAGGTAACACTCCATAACAAAGGAGGAGGAAAGAAAAAAAAAAAACATAAGAAGGAGGCAAAGCAAAACCATCTGCTAAATAGTGAAGACATTTGTGATTTGAACCACAAAAGGGAAACTACATGCCAGGGACAGGCGAAAGGGCCAACATGGGAAAAGGCAGGAATAATCCCACACCAGAACTCTCACCAAACCGGGGGGAGATAGCTACAATGGATCCCCTTGGAAGAGACCCAAGGACAGCTTAGAGGAAATAATTGCAGACCTACCACAGAGAAAATTAAAGAAAAATATTAAGGAAGAATTCAGAAATAAGAGAGAGAATGAAAAAAACTCAAAAGAAACTAGAGGGATACAATGACAAACTTGGAAAGGCATCAGAAGGAACAGATTGACAAACTCCAAGAAGAACTAGAGGGAGAAAAAAACAAACTCCAAAAGGAAGTAGAAAACACTGAAAAAGGAAGCCAATCATCGAAATAAAGGAGCACCAAGAAGAGATTGAGAAAGTTCAAAAGGAAATGAAAATACTAAAAGAAAAACACGGATGAAACAAAAAAGGAATTTAGAACACTCAATTAACCAATGAAAGAAGAAAGGAAGGAAACAGCCTCAGAAGTAGAATAGAGGAAGCGGAACAAAGAATATCAGATCTGGAAGGTAACACAGAGCAACAAAAAAGCTCAAATAAAAGATTATGAAAAAAATTTAAAAAATACAAAAAGTGCGAATGACCAGAAAATATGGATCCTATGAAAAAACTAAACCTCTGCATCATAAGGAATAGAGGAAGGAGATAATGAATCTCAAGAGAATAGTATTGAAATAGATCTTCAACAGAATAAATAAAGAAAACTTTTCCCCACTAAATATAGACAAGCCCATACAACTACAAGAAGCACTAGGACTCCAAATAGACAAGAATCAGAAAAGAAACCTCCCCTGCCAATAGTCATAGTTAAAATGCTGATGCCCAAAACATGGAGCTGGAGAGATGGCTGAGTGGTTAGAGCTTCCGACCGCTCTTACAGAAGGCCTGGGTTCGATCCCCAGAACCCACATGGTGGCCGAAAACTGGTCTGAAAACTCCAATTCCAGGAGAACTTCCAGTCCAGGGGAATCTGACACCCTCTTCTGACCTCCATAGGCATTCATGACACAGGTGCACAAACTCATGCAGAAAGAGGACATTATACACATACAGAAATAAATAAAATTTAAAAAATCTTAAAAAAATGCCCAAACAAAGCCAAAATTCTGAAGGCTACAAAAGAAAAACAAGTCAACATACAAAGGAAATCCCATAGAATCACAACTGATTTCTCGTCTCAAACCATGAAAGCGAGAAGAACATGGAGGAAAGCATCCCAGTGTTAAAGGACTATGGATGTCAACCCGAATAATTTACCTGGCAAAAAATTCAAAACCTATAGTTGAGGAGAGAGAAAATCTTCCATGACATAGAAAAGAGTTAGAATACATTCTGGAAAACCAACCTCTTCATAAAATAACTTGAAAAAGCAAATTCAAAGGGCAGGAGAGGAGCAACAATCCCTCAAACAACATAGGAAAAAGAAACTAATAAAAAATGTAAGCAAATCAGAAGCTAGAAGTCCAAATGCATAGCAAAGTGAAAGGAAGCAACAGCCATCTTTTAATTATAACCTAAGTATATGGCTCAACTCCCCAATCAAAAGGCATAGCTGGGAAAATGGATTAGGAAACAAATCATATCTATATGCTGTCTACCAAGAAACCCATCTCAATCTAAAGGATAGGCACCAACTGAAGGTGAAGGGATGGAGAAAGTATTCCAAGCCAATGGTACCAAAAAAAGCGGTGCGTGGCTATCCTAATATCGACAAAAATAGACTTAAAGCAAAAGCAAAATCAAAAAATACAAAGAGGGCCATCATTTTTATTAAAGGAACAATGCACCAATGGGTACCCTCAGCAATTAATGATTAATATATGCGCAAAACACCGGTGCACCAAATTTAATAAAGACAATTCTTCAGGATCTCAAGGCACAGATTAAACCCCAGCACACTAATACTAAAGGACTTCAATATCCCATTAAACCCACACGCAGAATAACGAGGCAGGATACAAAGAGACATTCTGAAACTGAAATGTACAATCAAACAATGGACCCTAACAAGACATCTTATTCGAATAATTTCAGCCCAACTACCAGAAAAAATACACTTTCTACTTCAGCAATCTCACTGGAACATTTCCAAAATAGACCATATACTGGACACAGGGAAAAAACTCAACATAATCAAAATTTGAAATAATCTATGCTTCTATCAGACCACAGGCAATAAAACTCAACTGATAAAACGCAGGATAACCCTACAATCGTACAGAACACATGGAGACAAACAAACTCTCCTGATATGAAATGGGTCAAGGAAAGAATACGAAAGAAATAAAACATTCTGAACTGAATGACAATGATAAACAACACAGTGAGACAGATATCCCTAATCTTATGCAAACCTTGGACAATTTAAGCAGTCAAGCGGGAAGTTTTATAGCTCTAAGTGCCTACATTAAAAACAGAAAGAGCAATAATGAATGATCTAACACGCAGCTAAATAGAGTACTGAGAGACACAACAGAATGAACCCTAAATCGCAGCAGACAAGAAGAAATAACAAAAAAATCAGAGCAGAGATCAATGAAATAGAAACGAAAAAACCATATCAAAAAAATCAAATGAATCCAATAAGTGGTTTTTGAGGAATAAATAAGATAACAGACCTCTAGCCCAAGTTAGTAAAAAAGGAAAGGAACAACTCCAAATCAATCAGAATCTGTGATGTAAATGGGAAATCATCAAACAGAAATGAAAAAGATCCGCAAAAAACATAAGGGAAATACTTCAAAACCTATACTCTACTAAATTTGGAAAACCTAGAAGACAATGGATCAATATCTGAAAACTGGGAATCACCAAGCCTCAACCAAGAAGAGATGACAGCTAAATAGACCAATAATACGAGTAAATGAGATGATAATAAGAGCTCCCACCAAAAATCCCAGGCCCCAGATGGTTTCACAGCAGAAATTCTATAAAATATTTCAAAAGACCTACAACCATCCATACTACTCAGTTTGTTTAGGAAGGATAAAACGGAGGGAGTTCTCCCAAGCACTTCCTTCTATAGCAAGCCAGCTATCGACTAATAACAAAACCAGGAAACGATAGCAACGAAAAGGAGAACTATCAGACCATCTCCCTAACACAGATGACCAAAATTCTAAACAGGATACTTGGCAAATTCGCATACAGACCCAAATCCAAAGACGATCATCCCTCACCATGTACCTAGTTGGAATTTCATACCAGAGAGCAGGGATGTTCAACATAGATAACAATCAAATATCTAATGAACATATAAATGGACTGAAAGACAAAAACCACATCATCATCTCAATTGATGCAAAAAAAAAGCCTTTGACAAAATCTCAGCATCCCTTCATGTTTAAAGTCCTAGAGGGAATTGGAGAGTGGGAGGTTCACTTCCTAATGTTAATCAAAGCCATATATCAGAAACCCACGCCATAACATCCTAAATGGGGAACGACAGAAGCATTCTCCCTTAAGTAAGAACTCGGCAA
This sequence comes from Rhizomys pruinosus, assembly GCA_009823505.1. Taxonomy (NCBI): domain Eukaryota; kingdom Metazoa; phylum Chordata; class Mammalia; order Rodentia; family Spalacidae; genus Rhizomys; species Rhizomys pruinosus. The sequence goes on from VZQC01010049.1 coordinate 276,707, forward strand.
AGGCTGCCTCCTGTCACCACTCTTTATTATGCAACCTTGCTAGGAAAATGCCAGAGGAAATAGTCTATAAGAAGAGTTGAGTATCCATTTTTGCTGATGAGTATGATGTTACTAAGGGATGCATAAGACTCCACGAAATACTCCTAAATGATTAAGAGCTTTCAGTATAAGTGGAAGGTACAAAATAAATCTAGAAAATCAGTAGACCTTTCTTTACCACACAAAGCAACTGAAGGGTACCTTAAAGAAGACATCTTCCCATTCATAAATAGCCTCAACAACATAAAAAATCTAGGAAAAAACCTAACCAAAGACACAAAGGATCTCTACAACATGTCTTAAAGCTCTGAAAGAAGGAAATTGAAGGAACTGCTTGCAGCTTATCATAGATTTGAGCAAGGTGGATAACGTGATAGCACCTGTCTACAGGCCAAACTGGCTACACGTTGAAGAAAAAAAAAAAAGGTTGGGAAAATCAGAAGTACACTACGGCTGATTGAAAATAAAGTATCAATCCTACCGTATGTATACAAATTTAATGCAATCCCAATCAAAATGACCAAGAGTTCTTCACAAGCTTGGAAAAAAAATCCTCAATTTCATTTTGGAAAAACCAAAAGACCCCAAATACGACCAGATAACCCTGAGCAAAAAAGCAATAGGGGGGAGTGGGGGTATCTCTACCAGAATCTTAAACTATAACTACAAGCTACTAGTCAAAAAACAGACTGGTACTGGCAACAAAACAGCACAGTTGCCAATGGAAAAATGAAGATCCAAACTGACACATACAATTTCAGCCACCATATTTGATAGAGGGGCCAATTAGAAGCATGGAGAAGACAGCATTTCAGTATAGTGGTGTGGCAAATCTGGATTACTCACTTGTAGAAGAATGTTTTGAATATAAACCTTACCTCTCCCTGTAGCACAAAGTCAATTCCAGATGGATCAAAGACCTCAACATGAAACCCAAACTCTGAGAGGTAGAGAGACAGAACTTGGCAGCAGAACTAAGACATACGGCTAGAAGCGACCTTCCTAAATCAACAGCAGCTGCAAAACAGAAATAAGATCGACAATTGACAAATGGGAGCCTCATTACTCAAGCATTCTGTACACTAAAAGAAACATAAAGGAAGTAAAGAGACAAACTCCCAGAGGGGAGGAAAACTTCACTGCANAACGCTCCAGAGAAGTGGACTGTTTGTTGGCTTCTCATCCACCCTCTGTTGCCCTTTTCCTAACCAGGGACATATCTGATGGAAGAGCGGGCAGTGGTAAGAATGTAAGGGCTGCAGATTGGGGAATGGGGCGAACTACAGCATGTAGTCTGGACATCCCATTCGATTAACTTGATTGAAACATACAGCTCACCCGCCTAGCTGGATGGTGGGACCTGACTGTGTGGGTGTTAGGAACAACTAGCTTGCAAATTGGTTTTCATGAAGGATGAGAGCTTGTACTCATAGGATTAATACTTATGTCTAAAAAAATTGAAAAAAACTGAGAGAGAATATGCAGGAACAAGTCATTCGCAGAATGCATGATCCTGGTTGGGGTGGGGGTGGGGGAAGGGAACAGGGAGATATGCCTGAACTGAATTGGAAAATGATGTATGAAATGCACGAGCATCAATAAAAAAATGTTAAAAAAAAAAAGAATCTCAAGCCCAGAAATAAATAACTGCCTAACAAATACCAAAGGGAGTAAGTTACCCTTTAAACTTAAGAGAAATGGAGCTTGGGTCTGAACTCTGGTGCCTGACTCAGGCAGGTTAGGGTCGTGTGTTTGGACTCTGGTTTCGGACCTGATAGGAACACTTTGAGCCGCCTGGTCCAGGCAGGTAAAGGCTTAGGGCAGGGTGACTTTTGTGGTGCTGGAAATTGGGATTTCTGGTGTGGCAGAGGGCCCTGGTGGCTGGGGGGGCAGGTTCTGCCTCAGCCGGCGGGTCGCCCTTCCCCCCTCGCATCCAGAAGCAGACCTGAGCTTGGGTCTGACTTGTTGTGCTGAAACTCAGGTGGCCGGGGCCATGGGCTAAGCCAGGCATCCACCCACCCGGACAACAATTGGAATTGAGGAAGAGAAACTATCCAGTGGACTGGATTAGGAGAACTCTCAGAAAAGGAAAGGAAAGTGACTTAGTGTTCCAATATCCAAATATAAACAAAATGTTAAAGCCTGAAACCTAGACAAGGTCAACACTCCATAACAAAGGAGGGGAAGAGAAAAAAAGAAAAAGGATATAGAAGAGCAAAGAGGAAGTCACCATCTGCTAAAACTGAAAGGCATTTGTGATTTGAATCATCAAAAGGGAAACACATGCCAGGGACAGCGAAGGGCAACATGGGAAAAGGGCAGGAATATCCCACACCAAGACTCTCACCAACCTGTGGGAGATAGTACAATGGATTCCCTTGGAGTAGAGACCCAAGACAGACTTAGAGGAATAATTGCAGACCTAACAGAGAAAATTAAAGAACAAGAATTAAGAAGAATCAGAAGAAGAGAGAAATAACTAAGAACTAGAGTCAATGCACTTGGAAGAAAGAAGATTGAAACAAGAAGAACTAGAGGGAGAAAAAAACAAACACCAAAGGAGTAGAAAACACTGAAAAGGAAGCCAATCACGAATAAGGAGCATGCAAGAAGAGATTGAGAAATCAAAAGGAATGCATAATTAAAGAAATAACGGATAAACAAAGAATTAGAACACTCATTACCAGTGAAAGAAGAAAGGAAAGGAAAAGCCTCAGAATAGAATGAGAGGAAGCGGCAAAGAATATCAGATCTGGAAGTAACACAGAGCAGACAAAAAAGCTCAATGAAAAGATTATGAAAAAATTTAAAAAATACACAAAATGCGAACACCCAGAAAATATGGGACCTATGAAAAATACAGAACCTCCTGCATCGTAAGAATAGAGGAAGGAAAAGAATCTCAAGAGAATAGTATTGACAATAATCTTCAACAGAATAATAGAAGAAAACTTTTCCCCAACTAAATTAGACAAACCCATAAATACAAGAAGCACTAGGATCCAATAGACAAGATCAGAAAGAAACCTCCCCATGCAATATGTAGTTAAAGATGCTAGATGCCCAAAACATGACGGAGAAGCGATAGATCTTCGACTTACAGAAGCCGGTTCATCCAGAACCACATGTCCGAAAAGTTAAATGCAATCGGGAATCTCCAGTCAGGAATCATGAACCTCTCTTCTGACCATCCATAAAGGATCATGGACAAGTGCATCTTAAAGACTAATGCAGACAGAGACATTTTCACAAAAATGTGATTAATTGAAGGAGATAAAAATTTAATGCCATAACAAAGCAATTCTGATAAAAAGAAAACAAGTCCAAAAGGAAATCCCAAGATCACAATGATTCCGCCAAGACATATTGAACAACAGAGCAGAGAGAAGAGACTATCTAGCATGGAAGAATGAAAAGCATAATCATGGGCAGTGATAACTAAAGTGACAATATGGATTAAGTACAACAACCAACTTTAATTTATTCACTTATGGCTAACTCAAATCAAAAGCCTATAGACTTGAGGGAGAGATGAAAATCTTCCATGACTGCCGAGTTACGAATCTGAAAACCACCATCTTCATATTTAAAAGAATCAAGGCACGAAGACAAATCCTAAAAAATGGAGAATAATAAAATTAAATCAGAGCTAGGTCAATCGCAAAAAAGGAAGCAGGCTCTTTTAATTAAACTAAGTATCATGAGCTCAATCCCAGATCAAAGCAAGAAAAATCTAAAACAAATCATATAGAGGCGTCTACCATATAACCATCTTATCTAAAGGAACATCAACTGAAGGTCCGACAGGATGAGAAAGTATCCAAGCAAGGTCCAAAAACGGTCGCGTGGCTATCCTAAATATCACAATAGATTAAAGACAAAACATCAAATACAAGGGGCATCATTTTTAGACAATGACTGGTACCTCAGCAATTAAGATATATGCCAAAACAGGTGCACAAATAGACATTTTCAATTAAGCAATTAACCGAGACCTATAAAGGACTTCAATACCCATAACCAACGACAGAATAACAGGCAAAGGATAAGACAAAGAGACATTCTGAACTGAAATGTACAATACACAACTGGAGCCTAACAGAGACATCTTATTGAATAATTTCAGCCCAAGCACCAGAATAAATACTTTCTATCCAGCAATCTAGGAACATTCCAAAATAGACTCATATACTAGGGACACAGGGAAAAAACTCAAAAATAACAAATATTTGAAATAATCTATGCATCTATCAGACCACAGTGCAATAAAACTCAATAACACGCAGGATAAGCCTACAATCCGTACAGAACACATGGAGACAAAACAAGCACTCTACCTGATATGAAATGGGTCAGAGGAAGAAATAAAGAAAGAATAAACATTCTGAACTAAATGACAATGATAAACAACACAGTGATGAAGGAGATTCATCTCGTCATAGTGATCAAACTATCATTTAAAGCAGTCCAAAGGGGAAGTTTTATACTCTAAGTGCCTACATTAAAAAACAGAAAGAGCTAATGAAGTGAATGATCTAACACGCGCAGCTAGAGGTACTGGAGACAGCAACAGAATGAACCCTAAAGCAGCAGACAGAAGAATAAACAAAAATTCAAGAGGCAGAGATCAATGAAATAGAAACAGAAAAAACCATACAAAAAAATCAAATGAATCCAATAAGTGGTTTTTGAGAGAATAAATCATAGATAAGACAGACCTCTAGCCCAGTTAGAACAGAAAGAGAAGGAACAACTCCAAATCAATCGAATCTGTGATTAAATGGGGAAATATCACAACGACAATGAAAAAGATCCGAAACAAATCATAGGGATAATACTTCAAAAACTATACTCTACTAAGTTTTGAAAACCTAGAAGACAATGGGATCAATATCTGAAACTGGAATCACAGCCTCACCAAGAAGAGATGACATGCTAAATAGTCCAATAATCAGAAGTAATGATAGATGTAATAAGTAGCCTCCACCAAAAATTCCCAGGCCCAGATGGTTTCACATGCAGAAATTCTATAAAATATTGTCAAAAAGACCTACAACCATAACATTACTATCAAGTTTGTTTAGAAGAATACAAACGGAGGGAGTTCTCCCAGAGATTCCTTCTATGCAAGCCAGTCGCACTATAACAAAACCAGGCTAAAGATGAACGAAAAGGAGACTATGATCCATCTCCCTAATGACAGATGAGCCAAAATTCTAAACAGGATACTGGCAAATCTGCATACAGCCCAACATCAAAGATCATCCCTCACATGTGACCTAGTTGATTCATACCAGAGATGCAGGGATGGTTCAACATAGATGAAAATAAATATCTTCAAGCATATAAATGGACTGAAAGGACAAAAACCACAATCAACTATTGATGCAAAGAAAAAGTCCTTTGACAAAATTCAACATCCTCTTCATGTTTTAAAGTCCTAGAGGGAATTGGGAAATGGAGAGGGTATCCTTTCCTAATGTTAATCAAAGCCATATATCAAGAAACCCACAGCCAGAATCATCCTAAAATGGGGAAACGACAGAGCATTTCCCTTTAAGCCGTAGAAGAACTCGGCAAGGCTGCTCCCCTGTCACCACTCTTTATTATCTAACCTTGCTAGGCAAAACAGAAAGGAAAAAGTCTATAGGAGTACTAATCCATTTTTGCTGATGAGTATGATTGTTACATAAGGGATGCTAAAACTCCACAAAAACTCCTAGAAATGATTAAGAGTTCAGTTAAAGTGGACAGGATACAAAATAAATCTAGAAAATCAGTAGCCTTTCTTTACACCAAAACAGCAACTGAAGAGTACCTTAAAGAAGACCTTCCCACTTTCACATATAGCCTCAACAACTAAAAAATCTAGGAGACAAAACCTAACCAAAGACAGCAAGAAATCTCTACAACATTAAACTTTAAAGAATCTGAAGGAATGGGTGGCCCATGTAAATCTAGACTTTAGCAAGGAGTGATTACTGTGAGTTAAGCAGTCTACGAGTGGTCAGCAGCTGGGGACGAACACGTCTGAAACAAAAAAATTGAGGAGTCAAGATGGACACCTACCATGCGATGGATTGGGAAAATAATATAGTAAAATGTCCATATCTACCGCACTCAGTGTATCAAATTTAATGCAATCCCAATCAAAATGCCAAGAGCTTCTTCACAAGGTCTTGGAAAAGAAATCCTCAATTTCATTTGGAAAAACAAAACCCCAAATACCAGATAAGAACCCTGAGCAAAAAGAGCAATAGGGGGGTGGGTATCACTCTAACAGATATTTAAATTACACTAGGCAAGCTCAAAAAACAGACTTGGTACTGGCACAAAAAACAGACAGTTGCAATGGAAAATACTTGAAGATCCAAACCTGTGCACATACAATTTCAGCCACCATCATATTGAATGAGGGGGCCAAAGAAACATGGAGGAGACAGCATTTCAATAGTGGTGCTGGCAAACATGGATTACCTACTTGTAGAAGAATGATTTTTGAAGTGATTAAACCCTACCTCTCACACTGACAAAAGTCAATTCCAGATGGATTCAAGACCTCAACGGAAAAACCCAAACTCTGGAAGGTATAGAAGACAGGAATTGGCAGCAGACTAAAGACATACGGGCATAGAAAGGACTCCTTCTAAATCAACAGCAGCTGGCAAAGAAATAAGATCGACAAGTTGACAAATGGGACTCATTAACTCAAGCTTCTGTACTACATAAAGAAACATAAAGGAAGTAAAGAGAAACCACTGAGTGGAAGAAACCTTTACTGCGATACATCTGACAAAGCACTAACTTACAGAGTATACAATATCAAACAAAAAAAAAAGGAAAACAATGAATCAATCAAAATATGGAGCAAAGAATTGAATAGAATATTCATAAGTGAGGAATTAGTGATGGGTGAGAAACATCTTATAAAAACTGTTCAAACTGTTCACTAATAATTAGAGAAATGCAAATTAAGACCACTCTAAGATATCACTCTTCCCTCCGATAAGACTGGCCAGGATAAGAACAAATGAATACAAGTGCTGGGGAGGTTTGGGGAAAGGGGAACACTTCCATTGCTGGTGGAATGTAAACTTGTACAGCCACTATGGAAAGCAGTGGTGGAGAACCCTTGAGAACTCAAAATGAGCTTGCCATTTGACCTAGTCATACCACTCCTAGGTATCTACCCACAAACTCATCTTAAACTGCAAGAAATCCATGCACCTATATTTATTGGCAGTTGTTCACATGCAAATGCTGGAACAACCTAAATTGCGTCATGACGAGTGGATAGAATAATGTGGTACATCTACAAAATGGAGTTCTATGCAGCAATAAGAAAGCCTGATATATGAACTTTGCAGGTAAATGGATGGAGCCTGGGAGGATTATATATTTAAGTGAAGTAACACATCACAGAAAAACAAACGACGAATGGTATCCCTCATATGTGTATGCTTGCTGCAGGCTAACCCAGTCAGATTTCTTTCACCTGCGGGAAATCAGAGTCTGTACAGGAGGGCACATATTAGGCGAAAAATAATTGGACGTGACACCAGAGAGAGGTTTTGGATCTAGTGCACCTTTACTGAGATCTAGTCAAGTTTTTATACAGGCAGGCAAAGTGGCAGGCAAAGGGGCTGGAAAAACAGGCAGGAAGGGGGAAGGGTCGAGGTGGCAGGCATGGGATTTGCATTTCCTCGGGAACAAAGGGCTTATTGTCTTAGCAATTTGCACCTGGGCTTACAACGCCAACAAGATAAGTCAATGAAAGTTTACAGCTCACACTATCTTGATAAGCAATAAAACAGAGTCTTAGAATCACAGCCTTAACATTCTTTTGTTTCTTTTAAAAGTTCCCGATTTGATGTTTCTCATCCTTCCTGGGGCTAGAGCTTTCTTAAGGCTGTTTGTTATCTCCAGCTTGTGATTTAAGCCACAAGCCCAGAAAAGAGGGCCTTTTAGCTCTTCACAAATTACACAGTGTTTTTCCTAAAGGAGAAATCCCCATGTTGGTTCTACTAGTGGTTATCACTTTTAATATGTATAACTGTACTAACTTTATCTTGCTAACTTTATTAGATGTAGATTTCTGCTTAAAGGACTGAATCTTATTTTTATTAAGTTTGGAAGGACATTTTTATTATTTGTAACTAACCTATGATCTCACTTAGTGTAATATCTACAATACCTTTGTGGGGACTTTTAGGACAAAGGAGCTTTTAAATGTTGTATCTCTGTGTGATTTTACTAGGTTCATGAGGCTTCCTGTTTGCCTGATTTTTTTTTTTTTTATTTTTTTTTATTAATTTTATTTATTCTGTATGTGTATGAATGTACTGGTCCTGCATGCAGTTTGGCACCCGTGTCGTGCATGCGCCGGAGGTCAGAAGAGAGTCTCGGATTCCCCTGGAACTGGAGTTCTCCTGGATTGGAGTTTCAGACGGTTCTCGCCTGCCATGTGGGTGCTGGGGATCGAACCCGGGTCCTCTGTAGAGCGGGTCATGTGCTCTCTAACCGACTAGGCAATCTCTCCAGCCCCTGCCTGATTTTTTTTAAAATGTTTAAAACTGTCCTTGTCTGGGACGGAGGTTGTGCTGAGCTCAGGAAGAGTCAAAAGACAGTGGTACAAAGTCCAACACTCATGAAGCATAACATCTTTGTAATGCATCTTGATCTTAGAAGCTGAGGCCAAGTACTCTCACCAGGGAGCCTAGCCTTGTGAGGCACATATCTCCTCATCCGTTATTATACTCACACAGATGATCCGGAGTTGGTGTGGTGAATGCTAGCATCAATAGCCCAGTTATTAATATTTCTTGTGAAGAGGGATGCATATTAAAAGAACACAAAGAAGCCTGCATCAAGAAAACTGACTGAAAATGGTGAACCAGGAAGGGGTGGGTGGGGTTGGGAAGGACATGGGTCTATATTCTATTAATGTATATTAATTTAAAATTACATGATATTTTAGTTAAAATTTATATAACAATAATTTGAGAGAGAAAGGCAGTAAGTCCCTGTGTCGAAGACCTGCAGTGAGCATGAAAAATGTTATAAGACATCACCTGCTAGCGTACAACGGGCCTCTGAAATGCTTAGCAGAGTGTTATTCAGGCCACTAAAGCAATACAGGAAAATATTGGTCTCTGAAGACAAAGCAAGACTCCTCTGTCAATACCAGCTACACCTCAACAGCCTGGAGATACTTTGCAACAGTGGCAGCCAAGTGGTCTATAGTATATCCCAAATCTATTTGGCTATTGCTCTCTCCTTGGAGGAATAACTCACAGCGGATGCCACAGCTTATGTCCTCTAGTGGTTAGGAGATGTTATAACCACAATAGAACTTGTCACCTTTATAGAGAACCACAGTTTGCGGATTAGCATACCTCCAAGCAACTGTGTCTATGCTCACAGCTTAGCTTGATATAATAATTAGTATTGCTTAATGCCTGTACATCCAATGCTTGTGCTTTGGTTAGTATGACTAAAAAGGTATCACTGAAAACCACTCATGAAGGGAACAACCTGAACAGACTGGAGTCCAAATTGACAACTCCAAAGAAATTACTCTGTTTTCTTCTCACCCATTGTGCCCCTTTCCCAAGCCCAGGGAACACCTGCAGAAGAGGAGGCATGGTAGGTTGTAAGGGCTGCAGAGAGATAGGGGTGAATTGTGAGACTACAGGAATATAGTCTGGACTCTAACTGATCAACATGCCTGTCATACAAGTTCTCCAACTGGACTATGGGAACCTTGGGTTTGTTCAAAATTTGGACATGAATACTTGCAAAATGTCAAATTACCTAATTGTATGGCACTCTGAGTAACATCAATGTTATCTGAACCTGTGACATTATATTGTAGAATCCATAAAAATAAATAACAACAATACAAAAACACAACAGAAGACTGCATCAGAAACTGACTAAAATGGTGAATTTGGGAAGGTAGGGAGGGGCAGGAGAGGGCCTGGGTGTATATATTCAATTAATACATATTTAATTTAATGTGAAGTTCAACAAGTATCCAATTTTTTCCCAGACTCTGTCTACAGTTTACATGGTGTTTAGGATTTAGTAAAGTAAATATGTGTATATCACACAACATTGGTTTACAGAATCTGATAAAAACGGTAATGCACCTTAGTTAGTTGGAAATATAAACTGTTGTCTACATTTGTTTTACTTAATCGTGTATAAAATAACTTTGGGATTGCACATACAAATGTTCCTATAGTTTCTGTTGTACATAATCACCTTGTAGCATTCTCTTTTTTTATTTTTTTTATTAATTTTATTCATTTATGTATGTGTATGAATGGTCTGTCTGCATGAAGTCTGTGCACCCATGTTGTGAACACCGGTACACGCGAGTCCAGAAGACAGTATTGGATTCACCTGGAACTGGAGTTCTCCTGGATTGAGTTCAGACGGTTCTTGGTGGCCATGTGTGTGCTGGGGACCGAACCTGGGTCCTCTTGTAAGAGCAGTCGGCGCTCTCTAACTGCTAGCCTTCTCCAGCCCCTGAGCATTCTTCTTTTACCTGTAGGATGATTTAACTTAAAAACTAAGTTCGCTTCCCAAGTTAACCACATATCTCTCACCCAAAACACATGGGTGAACTTTTATTGAAATCTGCACCTTGATTCCAGCCTATAGGTATGTGTAATACAACTGCTTTTTTGGAAACTCAATGGTTCAAAAAAAAAAAAACCTAAAAATAAAAAAGGGGGATACATGATAGATATGAACCTTTTTGTCAAAAACCTTGCAATTCAATCTTAAAACTAACTCAGGAAAGATTGTATGTTCCAACATGGTCAAATTCACCAACTTAAAGGCTGAGAAAGAAAAGATACAGCTTTGCATTTGAGTATGGATGTACCAGGAAGTGTCAGCAGAAAGGGATGGCCCATCTGAACATTGAAAGGGGAAAAGCTCAGAATTGCACATACATCAAACCCTCGTTGGATACTACTTATAACAATATTTATAAATGAGTCCTAATGAATCTTACCTTCTAGGTGCGCAAGGTTTTTAATAGAGGTACTTTCTTACCTCCCCCCCACTAGAACAAGGAGAAATTGATGATGATGAGGTCATCTCTAAACTGTAAATTGGAAGCCAATATGTATAGTAGTAATCTCTAGAAAACCGGTATTAACTGCCTTCTTTAATTGACAATGAGACATAGGAACTGTGAAAAGGTATTCTCTATTCAGATCACAATATAATACTAAAGTCTCCTAGCTAGTGTGCTTAAGAAACAATATTAATACAGCGAGAAGCTCTGATTCTAGCAACGGATTATCCCTAACCAAGAGATGTTTGGGCCAGGCCCAAAGCAACCCGCCCAAAAAGGTAAAGTCTTCTTGCCTGTAATGGTGATACCTGCAAAGAAGAGAGGTGATGAAGGCCCTGCTGTCGAATACCTGATGTAAGCATGGGAAGATGCATTGACGACCGCATTACAAGGTACAGTTGGGTCTCTCGGAATACCCATGAGAGTGTTACCAAAAGCCACTAAACCAATAAAAGCAAATTAGGTCTCCTTGAGTCGAAGCAAGACTCCTCCATCAGAACCAGGCTACACCTCCCCTGCCTGGAAATACTGTGGGCAGCAGTGGCAGCCCGATATGCAAACTTATATCATCTAATCGGCTACTAGCTCTCCCTTGAGGAATAACCACAGGTGATGCCACAAGCTTACATCCTCTAATAGAGGTTAGGAGATGTTATAAGCCACAGTAAGACCCTGTCATATTTAACAGAAAAAAATGTAATTCATGGATTAACATACCATCCAAACATCTGTGTCTATACCAAAGTAACCTACCATAACAATTAGTACTGTTTAAATACCTATATATCTAATTGCTTGTGCTTCATTAGTAGGATTGAAAGGTTATTCCTGGACAAACTGTCAGCCCATGAAAGGAAACAGCCAGAATTGACCAGAGTCCAAGACAACAGCTCCAGAGAAAGTAGACTGTTTTGCTTCTCGACCACCTGTGCCCCTTTTCTAAACCTAGGGAACAATCTGCAGAAGAGCGGACATGATAGAATGTAAGGGCTGCAATTGAGGTGAATGGCGAAACTACAGCAATGTAGTCTGGATATTCATCTCATCAACTTGATTGAACATACAAGCCCCCCTAGCTGGATGGTGGGACCCTTGGGCTGTGTGGGTTTAGGCACAACTGCTTGCAAATTGGTTTTACATGAAGGATGCTTGTACTCATAAATTATTACTTATTGTTAAAAAAATGAAAAAAAAATAAAGAAGTAATTTAAAAAAACTTAAGAAGAAACAAAGACCTTCCAGGATAAGCATAAGTACAACATGCAAGACCATCAGGGCTCCCCTGCACATGTGCACTGAGCATTATTGGCTACACAGGATGTCCCTGCTCTGTGAGGAAGCATCAGAATGTTTGTGCCCACCAGTGTTGCTAGGCAGCAATTGTTACATAGCCACCTATATCCGTGCTTGACAACTCAAACCCCAGAGTTTCACAACTGGGAATCATAGTGAGTAATTCAGTAGTAGATTCCTCTGTGATTTCGCTAAAATTAATATTGATTAGATGTGTGTAAATTGAGACGAGAATTAGTGGAAGATGCCACGATTATCAAAATTGAAAAAGATCTTCTGCTGCTACCACGAGCAGAAAGCCCCTTTTGCTTTTTATGATCACCCCAGTGTTATCAAGAGGCATTGGTACAATTCTCTTTGTGGCTCAGAGTTGGATAGATACCTGCCTTACTCACTAGACAACTACTTTCATGAACTAGTCTGTGACGATGATATAAATGAGCTGCTATCTGTTATGGATAGAGAAAAATACAATATCAATCAGTGAGAACTAACAAAATTCAAAGAAACAAGGTTTCATTTAAATGTATACGATACAACCCTGCCATGGTGGCACATGCCTTTAATACCAGTATTCAATAAGCACCAGGCAGGGAGACCTCTGTGAGTTCAAGGCCTGCCTGGTCTACATATAGAGTTCAAGGCTAACTGGTACTACAATAGGGAGACCCTGTCTCATAAACAAATAAATGTATACAATAGAAATATTTTGGTAGAAATTAATTCACTCTAGAAAACTTCTTAATGCAAGGAATGCTGCAAATAGTGTTGCCATTTCACACCAAAAAATTGCTCAAATAAAATTCAAATAACATGTGAGTTCTCTAAATTCACGTTTTGTTTTCTGTCCAGTTAAAGGTCTATTTTAGACAAACTGTCAATGGTCTGATGAGTAGAATGTATTTTCTTTTGTACTTGGGAGGACTATTCTGTAGATGACTGCTAGGACCATTTGATATATGAGATCATTTAATCCTGTTGTTTCTCTACATCAGGTTGTGGTCAAAATAAGTTTAAATTTAACACCTTTCAGTACACTGACAGTTCCAAGAACATAGAATAAAATTCCAAGAAATCAAAAGATAAAGGGATAAGTATAATTTTTCTACATAGGAACACCTATCTCAGAAACAAGACCTCTCAACAGAAACCACAAAGACAAGGAGTTTTGAGAATCTCAAGCCCAGAAGTAAAGTAACTGTCTAACAAGATACTGCAGGGAGTGAACTAACCCTTTGAAACTGAAGAAGAAATAAAGACCTTCCAGGATAAGCATAAGTACAACATGCAAGATCATCAGGGCAACCCTGCACATGTGCACTGAGCATTATTGGCTACACGGGATGTCCCGACTCTGTGAGAAAGCATCAGAATGTTTGTGCCTACCAGTGTTGCTAGGCAACAACTGTTACATAGCCACCTATATTTGTGCTTGACAACTCAAACCCCAGAGTTTCACTACTGGGAATCATAGTGTGTGGTTCAGTAGGAGATTCTCTCTGGGATTTTGCTAAAGTTCATATTGATTTGGCGTGTGTAGTTTGAGGAGACAGAATTAGTGGAAGATGCCACTATTATCCAAACTGAAAAAGATCTTCGGCTGCTACCACGAGCAGAAAAGCCCTTTTGCTTTTTTTATGGCCCGAGTGTTATCAGGAGGCACTTATAGGATTCTCTATGTGGCTCTGAGTTGAACAGATACCTGCCTTATGCAACAGACAACTACTTTCATGAACTCATCTGTGACAGGGATATAAAGGAGCTGCTATCTGTTATGGATAGAGAAAAATGCAATATAAATCAGCTAGACAAACGAAGAAGGTAAGATTGTTTGGAAGAAAAGGGTGAGGGGCCATGGAGATTTGTAGTGATGGGAGAAACCCACCTCCCTGACTCCATTGGTGACAACAGGGTTGAGAGAGCCCAGCTACACTTTCTGAATAGCTGCACAAGACCAAAGCTGCAGATGGTTTCCTATCACCCCACCTTTTGTGGACTATACTATAGTATTAACTAACAAAGTTCAAAGAAACAAGGTTTCATTTAAATGTACACAATACAACCCAGTCATGGTGGCACATGCCTTTAATACCAGAATTCAATAAACACAGGCAGGTGGGTCTCTGTGAGTTCAAGACCAGCCTGGTCTACATATAGAGTTCCAGGCCAACTGGTACTATAATATGGAGACCCTGTCTCAAAACAAATAGATGTATATAATAGAAATATAGTGGTAGAAATTAATTCACTATATTCACTATATTAAACTGCTTAATGCCAGGAACACTGCAAATAGTGTTGCCATTTCACACCAAAAAAATTTCCCAAGTAAAGTACAAATAACATGTGAATTTTCTGAATTCACATTTTGTTTTCTGTCCAGTTAAAGGTCTATTTTAGACAAACCATCAATGGTCTGCTGAGTACAATGCATTTTCTTTTGTACTTGGGACGACTATTCTGTAGATGTCTGCTAGGACCATTGATGTATGAGATCATTTAATCCTGTTGTTTCTCTACATCGTGTTATAGTCACAATAAGTTTAAATTTAACACCTTTCACTACACTGAAAGTTATAAGAACATAGAATAAAATTCCAAGAATCCTAAAGATTCAAGGGATAATTATAATTTTTCTACAGAGGAGCACATATCCCAGAAAGAAGACCTCTCAACAGAAACCACAAAGACACGGAGATTTAAGAATTTCAAGCCCAGAAATAAAATAACTGCCTAACAAGATTACTGCAGGGAGTAAAGTTACAATTTGAAACTGAAGAAGAAATAAAAACCTCCCAGGATTAGAATAAGTACAACATGCAAGACCATCAGGGCCCCCCTGCACATGTGCACTGAGCATTTTTGGCTACACAGGATGTCTCTGCTCTGTGAGGAAGCATCAGAAGGTTTGTGCCTACCAGTGTTGCTAGGCAACAACTGTTACATAGCCACCTGTATCTGTGCTTGACAACTCAAACCCCAGAGTTTCACTACTGGGACTCATAGTAAGTGGTTCAATAGTAGATTCTCTCTGTGATTTTGCTAAAGTTGATATTGATTTGACATGTGTAGTTTGAGGAGACAGAATTAGTGGAAGATGCCAGTATTATCAAAACTGAAAAAGATCTGCTACTACCAGGAGCAGAAAACCCCTTTTGCTTTTTGTGATGGCCCCAGTGTAATCAGGAGGCACCTGTGTGATTCTGTTTGTGGCTCAGAGTTGGACACATACCTGCCTTACACACCAGACAACTACTTTCATGAACTAGTCTGTAACAGGGATATAAAGGAGCTGCTATCTGTTTATGGATAGAGAAAAATGCAATATAAATCAGCTAGACAAACGGAGAAGATAAGATTGTTTGGAAGAAAAGTGTGAGGGGCCATGGAGAATTGTAGTGATGGGAGAAGCCCACCTCCCTGACTCCATTGGTGACAACAGGGTTGAGAGAGCCCAGCTATACTTTCTGAATAGCTGCACAAGATCAAAGCTGCAGATGGTTTCCTATCACCCAAACTTTTGTGCACTATAGTATAGCATTAACTAACAAAGTTCAAAGAAACAAGGTTTCATTTAAATGTACACAATACAACCTGGCCATGGTGGCACATGTCTTCATTACCAGAATTCAATAAGCACAGGCAGGTGGGTCTCTGTGAGTTCAAGACCAGCCTGGTCTACATACAGAGTTCCAGGCCAAGTGGTACTACAATAGGGAGACCCTGTCTCAAAACAAATAAATGTATACAATAGAAATACAGTGATAGTAATTAATTCACTGTAGAAAACTGCTTAATGGAAGGAAGGCTGCAAATAGTGTTGCCATTTCACACCAAAATAATTGCCCAAATAAAATTCATTATTCATTTTGTAATACTGCATAATCTCCCTCTCCATATGTTGTTTGCTTAAGAATTAAGGAAGCTAAACTGTGAAGCTTCCTGGGTGCTCATCACCTCCCACCCCCATTTCTCCATCTTGTCTTAGTGTTTCTCACTAGTGTACTTTGGATTCCATTTTCACATCTCAGTTCCAGTCCCATGTTGCTCTAGTGTTTTTTTCACCCCTTTCTTAGCTCTTAAGCACCTTGATCAGACACCCATTTTCATAACATGATGGGTTGGAGAAAGACTTAGACAGAGATGAAAAGCATGTTTGGCAGAATGCATGAGCTCTGGTGTGGTGGGAGAATGGGGGGGACACGGGTCTAGATTTGATAAAAAATATATAAATTAATTTTTAAAAGTTCAAGTTCAGTTTTGGATGGTTGACCATATTCTAGCAAATCTAGTACTGTATTCAAAGAATAAAAAACACTAAACTTGTGGTTCTTCTAAGAAAAAAAATCCATGATGGGTTGACAAAATCTAGGTCATCTGAAAGTTAGTTCTGGCATATCTATTAGTCAACAAGTCAAACGAGCTTATCCTGGTTTTCCACTGTGGACAGAACTTGAGGTGGCTCATGGTATCTTCAATCTTCCTTATGAGATTTCAGCTAAATACTCATAGTAAACACTGGAAAGATCTGATTTCCATGTATTCTGCACATTTAAATATGACACAACATGCGCCATACTTTCTCATTTGAACACTGAGTTCATTTGGCTTAAGGTTTTCAAACATCAGAGATTCGTGTGTCTTTACATTGTCTGCTGATGTTTCTCACTTATTTTCACAGTGCTGTTTTTGTTCTGTGTTTATTGAACTTTCGTAAATTTCCTCAGTTATTTTGATAGTATTTTCACCCTGCTCAGTCGCAAGTACTCAGGTATGTTGAACAAACGTTTGTGCTGGACAGCTTCAGTTGTCCCCCTGACACACCTGGGGAGAGGAAACCTCGGCTGGAAATTCCTCATTGGACTGGCCTGTGCGCCTGAATTCTGAGGCATTTTCTTGGTCCTTGAGTGACAATGGAGGGCCCAGGCCACTGTGAGCTATGCTAACCCTGGCCTTTGGGTTGTATAAGCAAGCAGGTTGAGCACAGGTAGAGCAGCAGCATTCCTCCATGTCTGTGCTCCAGCTCCTGCTGAGTTCCTGCTTGTCCTCCCTTGATGGTGGACTGAGCTGTAGCCAGTTAAACCTTTTCCTCTCTGAGATGTTTTATCATAGCAACAGAGACACAGACTAAGACAACATAGGGCCAGTGAAGTCACATCTGTGTCCTCATATGCCTTTCAGTTTTGGTCCATCCATTGGAGCCTGGGTAACCTACCCAATGTCATACCCAGGGTAAATGGGCAGCAGACCCCAAGTTTACCTGAGGAATAATTGGCAACTGATTACTGCTGGGTGAGAGAGAGAGAGTATATCTTCTTTGAGTGACTCTAGATAGGATGACTAGACTCCACTAGATGAACTTGCACCAATGGACATCTGGGAACAAAAGCTTGACTAGATAGGACTTAACATGTATGACAGAACACATGACACCCAGTGAGGGAGGACCAAAGGAATACAAATGAAGGAGGCTTATAAATATGAGTAAGACTTATTGTATGACATTCAGAAAACTGAGTTAAATACATACATAACAAACCAAGTTCTTGATTTTGTGCTATCTCTAGTCAAAATGTTCTCTCTGGGTTAGAACTCTAGCACAGTTAACAGAGCACTTACCCAGCCTGCAACAGCCAAGGGTTTTCTTTTCCCATGGCCACAAAAGTTCAGACTATTGAGTTGCTCTCTAAGGCACTGGGTAATAAACGTTAATGAATATAATTTTGAGGACAAAGTCAAATACTGATTTCTGAGGCAGAATGATGAACATGTTCTGTCATGTTCACAAATGCATGAGTGTTTGTGCATGATGAAATAGCATTCTACTATGTTATTTCTGAACTAGCTCTCATTTCTACAGGACTGCACTTCATTTTGCCTGCTTTTACAATCGCATGGATATAGTAGAGCATTTTATCAGCCAAAGGTGTTTTTTGGATCCCCTGGACGATCAGCTGTCTTCTCCACTAATGAAGGTAATTCAAAGCTATCAGTTTCAACAATGAATGTGATTTAAATGCTCATAATGAAAATGAAATGATCTCACCTAAATATAAATAATTGGTTGAAGCTGATAAAAGTACATGTTGAGTTCACTGAATTGACAATGTTTTTCATATTACAACATCCACAGGCTGTACAGAGTTCTCTACCTACCATAGTTACTTTACTCCTCAAGAATGGTGCAAATCCCAACCTTGTGGATTATAATAGTGAAACACCACTGCATCACTGTGCTTATGTTGACAGCACAAATATTGCCACACAACTTCTACACCATGGGGCAAATATCACTGTAAGGTCAAAGGTAAGCGTGATCAAACCTGAAATCATAAATTTTTAAAAATATGTGCTTTAATAGTGACATGTGGGGTAAATTTCCTACTATTAGAAGGTCAAGTCTTCCCTGATTGACAGTATTTTGAAATTACTTGGTACTATGCATTTAAACATACATAAGGCTGTATAAGACAATACAGCTTTCTTTTAGCAGCCATGACAAATATTATGTTAAAGCGATAGTAGTATAATAACTTCATCTCTATCAGTATGTTTCTAACAAATATAAATTAACTCATGAAAGCAAAATTTGCCTTGGAAATAAAATTTATTTTCAAACTCAAACAAAAAAAAATCACGTCATGAAAATGGGAACTTGATGTTGGTGCACTCATACAAGTCCTTCACTACTCAGAGGTAAGGTAAAGAACAAAACAGAAGGGTAAATAGATCACAAACATGCATGAAGCTGGCCAGCTTGAGAATTATGTAAATGTGTAAAAATACCACTAGGGGTTTATCACTTTGAAATACTTTCCAATTTATAAGTGATGAAATGGTGCTCTTTCAATAATTCTTTGAGAAAGATACTGAATTTCCGTTACTTGCCCAGATACCAATTTTGGTAGGACTCTGCCAGTGTCATGTTGTGACCATGAGATGCTTGTGAGGAAAAGCATTGGGAAGCTGACATGATTCACTGGGACCCTGATCCTACCTGCTGTGGTAGCTGCTCAGAAAAGAGCATCTGTCCAATCTGAAAGCCCTTGCTGAGACATGAGATATGTTTCTTTACATTTTCGATAATGAAACCTTGTTCCTATGGCCACATCCCAAAATCATGAAGGAAATTGGCTGTGTGGATAGGAGAAGGGGCTGAGGCAATGTTGTGAGCTTCTTTACTTCCAAACTACTAGTGAGCATCACAGTGAATTGTGGAGGGTTTAGAAAATATGTAAGTCAAGATTTTCCTGGAGAGTATGGATTAGCAAATCTAATAATGCTCCTGACCTCTATGAGTTTTCCATTTTAAACATGTGTATAGTAAGGGCTCAAAGCTTGTGTCCACTATGAGAGAGAACATGTGGTGTTTGTCTTTCTGGGTCTGTTCTTTCAATCAGGACAATTGTTTCGAGTTCCCATTAATCAGGTGATAGACATCTAGGTCATTTGCATTTCCTGGATATTCTGAATAGAACAGCAATGAACAGTGATGAACAGGGTATTTCTGTCATAGAATATAGGAGTGATATGTCTGCATCATGGTAAATCTGTTTCTAGCTTTTGAATAATCTACATTGATGTCCATTGTGATTGCAGCAATGGGCACTGCAAACAGCAGTGATAAATTGTTCCCCTTTCCCCACATCCTTGACAGCATTTTTTTTTTTTTTGCTTTATGGATCTTACCATTCTCACTGGGTAAAGATGAAATGTCAAAGTTTTAATTTGTGACCCATCCTGCAGGTCAGTCAATGGGGTCCTGGAAGAGAAGGAGTGAGGGGAAGGGGCAAGAGATGCAAGGAATGGAGACAAGACAGGTTCTGATCAAGTCTCGTTTATTGTAGGAACACAAGTAGAATATAAAGGGTAGGGAATGCGGAAGCATTGCCAAACCACAGGCACCTCAGTGCTTACATATTGGAAAGAATGTGCAGATACAGATCTTTACTTAAGGCAAGCATTTCCAACACCTCCTATGATAAGTCACAACGGACTTCAACCTCCTTGTGACTATTTCAGTGCTTGGAAGCTGCTAGTGGGAAATTACTAGATGGCTAAACTCATCCAAGAGCCCCACCGGTCCCCCTTATTTGTTATTACATAAAAAAAAAGCAGAAGAGACTGAAGTTGGGCCTGTCTTAGGTTTGAATCCGCCCAGATACCCTCCTTAGCCGTCATTGGGTAGGCGACCTCCAGGGTCGTCCCCCTGTCTTAGCTTGGTAGGTTAGGCTAGCCTGAGGCTATGATTCTGTTACCCGTCTTTGGCAAAGCAACTTAGCAAGCTGTATCATCATAGTTATGGGTCTCAGTATAAGAAGAGGAAAAATCCTCCATAAACAATTGTTGGTAATGGACCTGGAGAGGTTTGGCTTGAATAGCCTCGATTTGGGATAGGATAAATGCCATCAATTTATTAAGTAGCATTGGACCCAGAGGTATCACGAGGAGGAGCCCAAGTAAAGGACCGAGAATGGTAAGCAAAAGAGTGGTCAGCCAAAGAAAAGTATTAAATCAATTGCTGAACCACCCTTGTTCTTTTTCCCTTTGTAACTTTCTATGTTGTAAACCTTCTCTTACTTTTTGTAGGGAATCTTTAACCACACCAGAATGATCAGCATAGAAGCAACACTCTTCTTTTAGGGCAGCACACAAAACTCCCTGTTGTAGTAGCAACAGATCTAGGCCTGTACGATTTTGCAGGACAACCTCAGCTAATGAGGATAGTTAGATGAAGGTACCCACCCCTCAGCAGAGGTCTCACAACCCCAGTAAGCACAATAATAATTGCTGTGTCCCCCACAACTCTTACTGTTACCAGCTGGGCAGACATAAAAACCAGTCCAAGATAACACCTTTTTTTGCCCAAAGTTTATCAAAAGTACTGAACGCGTGTGAAGACCCAAGATGTTAAACATTTAAAAAAAATCTCAATCATTTGTGTTTTGAGAGTTCTATGGTGAGTTGAATGAGAATATTCACCAACAGCCCCCAGTATTTGGACATTCTGTCCCCAGGTGGCACTATTTGGGGAGGTTTTAGGAGGTGTGGCCATGCTGGAGGAAGCACTGCACTGGGGGCGGGTTTGCCAGATTTCCATTGGAACTCTGCTTCTTGTGCTGCTTGAACATTTGAGTGCTTGGCTTAATTCTCTAGAAACCTCACATTCTTCCCCAAGCATGACAAAATCTTACCCCTCTGGACCCATATGTCAAATAAACTTTTCCCTCTATAACTTGCCTTGGCCATTGTGTTTTATCACAGCCAAAGAAAACTAAACAAAAAACTCCCTGTTCAGTTCTTTCATCAAATTTTTATTGGGTTCTTTGTTTTGTAATAATTTTTTAAGTTCTTTGTATATTATATATCCTATCTCTTGGTTAGCTCTATATTTAGTAAAGATATTTTCCCATTCTGTAAGTTGCCTCTTACATGATGCTGTCTTTTGCCAGTAATCTTTTTAGTTTCAAGAGGTCCCATTTGTCAATATTAGTTGGCCAAATAGACATAGTATTAAACCATCTCATAATGACTTATTGTTCTACTCATATATTAATGCATCTCAACTCTTGCATGGATATTACCTCATTTAGCACATGGTAATTAGTGTAAAGACCACAACTGGCCTTTGCACAGATTAACAGACTGCAGTGTGCCCATCCCTGATTAGGCCCCTTCTATCACACATCTCCTTATCAAGATTCAGGGTTCATTGTGGAAGACAAGGTGGAATGTAAGAGCAAGGTTGTGGATGACTATAGAGAAACAGAGTTTTCTAGACAGCTGTGCAGTTAGTCATATGAACTCAGAGCATTGGTGACACAATGAGCAAGTCCCATACAAGGTCAAGCCAGACATAGTCATAGCATACAAGTGGGGACATGGAAAACCCCAACATTTGCTGAAGAACTACTGTCTACTACTAGTTGCTGGGAGGATAGAATTGCTCTTCTTAAAGAGTATGATACCTGGTAGATTAGGCTCCAGCAGATGGGCCCACAGTGAAGGACACTTGGAGACACAGGTTTTACTTGATAGGCCTGAAAAAAGTTGTGTGTGTATGTGTGTGTGTGTGTGTGTGTGTGTGTACACTCATATATGCATACAGTGGAGTGCATGGAAATGGATGGGTTTGGAAAATGAGCAGATCTAATTGATGAAAATGCATTGTATGAAATTTGAAAAAATTCAATTTCAGAATTAAAAAAAAATTGAGTCGTGGACTTTCCGTTGGGACATGGTACATCTGGAATCTTCATATCTTTTGGTGTGTCCATAAAAATTCTGAGCAAAAGAAGGACATTTAGCTTACTCATTATTCACAGTACTGAAAACATTTGCTACTGTGCCTTTGTTTTGTGTGCCTTGAGTAAGCCCTCAAAACCTTTTGCCTTAGATGGGGTCAAACACATGAACCCAAAATACCATGATAAGTGGTGTAATCAGAGCAAAAGTTCCTAGAACCTGTGACTGTGGCCACTGAGATTTGAGAGGACTAGCATTCTTGTGACCACTGTAGACAGCAGTGGAATATCACAAACACAAGCAATACATGAAAATGTGTGCTAAGGTAGAAAAGAAAGGCTAATCCTCTCTAGTATACACTTATTCTGTACTCTGTATTGTGTGTTCACAGGGTCATTTATAAGATGCTCAGTTAGTTGTTGAATGCATATTAAGAACTGTAAATTCATTGCCAAAACTACTTGCCCTGCAACAACGAAAAACTGTGTTGGCTGGATTTTTTATTAATCATGGTGCGAAATTCGACATCCGCGATTCTCGGCAATGGTATTGTCATTTGACTTTATTTTTAAACATTGTGTCCTAGAATGCTAAGCTCCTTAGAAATCAGAAACACTGTGAGAGAGACAGTAAGTTTCCCTTATGGACATACACTGAAAGACATGAGCAATCTATCAGTGAGGTAAAAAACATTCCTCTAATGGGCAATGCAGGGAATGAGCAGACTCGGGGTCATAATCCCAATAACAGCAGGTTCTCTTATTTTGAATCTTCCTTTAATAGTCACCTTATTAGATCCAGCCTAATGGACTTCACACTAGTTTATTTTTCATTGTGGCCTTTTAGTTCGTCATGAAATTCTTATTAATTTTATCGGATATTTCTCCATTTTATAGTATAATATATTGAGCATGAATAGAAGTTAAACATCACAGGCTGCTGAAAGACTCTTTAATTTGCCTTAGATTCTTTGAGAATATTGGTGTTCTGCTGTCATTAGGTGACTCTTATTACCAGATGCTATTCGGAGTTTTTCTTCTAATAATTGTATGTGTTGATATTACTTGGCACAGAAAAAGTAATGAAAGTGAAGACAACTGGTAGGTGAGAGACAGAGGAGACTGAAGGGAGACTGTGTGAAGTCTGTAATTTTGCACTTTCAGAGTATGTGAGAGGAGTAACACTGTTTATTGCCAAATATATTTGGTGTGCAGAGGAAGAAAAGCCACTTGATGGCAGGGTGCATACTTACTTGTATGGCATGAGGTTTGCTGCCTAACAGATATGCCTATTAGCACTAACACTTTATGGTGAACATTGTTGGATAGAATAGCATTACATGTGCTTTAATCAAGCCAATGGTTATTGTTGACTTGATAGTGAATTTTATTACATTAGATCAGGAAGGAAATGGAGTTGTCTGCATATAAATGTCTCCACATTTCTAATGTTTTTAGCACAGTTGTTCACCATGGAAAGACATTGAACTAAGGTTTCTAAAATACACACACATACACACACACACACACACACACACACACACACACTACTCCTACTGGTCCAAGAAGTGTAGTCTTGGACATAAGTTAGGAAGGAGTTCTAATTGGAAAAGAGGAAGTCAAGCTATCCCTTTTTGATGATGATATGATTGTCTACTTAAGGGATGCTAAGAACTCCACCAGAAAACTCCTAGAAATGATTAAGAGCTTCAGTAAAGTGGCAGGATACAAAATAAATCTAGAAAAATCAGTAGCCTTTCTTTACACCAACAACAAACAACTGAAGAAGGACTACAAGGAGACCGTCCCACTCACAACAGCCTCAAAAACAATAAAATACCTAGGAACGAACCTAACCAAAGACACCAAGGATCTCTGCAACAAAAACTTTAAACCCTTGAATAAGAAAATTGAGGAATACATCAGAAGATGGACAAACCTCCCATGCTCATGTATTGGGAAAATAAATATAGTAAAAATGTCCATCCTACCTAAACTAGTGTACAGATTTAATGCAATCCCAATCAAAATCTCCAAGAGTTTCTTCACAGGCTTGGAAAAAAATCCTCAATTTCATTTGGAAAAACAAAAGACAGCGAATAGCCAAAGCAACCCTGAGCAAAAATAGCAATACAGGAGGGATCACTACACCAGACATCAAACTATACTATAGGGCTATAGTCATAAACACAGCTTGGTAGTGGCACAAAAACAGACCAGTTGACCAATGGAATAAAACTGAAGGTCCAAATGTGAGCTCATACAATTTAAGCCACCTTATATTTGACAAGGGGTCCAAGAAGACATTGGAGGAAACACAATATCTTCAGTAAGTGGTGTTGGCAAAACTGGATCACCACCTGTAGAAGAATGAAATTAAACCCCTACCTCTCGCCCTGTACAAAAGTCAACTCCAGATGGATCAAAGACCTCAACATGAAACCCCAAACTCTGAAGGTGATAGAAGAGAAACTTGGCAGCAGACTACAAGACATAGGCGTAGGAAAAGACTTCCTAAATCAGACAGCAACTGCACAAGACATAAGATCGATAATTGACAAATGGGACCTCATTAACTCAAAAGTTTCTGTACATCAAAAGAAACAATAAAGGAAGTGAAGAGAAAACCCACAGAGTGGGAGGAAACCTTCACTGGGGATACATCTGACAAAGCATTAATTTCCAGAGCATACAAGCTACTGAAAAAACAAAGAAGAAAGAAAACAAATGAATCACTCAAAAGATGGAACAAAGATCTGAATAGAGACTTCACAGAGGAGGAATTAGAGATGGCCGAGAAACATCTTAAGAAGTGTTCAACATCACTAATAATTAAGGAAAATGCAAATTAAAACCACTTTGAGATCTCATCTTACTCCAATAAGACTGGCTAGGATCAGGAAAATGAATGATATCATGTGCTGGAGAGGTTGTGGAGAAAGGGGAACACTCATCCATTTTCCCGTATCCTGCGGGACTCAGTTACTAGTGGGTTTTGAGGGGAGACCCCATACCTGAAATATAATGGGTGGGAGAAAAGAGGGAGATCAAGCAAAATTGTCAAGGTCTCTTTTAATGAAACAAAAGCAGTTACATTTATACTTTGCAGAAAGGCAGGAAGTAAAGGGGGGGGCTGTGGGGATAGTTAGGGCAAGGGTAATCTGGCAGGACTTGCAAAACGTGTTTAAGAAAAGCTTGGAATGTCCTGTGGGCTGAATCATCCTGTGGATTATCTTCAGCAAACGTTAGAATAGCCCACGATCTGATCCGTGCTGAGCGAGCAGGGCTTGTCCGGGCTTGTCCAGGCAGGACTGTGTCTCGGTCTCCAACAATCCATTGCTGATGGGAATGTAAACATGTACAGCCACTATGGAAAGCAGTATGGAGAACCCTTAGAAGACTCAAAATGAGCCTGCCATTTGACCCAGTCATACCACTCCTGGGTATGTACCCACAAGACTCATCTTACTGCAGAGATACATGCACAGCTATGTTTATTGCAGCACTGTTCACAATAGCAAAAACCTGGAACCAGCCCAGGTGCCCCTCAACTGACGAGTGCATAGAGAAAATTTGGTACATGTATACAATGGAGTTCTAGGCAACAGTAAAGAGGGACAACATCATAAACTTTGCAGGTAAATGGACGGAGCTAGAAGACATTATGTTAAGTGAAGTAACACAGTCCCAGAAAAACAAACGACCAATGGTGTCCATCATATGTGGATACTAGTGCCAATAACCCAGTTATAAATATTTCTCATGGAAAGGGATGCATATTAAAAGAACAACAGAAAGACTGCATCAGAAAACTGACTGAAATGGTGAATTGGGATGGGTGGGAGGGGCGGGAGAGGGACATGGGCGTATATTCAATTAATGCATATTTAATTGACATGAGTTCAACAAGTATCCAGTTTTGCCCAGATACTGTCTACAGGTTACATGGTGTTTTAGGACTTAGTAAAAGTAAATATGTGTATATTAAACAACATTGGTTTAAAGGCTCTGATAAAAACGGTAATGCATCTGAGTTAAATGGAGATATAAATCGCTGTTGTCCACATTTGTTTTACATAAAATCTGTATAACAATAACTTTGGGATTGGCACATACAAATGTTCTCTATAATTTTTCTTTTGTACAGTATCACCTTGTAGCATTCTCTTTCGCCTATAAGATGATTTAACATAAAAATTAAGTTTGCTTCCCAAGTTAATCACATACAGTCACCCAAAACAGCATGGGTAAATTTGATGAAATCATGGCCTTGATTCCACCCTATAAGTATGTAAAATACAACTGCCTTCTGGAGACTCATGGGTCAAAAAACAAAAACCTAAAAAAAGGGGGGATACAGATAGATATGAAACCTTTTTGTCAAAAACCTGGCAATTCAAATCTTAAAACTAACTACGGGAAATGATTTGTATGTTCCAACAGGTCAAAATGTCATCAACTTAACGGCTGAGAAAGAAAAGATACAGCTTTGCATTGAGTAGGATATATGAGAAAGTGCCATCAGAAAGGTTGGCCTGTCTGAATATTGAAAGGAAGAAAAGCCTCAGATTGCTATAAACATCAAACCCCTCTGTGGATCCTACTTGTAACAACTATTTATAATGAGTAATAACGAAACTTACCTTCTAGATGCCGCAAAGGTTTTAATATGAGAGATTTTCTTACCTCCCCCCATAGAACAAGGAGAAATATGATGATGAAGTCGTTCTCCAACTGTAAATTGGAGACAACTATTATAGAGGTAATCTCTTATAAAACCGGTAAAACTGCCTTCTTTCATTGACTAATAGACATAGGAACTGTGAAAAGGTTTATTCTCTATTCAGAACCAAATATAATACTAAAGTCTTCTTAAGCTATGCACTTAAGCAAAATATATTAATACAGGAGCTCTGACATCAGCAATGGATTATTCTACCAAGGAGATGTTGGCCAGGGGATCCAAGCCCCCACAAAAAGGTAAAGGCTCCTTGCCTCTAAACTAGGATACCTAAAGAAGAGAGGCGATAAGACCCTGCTGTCGAATACTTGATGTTAACATGGGAAAGATGTATTGAAAACACATATGCAAGTGGACAGATGGTCTCTGGAATACCACAGAATGTTACCAAAGGCCACTAAACCAATAAAGCAAATGTGGGTCCCCTTGAGTCAAGCAAGACTCCTCCGTCAGCACCAGCTACACCTCACCTGACTGGAAATACTGTGCAGCAGAGGCAGCCAAATGCCTGTATATCCCAAATCTAATTGGCTATTAGCTCTCTCCTTGGAAGAATAACCCATGGCTGATGCCATAAGCTTACATTCTCTAATTGTCAGGAGATGTTGTAAGCCACAGTAAGACCCTGTCATATTTAATAGAAAAAAATGTAATTCATGGATTAACATACCATCCAAACATCTGTGTCTATACCAAAGTAACCTACCATAACAATTAGTACTGTTTAAATACCTATATATCTAATTGCTTGTGCTTCATTAGTAGGATCGAAAGGTTATTCCTGGACAAACTGTCAGCCCATGAAAGGAAACAGCCAGAATTGACCAGAGTCCAAGACAACAGCTCCAGAGAAAGTGGACTGTTTTGCTTCTCATCCACCTGTGCCCCTTTTCTAAGCCTAGGGAACAATCTGCTGGAAGAGGGGGTGTGGTAGAATGTAAGAATGTAAGGGCTGCGATTGGGGGTGAATGAAATGAAGACTACAGCAATATAGCCTGGACACTGCAATCTGTATCACCCTTGATTGATGAACAAACAAGCCCCCACCCCCGCGCTGGATGGTGGGGCCTCACTCAGCAGTAATCTGTCCCTTACCACGGATAATTGGCCTGGCCATATAGGCCTATCAATGCAATGATGGATGTAACCCACCACTCCTTAATTGGATTTAAGGCCCGTTCTTGATGGCCTAGCAGGTTGAGAGTGCCAACTGCTGGGTCTTACAGAGGAACCCGGGTTCATACCCAGCACCCACATGGCGGCCGACAGAACCGTCTGAAACTCCAATTCCGGAGAAGCTCCAGTTCCACCGGGGAATCCGAGACCCCTCTTCTGCCTCCGCCTGGCATTGCACGACACGGGTGACAAAACTGTTTCATGCAGACCAGTACATTTCAAAGTCACATACATAAATAAGTAAAATTAATAATAAAAAAGTTAAAAACAGGAATGGGAGTCCATGTATGAAATTGGTGTCAAGCATAGGAACCTGTGGTAGACAGAGCAGGTCAGGGGAACATGACGGTGAGAACCCTAGATTTGAGTTTTTGACTAAATATAGGGCATTAACCTTAACATTTAAACATTTTTTTCCAATAACAATTTTATTGAAGCTTTGTGCATTTGTTCATACAAAATTTGCAAATCAAATCTAGATCTGTGCCCCTATCCCTGCACCCCCCCCACCTCACCAGTGCTTCCAGGAATTCTGGCCAAAACATGATTTTTCATCTTTTTCTGGTCTCTCTCAAGTTTCTTGATGCAGAAGTTATTTTTTT
Organism: Rhizomys pruinosus; assembly: GCA_009823505.1. NCBI lineage: Eukaryota > Metazoa > Chordata > Mammalia > Rodentia > Spalacidae > Rhizomys > Rhizomys pruinosus. Next base: position 305,894 of record VZQC01010049.1, read on the forward strand.
TTTTTTTTTTTTTTTTTTCTTTTTTGGTTAGTTCTTTGAACAAGTGTTTCTTGTTGTTGTTGTTGCTGTTGTTATTTGCATTTCTCGTCCAATATGCATTTCTCCAAAACGTGCATAGATGCTTATGCCAACATGAGGTATCATAGGTGTAGCATCTTCAGGTTATTATGACTTTTTTTATCTTTATTAGGCCGAAAAGATGCCATGTTTGAAGACTCCTCCTTGGCAACCCACAAACAACCATCAGTTCTGGCCTTGTGCTCCACACACTGGGGATTTCCCTTCCATGGTCACCAATGGAGGTCCCAGTTAAACACCATATCCCACTTCTTGATCTTTCCATGGTACTGGTCCTTTGGGTGATACAGCCTTGGTTGTCCAGCAGTGGCAGTCTATACTGTGAAGAAGTGGAAACCCCAACAGTAGCTCAATCCACAAGTTTGGATGTTTCAGCAGTCCCTATCTGGCACGAAGGTTTGGAGGATTCTTTGGAGAGACATGAGACTTCAGTCCATTTATTGGAAGGTTGAAAAGCCGTGTCTCTGGTCTTTGAAGGATGGCAAAAAGCCACAGTGACAGTCCACAGGGTAGCTGCACTTTCCAGTAAGACAGGCAAGATAACTGTGTACTTTGTTTTTTTGTCTGTTCTTCTAAAGATGTCAAAGTTTTTATAGGCGTGAAGTACAATTTCTCGGTCCTTACTAATTATTTATTTCTGGTTATAGCTTCCTTTTTGGATGCTTAAAGCCACAGAGTTAGCTCAGATTAACCAAGGTTTTAGTTTTCTCAAGGTCCACGTGAAGATGTGGTTCTCAAGGGTCTATGCAAGGACTTTTTTTTGGGGGGGTGAGTGCCCCTGGGCGTCCTTTTGGCTTTTTGTCATTTACACTATGTTCCATCCTATCAAGGATTAAAGTCAGGTCCTTGGGTTAAAGCAGGTTTCCGCTTTTTGAAAGAATGAAAGTAGACGGACTTTCCTCTTATAGACTGGACACTGCTGAAGTCCCAAGAGTGGATCTCTAAGACCTCCCTGCATAGGAAGACTGGTGACTTATATTGGCAGGACATTTCAAGAGATGCTCCAGGCATAGTACCCTGGGACTTAGTTGACCTCATTGAGGGGCCAAAGGGACCAAAAGTTATTCCTTTAAGACCCATTGCTTTTGATGCTTATATTATTTTAAAAGATGCATACATACCTCCACCCATATATCCAACATCCTAACTCTGATAATAAATGCTAGCTTAGTTCTAGAACATGCTAAGGCATTCATAATATAAGAGCACACTTGTCTTTTCAGAGCCAGGAGGAGCACAACAATTAACATTGCTGCAGTTGACTTTACAAATAGTAACTTGGCCATGAGCATCCCACAGAATGAGGAAAATACTATTTCATTGCGTTTTTTTTCAGGCACTGAGTTTATGTCACTTAACATAATGTCTTCTAGCTCAGTGCATTTACCTGAAAAGTTCATGATTCTACCTTTCTTTACCGCTGCATAAAGTTACATTGTGTACATGTTCCAAGTTTTCTCTATCCACTTCTTAGTTGAGGGTCATTTGAGTTTGTTCCCTGCTCTTTCACTATTGAAAGAGGCAGCCTGGCAATAAATGTGGCTGTGCGTGTATCTCTGCTTTAAGATGAGTCTTGTGGGTTTTAATGCAGGAGTGGTATGGAACTGCTTTCAGGTGACAAATCTCTTTTGAGTGTTTTAAGAAATTTCTTCACACGTGCTTTCCCATGAATGGTCATGTAATGAGTTTAAGCTTACTTTACTAATCGCATAGATTAATGGCAACTCTCCAGTTCTCACTGAGAGGAAGTTTACTGTATGAAATAATTGGGCGTTAACACAGGTAACTCAGGACTTCGCAATGTGCAGAGATAAAAGAGGCTTCAGAGTGTTCATCTCTAAAAAGAACACTTTACATCAAACTTCTGCCTGCCAAGTCTCAGGGAACTTTGCAAAAGGGGAAGAAAGCTTCCTTAAGTGCCCTGCATCATTCTGCTTGGTCTTTTTTGTTTTTTTTTGTATGTTTAAATTAAATATTTTCTTTTAATTTTATATTACTAGCTTAAAATGTGAAATACTTTCCAGCCGCATGTCAGAGTAATTACAGGGAAAGTCTGAAAGTAAGTGGTGGGCGATTCTAGAGCCAGTTAAGAAATTCACATTACAACAACATAGCTGCTTTCCACATAATGAGAGAATGTAGACGAATAATATTGTTATAGACTTGCTGGGGATTTTGGTGTTAGCCAACCCCATGAAATGAAGGGAAGAGCATTTCACCAGGTTTGTTTTGTCTGGAAAACTGTGTTACGTGTCACTTTAGGATAATGGCTCCCAATTCGCATCGCATTGTACCCGCATATTTCATGATTGTCCATCTTTTTTTTTTTTTTTTTTTTTTTTTACTGCTTGGATAGTACTCCATTGTGTAGATGTACCCACATTTTGTCAATTCCACAGTTGTCTGTTGAAGGTGGATTGTGGGTTGGTTCCAGCAAGCTTTTGCTGTTGTGAGGAGAGCTTCAATACACATGGTTATGTGCATGTATTTTTGCAGTGAGGGATGAAGTCTTGTGAAAGTATATACCCAGGAGTGGGTATATACTGGGTCTGGTGTTGGGCTCATTTTGAGTCCTTTAAAGGTTCTACACTGGCTTTCCATAGTCGTTGTAAGAGTTTACATTCCCTCCACCATTGGATGAGTGTTCCTCTTTCTCCACACCTCTCCAACTAATTGGTGTCCTTTGTTTTCTTTTTTTTTTTTTTTTTTTTTTTTTTTTTTTTTTTTTTTTTTTTTTTTTTTTTAATTTGAATTTCTTTAATTTTTAGCAATGTTGAGCACTTTAAAGATGTTTCTCAGCTATGGCTTAAGCTTAAGATAGACTCCCATTGCTCTCATTAAAAGAACATAGGAGGTGCTGGGGGCTGGAGAGATGGTCTTCTGACCTCGCAGCATTGCAAGACACGGGTGCACAGACTTTTGCATGCAGACAGTACATTTTATACACATTAAAAAAATATACCATGCCAGGAATAAAACAGAAATAAATCAAATTAAATTAAAAATTTAAAAAAAAAATAGAAATAATAATAAAGAACATAGATGCAAATATCCTCAACAAAATAAATTCAAAATCATATACAACCGCCACGTATCAAAAAGATCATCCATCCATGACCAAGTTTGATTCAAACCAAAGATGCAGGGAAGGTTCAAATACACATAAATCAATAATATCTAAAACACATAAAATGGTGACGTGAAAAGACAAAAAAACATATGATCAGTTTCAATTGATTCAGAAAAAGCCCTTTGACAAGATCCAACATACCTTCATACTTAAAGTCCTAGAAGGGAATTAGGGACTGAAGGGAACATTCCGTGAACATGATCAAGTAGCATATATTGCCAAACGCAGCTGCAACCATCGGAAATCCTTAAGTGAGAAAGAGAATGGAACCATTTCATTAAGGCAGGAACCTAGAAAGCCTGCCCCTTATCAGCGGCGGCGGCACTCCTCTTCATTATAGTGTTTGAAATGCTTGATAGGGCATAAGAAAAGAGAAGGAAGTTAATGGAGTATTAATCACAAAAGAGGAAGTTAAGCTATACCTTGTTTTGCCAGATGATAGAGAAAGGTGTTAGCTACCTAGGTAAGTGGCGTAGAGACTGCCAAACCAGAAAACTTCTAGGAAACGAATTAAAGAGTATTCAGTAAAGTGGGCAATGGATAGAAAATAACCTGGTAAAAATCAGTAGCCCTTCTTGACACCAACAATAATCAACTGGAGAAGTAATATAAAGAGACCTTCCCACTCATAATCGCCTCAAAAACAATAAAATACCATGGAACAAAACTAACCAAAGAAAGATTTAAACCAAAAAAGGGGTCCCCCCCCTACAACAAAAATTTTAAACTCCTGAAGAAAGAGATTGATAATGACATCAAAAAATTGAAGATCTCCCATGTTCCATGGATTGGAAAAATTAATATAGTGAAAAAATCCGTGTCCATTTTACGCAAATTGATATACAGATTCAATGATTCACCCAATTACAATCTCTATGAGTTTCTTCACAGACCTTGGAAAAAAATCCTTAATCATATGGATAAACAAAAGACCCCAGAATAGCTAGGCCAACCTTTATCTGAAAAATGCAAAAGCAGGGGGGATTGCGTCTAGCCAGAATTTTCAAAGCTATAGGTAGCTAGGGCTATAGTTCTGAAGACACCTGGTAGCTAGGCACAGAAAACACGAGCCATTTTTTTTTTTTTACCAATTTGGGGAAAAAAAAACTCAAAATTTGGGGGGAAAAAAAAAAACCCAGCATGGAACTGTTGAAATGGGCAGCAGGCCCTAGCTTTAGCCAAGGAGCTATTGGCAAAAAAAAAATTCTCAATGGGAGGAAGGAAAACATCTTCAGCAAACGGTGCTGGGCAAAACTGGATCAACCATTTGTAGAATAAAATTAAGCGTCGCTAAGCTTCGTTAACCCTGTAAAAAAAAAAACAACTCGCGGAGTGGGTCCAATAAAATCTCACGTAAGAATACTAAAACTCTAAACGTGATAGAAGAAAAAGTTGGCAAGCAGACTATCAGGACAATAGGTGTAGGAAAAGAAACTTTCCTATAAATCAGACAGTAGTTGGGCAGGAAATAAAGTCAACAATCAAAAAGTGGGACATCTCATCAACGCCAAAAGCTTCTGTTGAGCAGCGAACAGAAAAAAATCAAGGAAGTGAAAGAGAAAACCCACAGAAATCCGGATGGAAACCTTCAACAGTGATACATCTGACAGGACACTGAGGTCAAGAATATGTAGAAGTTACCACCCAAAAACAAAGAAGTAAGGAAACAAAAATGAACTGAAATTCAAGTAAGATGGAGTTAAGAGCTTGAAAGCAGAGAATTTGTGTGTTAAATGGTCTAAATTCTATGTTTCGAAGTAGAATCTCCTGAGCCCAGGCGAAGGTACAGGGCAAAGCGGGGCTGGAAGAACCTCCCGCCAGCAAGCTGAGAATTACAAAGAAGAATCTAAGAGAGGGCAAGCAAAGCAAGCCTTCACCACAGTTAAGAGGCAGATGTTAGGAAGCCTCACAAAATGTGAATACATGGGCAAGGAGAGGAAGTTCCCATAAATGCGCAGGATCATCGAGAGAACTCATGGGAAAGGGGCAGGGATAATCCCTGCCAAAACTTTTACGCGAACCCTATGGAAGGCACCTCCTGGGCAGTTGGGATCCCCCTGGGGATGGACAAGGACATAGGTATCAGAAACACAATTGGAACATACTTAAAGAACTAAAAGATCATAAAGAACAAGTAATTAAAAGAACTAAGAAAAGAGAGATGAGGAACTCAAGAAGGACCGAGGGAGTCCAAGAGAATGACAAGCTCGGGAAGGAAGTAGAAACAATGGAAGAAGATCCCATGTGGAAAGAAGAAAAAAGAAAACAACCCACAAAACAGAGGAAGAGCTAACAAAAAGAGATTCGAGAAAACTCAAAATGGAAATGTGATATATTAAAGAAATCAAGTAAGAGGAATGAAAAAGGAAATCAAGGACACTCATCCACTCAGAGGAAAGGAAGAGAAAAAGCCTTAGAATAGCAATGGAGGAAGCTGAGACAAAGAATATCAACTGGAAGAAAACAACAACAAACAAAAGAACTCAATAAAAATTATGAAAAATGTTTAAAAAATACACCAAAATGGACCAACCAGGAAAGCTAGTGGGACACTATGAAAATGATCAAAGACCTACTTGGATCAATAGGAATAGAGGAAGGGAAGAAGTCCCCAAGAGAATGGTATTGATCAAGTCTTCAACAGAATAATGAGATGAAAATTTCCCCAAACTAAAAAGACAAACCATTCATACTACAAGAAGCACATAGGAACTCCAAAACAGAGAATCAAAAAAGAAACCTTCCACACTTACATCCAGTGTCTAAAAATGGCTAGATGTCCCAAGAAAAAGACAAATTTGAAGAAGCCACAAACGAAAAAACAGTCCCCCACAGTACTAAAGGGGAAACCATGATCGAATTACAACTGAACTTCTCTGCGGCAAAACTAGTAAAAGCAGAGTAAGACATGGAGGCGGGGAGGGCGGAGGCGGCCGGGGCGGGGGGGGTTGGTGGGGGGTTGGGGGGTGTGGGTGGGGCCGTGTTAAGGACTATGAGATGCGGCTCAACCAACTTACTTATACCCAGCAAAAAATGTTCATTCAGTTGAAGGAGAGAGAATAGAAAAAAATCTTCCTAACGAAAAACCAGATGAATGAATTCATGTCCGATAAACCCAAAACCTTCAGAAAATGCTGAAGCTAAGTTCAAAGGACAGAAGAGGGAAGCAACTGCAACCTCAACGCAGCACCTAGAAAAGAGATAATCAAACTATAACAGCATACGCAGAGTAGAACACGTAGAATCAAAAGTCCAAATGGATAATAAGGTGCAGAAAAAAGCATCACATACCTTCAAGTCATTAACCTTAAAATATTAATGGCTAATTTCCCCAAATCAAAATGACATAGACTGGGAGACTGGATTAAGGAAACAGAACTCCATCGATATGCTGTCTGTACAAGAAAACCCCATGCAGTGTTCAAGACACCCGTCACTTAATAGTGAAGGGATGGAAGAAATATTCCAAGCAAAATCGGTTACCAAAAAGAAAGGCAGGTTGTGGCTATTTAGATATCGGCCATAGAATGAGGACTTCAAAGCAAAAAGAAATGGCGAAAGAGACCAAAGGAAGGGCCATTAATTTTCATAAAATGGAAACAACCCATCCGATGAAGAAGATCTTCACCATAATGAATATATTAATGCCCCAATCTCGGTGCAGTTCGCAAACGTGTTGATAAACAGAGCTTCTCACAGGACTCGAACAGGCCAGATTACACCTCAGCAACACTATAGTAGGGGATTCAATAGCCATCAAGTTGAGTCCTTTGGACAGGTTAACAAGGAACAAAGAGAATAACACAGAGAGACATCTGGAACTGAAATAATACATACCACCAAATGGACGGCACAAGACCTCTATCAAATATTCCACCCAAACCCGAGAATACACTTTTTACTCAGCTACCCCATGGAACATGTCTCAAAAAGGCAGCGATCGGGACACAGGAAAGATAACCTCACAAAGAATAAAAGAATTGGAAATAATTTGCATTTCCTATCAGACCACCTGAGTAATAAACGCTAACCAATACAATCCAGAGTTAAAGCTCCTCGACACCGACAAGAAACAGCAGGCGGAGACGTAAACAAACCACGACCCGTTGAAGAATGCATGGGTCAAGGAAGAGATAGAAAGAAAGAAAAAGATAAAATTCGGCCGTGGAACTGAAGGATGAATGGAGCATGAAACACAAACTGGATCAGTCCGCATCATTAACGAGGCACTCGCGCTTAAGAGGGAAAGTTTATAGCCCTAAGGTGCCTACATTAAAAAAACAGAAAAAACAAAAAAAGGAAGATCTAACACTAGCAGCAAAAAAAAAAGAAAAAAGATGAACAACAACAAAAACAACAGAACAGACGGAAGAAGTAACAAAAATCAGAGCAGAAGACTCAATGAATAGAAATTATTCTTTAAAAAAAAAAAAAAAATCATGAATCCAAAAGTTGGTTTCTTTGAGAAATGAAATACAAGAATAGACAGGCCCTCCTAGCCCCGTTTAACTCAAAGAAAGAAGGAAAACTCCAATCAATAAACTGTGATGGAAAAGGGAAATTGCTACAACAAATGGACAAGGAAAAGATCAAGACAAAATTAATGGAATACTCAAAAACCTATAATATTAACCTATACTCAAGTTTGACAACCTAGAAGAAATGGATGAATATCAATCCCTGGGAAGCATCCAAAGCTCGCCAAGAAGAGAATCACAGCTTAAAACAGACCATAATGATGATGAAAGAAATTAGAGGATGTAAGTAGAAAGCCTCCCCATACTAAAGAAAGCCCAGGCCCCAGACGGTTTGTCACAGCAGAATTCTATAAATAATTTCAAAAAAGACTTACCTACCATTATTACTGAAACTACTTAGAAAGNCTAAATTAAATACAGGAAAGTTTATCTCATAGCTAGACGACCTTAGTACTGCATAAACTGTGAATTTAAAATGTTGTTATTTGACTATTATAAACTTTGAGTCATATTTTACTCAGATTTAAAGTTTTCATCTCTGATTTAGAGTTTTCTCAAGTGTGTTGATCAACATTTGTTTTATGGAGCTGTTTAAATGAATAGCTTCATCTAATGCTAATGACTTAACTTGCTATCAAGATGATTCACAATGTAAACTGTCATGTGAGCTACAACTGTTAAACATTCCCTTTCTTAATAAGTCACTCTTTGCAGATTTCACTCCTTTTCCATTGAGTTTGAGTTAGGAGCTGTTTACCTGTAGGCAGATCAGTGCTATACATCTAGTTGGTTACAGAGGACTGACCATGGGTTCTCCATGTGGATGCTGGTCAGCGACGATGGAAAAGTTATTTTTTGTGCATTGAGGTAGCAACCCCAGCGACATATAAAAACTGGAATTGAATTTAAACTAATGTGAAATCTTAGCAGAGAACTTTTAATAAATAAAATGCCTTGAAAGTATTTAAAATATTTTCCATATTCCAAAATGTAAAATGTAACATGTACAGTGAGGAACTCTGCTGGGTTTGGGTGCACGACTGCATGCAGGTCCATCTAAATGATGGTTCACTGAGCGTGTGAGTGAGTGATAGTGGTGGGCTTGGAGGTTTCAGGGAGAAAGCTACATGCTGCCGCCATTGCCACCCAGCAGTGAGAAGGCCCGACTCTGCCAGGGATGACCTGGTTGTCCTTGGCTCCCCTGGCCATGAATGCTCAAAGTTTACCAGAAGAGCTTTTACCTATACCACAGACCACTCACAAATTGGCCGTGCTCTGTGCATCTCCTTTCGATGGCACAGGTGCAGGCATGAGTTTTGGGATGGCTGCAACGTGAGCATTGGGGTTTGGATCCGTCTTGCTCTCAGTTAGAAAGCTTCTCTAGCAATCCAGAGAGGGCGTGTGATGCTGGCAGAGGGTGCCAACACCACCCTCCTGCCTCTGCACACACAGAACCTCTCTCTTGAGCACAGTAGCCTCCGATGAATTCCAGACTGAGGACGTGTGTAAGCCTGAGTTGCCCTCCCCTTTTCCCCAGCTTGGGGGTTGAGGGAAGGGGGTCCTTCAGTCATTGTGGCTCATTTGTCAGATCATAATCAATCCAGCAATCTCCCTTCAAGCTCTGGCTGAGGGCAGGCAGAGGCTTTGGTAACTCTAGATATCCTCTGGCCAATCACACACCTAGAAATGAGTCAAGTGTAGGATGTATGGATTAGGATGCATTACGGATAACATTACAGCAGGATTGTGTTTACAATAGAGATGAGATCACAGTAGGGATGAGGTGGTTGTAGGAATGACTTCACAGTAAGGATGATGTTACAGTAAGGATGATGACACAGAAGGAATGAGGTCTCATTTGATATGAAGTCACAGTAGGGAGAGGTCCACTAGGAATGAGTTCTCACTACAGATGAAGGCAGAATAGAGATGAAGCCACAGTAAGGATGAGGTTACACAAGGGATGAGTTCACAGTAAGGATGATGTTGCAGTAAAGATAATGTCACAGTAATGATGATGTCACAGTAGGAATGAGGTCATATTAGATATGAGGTCAGAGTAGAGATATGGTCATAATAGGGATGAGGTCAGTATAGAAATGAGGTCACAGCAATAATGGTGTCACAGTGAGGATGATGGAACAGTAGGAATGAGGTCACAATAGAAGTAAGGTCACAGGAGGAATGAAGTCTTCCTAGTAGGGTTGAGGTCAGACTAGGGATGAGTTCTCACTAAGGACGAAGTTGCAGTAAAGATGAGGACACAGTAAGTATGAAGTCACACAAAGGATGTGGTCACAGAAGGTATAAGGTCACAATAGGGATTAGGTCACAGTAGAAATAAGATCACACTAAGGATGATGTCACTCTAAAGATGCAATCATATTAGGGAGAAGGTAAAACTAGAGATGCAGTCACAGTAAGGGTGAGGTTACAGTAAGGAAGAGGTATGAGTTGAAACCAGGGATGAGGTCATTATAGAGACAATGTCACACAAGGGATGATATCACACTTGGAATGAGGTCACTCTATGGATGAGGTCACAGTAAGAATGAGTTCACAGTAGGATGAGGGAACAATAGGGAAAGGTCACACTAGAGATGAGGATACAATAGGGATGAGGTCACACAATGGATGACGTCATTCTAGGGATGAGGGAATAATAGGGATAAAGTCACACTAGAGATGAGGATACTGTAGGGATGAGGTCAGAGCAGATATGAGTGCACAGTAGGGATAAGTTCACAGTAGGCATGAGGTAACACTAGGGATGAAGTCACAGAAGGTTTGAGATAACTGTAGGGATTAAATAACAGTAAGGATGAAGTCAAAGTTAAGATGAAGTTACTTTAGGGACGAGGTCCCAGTAGGGATGATGTCACAGTAAGGATGAGATCACAGTAAGAATGAGTGCACAGAAGGGATGAGTTTACACTAGGGATGAGGTCACACAAGGGATGAAGCCACACTTGTGTTAGGTCACATTTGGGATTAGGTAACAGTAGGGATGACTTCACATTAGGTCTAAAGACACAGTAGGGATAAGTTCACACTAAAGATGAGGTAACATTATGGATGAAGTCACAATTGGGATGAGGTCAATGTAGGGATAAAGTCACAGTAGGTCATATTTCAAGTTTGCATGAGATCAATAGGAATGAAGTCACAGTAAGGGTGAGATAACAGTATGTATGAAGTCAAATAGGGATGAACTCACAGTAGAGATGTGGTCACACTAGGGATGAGTTCACAGTAGCCATGAGATCACAGAAGGGATGAGATCACAGTAGGGATGAGATAGCTGTTGGGATGAAATAACAGTACTGATGAAGTCACAATACTGATGAGTTCACAGTATTGATGATGTCACAGTAGGGATGAAGCCATAGTAGGGATGTGAGGTAACAGTAGAGTTTATGGTATAATAATGATGAAGTAAGCGATGAAGTTCACCAGTTAAGGCGTGCGTCACATTTAAGGATGAAGTCACAGATGGAGAGATAATTGTAAGGATGAGATAACAGTAGGGATTAATGCACAGTAGGAATGATGTCAACTTAAGGATGATGTCACCTAAGATGAGGGTCACGCTAAAGGATGAGCGTCGTAGGTTGCACGCGTTCACAGTGTAGAATGAGTCAAGGAAGGATAAGCTCAATAGTGAATAAAGCCACTGCAGATTGAGGTCCAAATGGATGAGATCACAGTAGGTATGAGTACGCAGTAGTGATGAGTACAGAGTTAGGACATGAAGACCACAATTTTAGGATGAGTTCACTGTAGGGATGATGTCAATGTAGGGATGAGATCACACTAGGGATGAGATAAATGGAAGGTTGTGTTAACAATAAGGATGACTTCAGATTAGGGATGAAGTCACAATTGGGATCAATTNCTTGGATTCCCCTGGAACTGGAGTTCTCCTGGAATTGGAGTTTCAGACGGTTCTCGGCCGCCATGTGGGTGCTGGGGATCGAACCCAGGTCCTCTGCAAGAGCGGTTGGCGCTCTTAACTGCTAGGCCATCTCTCCAGCCCTCTGCAGTTATACTTTCTTTCATTACTCTCTCTAGGTGCTTGGGGATAATTGCTCCTTTCCTCTGACCTTTGAATTGCTTCGACTACTTTCTGAATTGTCAGTTTCCTGTACATGAATTCTTTCATCTTGTTTATGTCATGAAAGACTTTTTCTCCTTCAACTATAATTGACATTTTTGCTGGGTATAGTAATCTGGGTTGGCATCTATAGTCGTTTAGTACTGGGAATACTTTGGTCCATGTTCTTCTGGCTTTCATTGTTTACACTGAAAAGTCAGCTGTAATTCTGATGGGTTTCCCTTTATATGTAACTTGTTTTTCTCTGTGGCCTTCAGTAATTTGTCTTTGTTTTGGGTGTCTAGTGTTTTAATTATGATATGGTGTGGGGTATTCTTTTTTGATCTTGTCTATTTGGTGTTCTATGTGCTTCTTGTGTCTGTATGGGTTTGTCATTTTTCAGTTTGAGGAAATTTTCTTCTATTATTCTGTTGAAGATCTGATCAAAACCTTTGTCCTGGGATTCTTCTCCTTCCTCTATCCCTATAATGTGAAGGTTTGATCTTTTCATAGTGTCCCATATTTCCTGATTATTCCACTCTTGTGATTTAAAATTTTTCATACTCTTTGTTTGAGCATTGTATTTTTTTCACCTTGTCTTCCAGTGTTGATATTCTACTTTCTGCTTCATCCAGTCTGTTACTCAGGCTTTCTCCCATCTCTTCCTGCTGATTTCATTTCATCCTGTGATTTCTTTAGTATTTCCAGTTCCCTTTGGAGTTTGTCATTCTCTCCTTGATTCACTGGTCAGTTTCCTGTTTCATTTCAGCGTTGGATCTTTTCAGTGTTTTCAGTTCATTCCTGGGTTTGTCATTCTTTCCCTTGATTTCTTTGAGTGTGTCTATTATTGTTCTTTTAAGATATGTGTCCTTGGGGCTGGAGAGATGGCCTAGCAGTTAAGAGCACTGACTGCTCTTGCAGAGGACCCAGGTTCAATCCCCAGCACCCACATGGCAGCTGAGAACCGTCTGCAACTCCAATTCCAGGAGAACACTTCCAGGGGAATCTGAGACCCTCTTCTGACCTCCGCAGCATTGCACGACACGGGTGCACAAACCTGCATGCAGACAGTACATTCATACACATACAGAAATGAATATAATTAATAAAAAATAAAAAAAGGAACTAAGGAAGCTAAACTTCGAAGCTTCCTGGGTGCTCATAACATCCCGCCCCCACTTCTCCATCTTAGCGTTTCTCGCTAGTGTATTTAGGATTCCATTTTCACATCTCAGTTCCCGTCGCCGTTGCGCTAGCTCCAACAATGTTTTTTTTTTTTCACCCCCTTTCTGTGACTCTTTTTTTCACATAAATTGATTATTTTTTTTTTTAATTAAAAACAATCTAGACCTGTGTGTCCCACCATTCCCCCACCCCACCAGAGCTAATGCATTCTGCCAAACATGCTTTCAACTCTTGAGCCTTTTCTCAATATTCTCCATGAAGGAGTTGACTGTTTTGGAGGCAGAAGTTTCACTGGTTCAGTCAGTTCTTTGATGCAGTCAGTTCTTTTCTGTTGTTATTGTTGTCGGTGTTTGTTGTTTCCAATTGCATCACTGCCCAACTACTGCTTTTGTACAAAAGCTCAGGGGGGCCTACAACAAGAAATACTTACAACTGGGTAATTGGCCACTAGCATCCACAGATGAGGGATAACCATTCATCCGTTTGTTTTTCTGGACTGTGTTACTTCACTCAGCAATGATGTCCTCTAGCTCCAGCCATTTGCTTTCTTGCAAAGCTCGTGGATGTCGTCTTTCTTTACTGCCTCAAGTAAACTCCATTGTGTAGAATGTACCACATTTTCTCTATCCACCTCAGTTCATTAAGGGGCATTTAGGTTGGTTCACAGCTCCTGTGCTATTGTTGAAGAGAGCTGCAATAAACATGGCCATTCATGTATCCCTGTGGTGGTGTGAGTCTTTGAGGGTACATCCCAGGAAGTGTTTGGGCGAGGGGCCGGGGGCAATTTCATTCCAAGTCTTCCAAGAGTTCCTCCACACTGCTTTCTATAGTGACTGTAAGAGTTTAACAATTCCCACCAGCAATGGATTGGATGAGTGTTCCCCTTTCTATTCCCGCACAACCTCTCCAGCACAGTGGTATCATTTGTTTTCCTGATCCTAGCCAGTTTCATTAGTGGAGTAAAGATGATAATCTTTAAAAGTGTTTTTTTCATTGCATTTCCTTAATGATGGAGTGTAGATGTTGAACACTTCTTTCTTAAGGTGTTTTTCACTCGACATCTCTAATTCCTCACTGTGTGATATCTCTGTTCAGGTCTTTGCCTCCATCTATTGAGTGGGTCATTGTTTTCTTCTTTGTGTTTTAGTAGTTTATATATACTTTGAAAATCAATGCTTTGCCAGATGTATCTTCAGTGAAGTTTCCCTCCCACTCTGGGGATTTCTTTTCACTCCTTGATTGTTTTTTTCATTGTACAGAAGCTTTTGAGTTTAAAGAGGTCCCATTTGTCAATGGTCGACCTTAATATCCTGTGCAGATGCTGTCTGATTTAAGGAAGTCTTTTCCTATGCCTATGGGTCTTTGTAGTCTGCTGCCAACGTTTTCTTCTATCACCGTCAGGTTTGGGGGTTCAAGGGTGAGGTCTTTAATCCTTCTGGAGTTGACGTTTGTACATGGTGAGAGGTGGGGTTTTAATTTCATTCTTCTACAAGTGGTGATCCAATTTTTTTGCCACACCACTTGCCCCCTGAAGATGCTGTGTTTCTCCATTGTGGCCTTCTTGGCCCCCGTGTCAAAGACGAGATGGCTGAAAAATTGTCTGTGCTCAGGTTTGATCTTTGGTTTTGTTCCATTGGTCAACAGGTACTGTTTGTGCCAGTTACAACCAGGCTGTTTTTATGACTATAGCCCCTGTAGTATAGTGTGGAATTCCTGGTAATAGAGACCCCCCAGTGTACGCTTTTCACCAGGGTTTGTTTTTTGGCTTATCGGTCGGGGTCTTTGTTTTTTCCCAAATGAATGTAAGAAAAGACCGTTTGTTTCCAAGCCTGTGAAAGAAACTCTTGGGATTTTGATTGGGAGTGGCAATTAAATCTATACTAGAGTTTCAGTAAAATGGACATTTTTAACAATGTTAATTCTTCCCGACCATGATCATGGGAGGGTTTTCCATTTCTGATGTCCGTCTTTTCTTCAATTTCTTCTGTAAAGGTTTAAAATTTTTTTTTTGTTGTAGAGGTTCTTTGGTGTAGTTGGTTAGGTTTGTTCCTAGGTATTATTAATTGTTTTTGAGGCTATTGTGAGTGGGAGGTGTCTCTTTGAATTCTTTCGTCTCCATGTTGCTTGTTGTTGGTGTAGAGAAAGGCCATTGTTTTTTTTTTTTTTTTTTTTTTTTTTTTTTTTTTTTTTTTTACTGAAACTCTTAATTCTTTGCTTAGGAGTTTTCTGGTGGAGTTTTTAGGCATCCGCTTAAGTAAACAAGCATATCATCAGCAAATAGGGATAGCTTTGACTTCCTCTTTTCAATTAGTAACCTTTAATATCCGTTTCTTGCCTTATTGCTCTAGTAAGTTGGTTCAAACACTATATTGAAGAGGAGTGGTGACAGTGGGCCAGCCTTGCCGAGTCCCTACCTATAAAGAGAATGTTTCCATCATTTCCTCATTTGGGATGATATTGGGTGTGGGTTTCCTGTTTATGGCTTTGATTATATTGAGGAATGAACCCGCCAATCCAATTCCTTCTAGGACTTTAAGCATGAGGGGTGTTGGATTATGTCAAAGGCTTTTTTTCAAAGCATCAATTGAGATGATTGTGTGGTTTTTGTCTTTGATTCTGTTTTTGTGTTTGATGATGTTTATATTGATTTTTGTATGGTTGAAGCCATCCCTGCATCTCTGGTATGAATACCACGTGGTCATGAGGGATGATCTTTTCCATGTGTTGGGTCTGTATGCAATGTGCCAGTATCCTGTTTAGAATTTTGGCATCTATGTCCATAATGAGATGGGTCCCTATAATTCTCCTTTTTTAGTTGGATCTTTGCATGGTTTTGGTAATAGAGTGATGTTGGCTTCATAGAAAGGAATTTGGGAAGAATTCCCTCGGATTTTTTTTGGATAATTGTATTAAATTGGTTAGTAATATTACCTACCATTACCCATTAACCTTCTAAAACAGTTTTTCAGTAATAATGGTTGTAGGTCTTTTTTTAAATGTTTTATAGAATTCTGCTATGAAAACATCAGTGCCTGGTCTTTTAGTAGTTGGGAGGCTTTCTTACTACAATCCTTTATTTCCGTCAATTATGTTTTTGGGTTTGTTTAAGTTGTTGATCTCTTTTTGGTTATGCTTTGGTGATTTCCATGATTTCAGATTATTCAGTCCATTTCTTCTAGGTTTTTCAAACTTGGTAGAATATCGGTTCTTGTAAATATTACCATATAATTTTTTGGATCTTTTCCTTGTCCGTTGTGATATTTCCCTTTCATCAATTTGGATGAATTGATTTGGAGTTGTTCCTTCTTTCTTTTTGTTAACTGGGCTAGAGGTCTGTCTATCTTGTTTATTCTTTCAAAGAACAACTTTTGGCTTCATTGATTTTTTTGTATTGTTTCTCTTTCGTTTCTATTTCATTGATTCTTGCTCTGATTTGTTATTTCTTCCGTCTGTTGCGTTTAGGATTCAACTGTTGTTGCCCCTAAGTGCTTATTAGCTGTTAGTTGTTAGATCGATTACATTGTCTCTTTCTTTTTTTCTAATGTGGGAGGGCGCCCAGGGCTATAAACTTCCCTCTTAGGACTGCGTTTAAGGTAAATCCCTAGGTTTGTTGTGTGCTATTGTCATTGTCATTCAGTCGCAGGAATGTTTTATTTCTTTCTTATCTCTCTTCCTGAACCCATTCATTATCAAGACTGTGTTGTTTAGTCCATGTGTTCTTGTAGGCAGTCAGGGCCTTTCCTGTGTTTATATTTGAGCTGTATTTGCACTGTGGTCTGACAGAATGCATGAAATTATTCAATCTTTTTGTATTTGTAGAGGTTTCTTCTGTGTCCCAGTATATTGTGTAGATTTTTGGAGAATGTTTCCATGAGTTGCACTGAGTTAGAAAGTTGATTCTCTGGTTTAGGATGGAATGTGTCAGTAGAGTCTATAGAGGTCCATTTGTGTATCATAGTCGTTCTAGTTCAGAGTCTCTCTGTTTATTACTTGTCCTGTTGCCTATCCAAAGACTCATTGGGTAGTGAAACTCCCACTATGATGTACTGGGGTTAGTCTGGTGACTGTGTGCCTGGAGAATTGTCTTTATAAAGTTTGGTGGCACCAGAATTTTTGGGGCATATATATCCATAATTGTGAAATCTTCTTGATGAATTTGTTCCTTGATGAAAATGGTAATGGCCCTTCTTGTCTCTTCTTTCTTTTCTTTACTTTGAAGTTCATTTTGTCTGAATAAAAGCAGCAACACCTTTGTATGTGCCAATCCCAAGTTGATTGCCTACAGATTTTTATGTAAACAAATGTGTGCAACAGGGAATTATATCTCCATTTTAACTCAGATGCATTACTGTTTTTATCAGAGTCGGTAAACAATGTTGATTTAATATACACTTATTTACTTTTACTAAGTCCTAAAACACAATGTATCCATGAGACAAGTTGTCTAGGCAAACTGGGTACTTGTTGAACTCACGTCAATTAAATATGCATTATGATATACACCCGTGTCCCTCTCACTCTCCCACCCCTCCCCCTTTCCCCGATTCTCACCATTCAGTCCGTTTTTCTGATGCAGTCTTTCTGTTGTTGTTATTTTATTATGCATCCCTCTCACATGAGAAATATTTAATACTCGGGTTGTTGATAATAGCATCCCATATGAGGGACCCACCATTTTTGGTTTGTTTTCTGGAACGTGTGGGACAAACTGTCAGCCCATGAAAGGAAACAGCCTAAATGACCAGAGTTCCAAGATAAACAGCTCCAGAGAGAGTGGACTGTTTTTACTATCTTCCACCTGTGCCCCCTTTTCTAATAGCCTAGCGAACAATTTGTGGAAGTGGGGCCAAGATGTAGATGTTAAGGGCTAGCGATTGGGGTGAATGGATACCCCTACACGCAATGTAGTTTGGACACCATTGATCAAACTTGATTGAACATACACGCCCTCACCCCCCACTGGATGGTGGGGCTGTTGGAGGTTGTGGCACAACAGCCTGCAGATTGTTTGTGCAATAAAAAAAGGGAAAAATGCTGTTACATCATGGGATTTCACTTTAAGCTAAAAAAAATGAAAAAAAAAAACGGAGAGAAAGATGCAGAACATGTTATGCAGAATCATGATCGGGATGGGGGGTGGGGGGGGGAAGGGAAAGGGAAATGGGCCTTGAACTGATTTGAAAATGTGTATGAAATGCACAAAGCTCAATAAAAAAATAAAAATAAAATAGCAAACATCTGCTTTCTCTTTGGACCAATTTGCTCTGGATAGTGTTTTTTTTCCATCCCTTCACTTTAAAGGTGGTGCATGTCCTTGAGGTGAATGTGTTTCTTGTAACAGCGTGTCAATGGGTTCTGTCTCCTAATCCCGTTTCTTATCTCTTAAGGGTTTGTTGCTGCGCACACTGATCAGAACCACACCATTTTCTTATTCTTTCTTTTTTTTTTTTTTTTTTTTTTTTGTTGGTTCTTTTTGAGACAAGGTCTCCCTGTAGCTCCAAGCTGTCCTGGAACTCCCTCTGTAGATGGGGCCGGCCTTGAACTCACAAAGATCCGCCTGCCTCTGCCTCCCAAGTGCTAGGCTTAAAGGCGTGTGCCACCATGCCTGACATAGCCACCCATTTTCATAACATGATGGGTTGACAAGATCCAGGTCATCTGCAAGTTACTTTTGATATGTGTACTTGTCGTCAAGGCAAACAGAGCTCACTGGGTTCATATTTGCAGAGCAGGAAGCCCATCCTGCTTTTCCACCGTGGGCACAACTTGAGGTGCTGGACTGTGTTTCCAATGTTTCTTGAGAAGATTCAGCTAAATACTCATAGTAAACACTGGAAAGATCTGATTTCCATGTATTCTGCACATTTAAATATGACACAACATGCTCCATACTTACTCATTTGAACACTGAGTTCATTTGGCTTAAGGTTCTCAAACATCAGAGATTCGTGCGTCTTTACATTGTCTGCTGATGTTTTTCACTTATTTTCACAGTGCAGTTTTTGTTCTGTGTTTATTGAGCTTTGGTGAATTTCCTCAGTTATTTTGATAGTATTTACACCCTGCTCAGTCTCAAGTACCCAGGTTTGTTGAACAAATGTGTGCTGGGCAGCTTCAGTTGTCTCCTGACACACCTGGGGGAGAGGAAACCTCGGCTGGAAATTCCTCATGGACCCGCCTGTGGGCCTGACTTCGGAGGCATTTTCTTGGTCCGTGAGTGACAATGGAGAGCCCAGGCCATGGTGAGCTGCGCTAACCCTGGCCTTTGGGTTGTGTGAGCAAGCAGGCTGGGCACAGGCAGAGCAGCAGCAGTCCTCCATAGGCTGAGCACAGTCAGGAGCAGCAGCCAGTCTCCATGCTGAGCACAGCAGGCAGCAGCAGTCCTCCACGCTGAGCACAGCACGAGCAGCAGCAGTCCTCCATGCTGAGCACAGCAGGAGCAGGAGCAGTCCTCCACGCTGTAGCACAGCAGAGCAGCAGGCAGTCCTCCATGGCTGAGCACAGCAGGGCAGCAGCAGTCCTCCACGCTGAGCACAGCAGAGCAGCAGCAGTCCTCCATGCTGAGCACAGCAGGGCAGCAGCAGTCCTCCACGCTGGCGCACAGCAGGGCAGCAGCAGTCCTCCATGCTGAGCACAGCAGAGCAGCAGCAGTCCTCCATGCTGAGCACAGCAGAGCAGCAGCAGTCCTCCATGCTGAGCACAGGCAGAGCAGCAGCAGTCCTCCACGCTGAGCCCAGCAGAGCAGCAGCAGTCCTCCATGCTGAGCACAGCAGGGCAGCAGCAGTCCTCCATGCTGAGCACAGCAGAGCAGCAGCAGTCCTCCATGCTGAGCACAGGTACAGCAGCAGCAGTCCTCCACGCTGAGCCCAGCAGAGCAGCAGCAGTCCTCCATGATGAGCACAGGTATAGCAGCAGCAGTCCTCCACGCTGAGCCCAGCAGAGCAGCAGCAGTCCTCCACGCTGAGCACAGCAGAGCAGCAGCAGTCCTCCATGCTGAGCACGCAAGAGCACAAGCAGGCTCCATGCTGAGCACAGCAGGGCAGCAGCAGTCCTCCATGCTGAGCACAGCAGAGCAGCAGCAGTCCTCCATGCTGAGCACAGCAGAGCAGCAGCAGTCCTCCACGCTGAGCACAGCAGAGCAGCAGCAGTCCTCCACGCTGAGCCCAGCAGAGCAGCAGCAGTCCTCCACGCTGAGCACAGCAGAGCAGCAGCAGTCCTCCATACTGAGCACAGCAGAGCAGCAGCAGTCCTCCATGCTGAGCACAGCAGGGCAGCAGCAGTCCTCCACGCTGAGCACAGCAGAGGCAGCAGAGTCCTCCATGCTGAGCACAGGTAAGCAGCAGCAGTCCTCCATGCTGAGCACAGCAGGCAGCAGCAGTCCTCCATGCTGAGAACAGCAGAGCAGCAGCAGTCCTCCACGCTGAGCACAGCAGAGCAGCAGCTAGTCCTCCATGCTGAGCACAGCTAGGACAGCAGCAGTCCTCCATGCTGAGTACAGCAGGGCAGCAGCAGTCCTCCACGCTGAGCACAGCAGAGCAGCAGTAGTCCTCCATGCTGAGCACAGCAGGGCAGCAGCAGTCCTCCAGGCTGAGCACAGCAGAGCAGCAGCAGTCCTCCATGCTGAGCACAGGTACAGCAGCAGCAGTCCTCCACGCTGAGCCCAGCAGAGCAGCAGCAGTCCTCCACGCTGAGCACAGCAGAGCAGCAGCAGTCCTCCATGCTGAGACTAGGGCACAGCAGTCTCCATGCGACACAGCAGGCAGCAGCCGTCCTCCATGCTGAGCACAGCAGAGGCAGCAGCAGTCCTCCATGCTGAGCACAGCAGAGCAGCAGCAGTCCGCCATGCGAGCACAGCAGAGCAGCAGCAGTCCTCTCCATGCTGGAGCACAGCAGGGCAGCAGCAGTCCTCCATGCTGAGCACAGCAGGAGCAGCAGCACGTGCCTCCTATTCTGAGCACAGCAGAGGCAGCAGCAGTCCTCCATGGTCTGCATCAGCAGCAGGAGCAGCAGCAGTCCGTCCATGCTGAGCACAGCAGGGCAGCAGCAGTCCTCCATGCTGAGCACAGCAGAGCAGCACGCAGTCCTCCATGCTGAGCACAGAGGGCAGCAGCAGTCCTCCACGCTGAGCACAGCAGAGCAGCAGCAGTCCTCCATGCTGAGCACAGGTAAGCAGCAGCAGTCCTCCATGCTGAGCACAGGAGCAGCAGCAGTCCTCCATGCTGAGCACAGCAGAGCAGCACCAGTCCTCCATGCTGAGCACAGCAGAGCAGCAGCAGTCCTCCATGCATGAGCACAGCGTATAGCAGCAGCAGTCCTCCATGCTGAGCACAGCAGGGCAGCAGCAGTCCTCCATGTGAGCACAGGAGCAGCAGCAGTCCTCCACGCTGAGCACAGGTAAGCAGCAGCAAGTCCTCCATGGTGAGCACGAGGAGCAGCAGCAGTCCTCCATGATGAGCACAGGTATAGCAGCAGCAGTCCTCCATGATGAGCACAGGTCACTAGCAGCAGCAGTCCTCCATGACGAGCACAGCGAAGCAGCAGCAGTCCTCCATGGTGAGCACAGCAGAAGCAGCAGCAGTCCTCCATTGATGAGCACAGGAGCAGCAGCAGTCCTCCATGCTGAGCACAGCAGGCAGCAGCAGTCCTCCACGCTGAGCCCAGCAGAGCAGCAGCAGTCCTCCATGATGAGCACAGGTATAGCAGCAGCAGTCCTCCACGCTGAGCCCAGCAGGAGCAGCAGCAGTCCTCTCCACGCTGAGACACAGCAGAGGGCAGCAAGCACACCAAGCTGAGCAGCAGCAAGAGCAGCATGCAGTCCTCCATGCCGAGCACAGCAGGGCAGCAGCAGTCCTCCATGCTGAGCATACCAGCAGCGCAGCTAGCAGTCCTCACAGCCATGCTGAGCACAGAAGAGCAGCAGCAGTCCTCCACGCTGAGCACCAGCAGAGCAGCAGCAGTCCTCCACGCTGAGCCAGCGAGCAAGCAAGCCAGTCTCCAGCTGCAGCAGCAGAGAGCAGCAGTCCTCCATACTGAGCACAGCAGAGCAGCACCAGTCCTCCATGCTGAGCACAGAAGAGCAGCAGCAGCTCCTCCACAGCTGAGCACAGCAGAGCAGCACCAGTCCTCCATGCTGAGCACAGCAGAGCAGCAGCAGTCCTCCATGCTGAGCACAGCAGAGCAGCAGCAGTCCTCCATGCTGAGCACAGCAGGGCAGCAGCAGTCCTCCAGGCTGAGCACAGCAGAGCAGGCAGCAGCCTCCATGCTGAGCAACAGCAGAGCAGCAGCAGTCCTCCATGCTGAGCACAGCAGGGTAGCAGCAGTCCTCCATGCTGAGTACAGCAGGGCAGCAGCAGTCCTCCACGCAGAGCAGGAGAATTAGTCAGCAACAGCAGAGCAGTCCTCCAGCACAACTCTCCTCCATGCTGAGCACAGCAGAGGCAGCAGCAGTCCTCCAAGTAGCTAGACGCACAGCAGAGCAGCAGCAGTCCTCTCTCGATGCATGAGCACAGGTTAACAGTCAGCAGCAGTCCTCCATGCTGAGCACAGCTAGGGCAGCAGCAGTCCTCCACGCTGAGCACAGCAGCAGCAGCAGCAGTCCTCCATGCTGAGCACAGCTAGGGCAGCAGCAGTCCTCCATGCTGAGCACACAGCAAGATAGCAGCGGCAGTCCTCCATGCTGAGCACAGCAGAGCAGCAGCCTGTCCTCCATGCTGAGCACAGCAGGGCAGAGCAGTCCTCCATGCTGAGCACAGCTAGGCAGCAGCAGTCCTCCACGCTGAGCAACAGAAGCAGCAGCAGTCCTCCATGCTGAGCACAGCAGAGGCAGCAGCAGTCCTCCAAGCTGAGCACAGCAGAGGGCAGCAGCAGTCCTCCATCTGAGCACAGCAGGGCAAGCAGCAGTCCTCCACGCTGATGAGCACCGGGCAGAGCAGCAGCAGTCCTCCATGTCTGAGCACAGCAGAGCAGCAGCAGTCCCCCATGCTGAGCACAGCAGGAGCAGCAGCATTCCTCCATGCTGAGCACAGCAGGGCAGCAGCAGTCCTCCACGCTGAGCCAGCAGAGCAGCAGCAGTCCTCCATGCTGAGCACAGGAGGCAGCAGCAGTCCTCCACGCTGAGCACAGCAGAGCAGCAGCAGTCCTCCATGCTGAGCACAGCAGAGCAGCACCAGTCCTCCATGCTGAGCACAGAAGAGCAGCAGCAGTCCTCCATGCTGAGCACAGCAGAGCAGCACCAGTCCTCCATGCTGAGCACAGGACAGCAGCAGCAGTCCTCCATGCTGAGCACAGCAGAGCAGCACAGTCCTCCATGCTGAGCACAGCAGAGGAGCAGCAGTCCTCCCATCGCTGAGCACAAAGGTCAACAGCAGCAGCAGTCCTCCATGCTGAGCCAAGCAGGGCAGCAGCAGTCCTCCATGCTGAGCACAGCAGGCAGCAGCAGTCCTCCATCGGCACAGAAGCAGCAGCGTCCTCCACGCTGAGCACAGCAGGCAGCAGCAGTCCTCCATGCTGAGCACAGCAGAGCAGAGCATCCTCAGCTGAGGCCAGCAGACAGCAGCTGGTCCTCCATGCTGAGCACAGCAGAGAGCAGCAGCAGTCCTCCATGCTGAGCAACAGCAGCAGCAGCAGCAGTCCTCCATGCTGAGCACAGCAGGGCAGCAGCAGTCCTCCATGCTGAGCACAGCAGAGCAGCAGCAGTCCTCCACGCTGAGCACAGCAGAGCAGCAACAGTCCTCCATGCTGAGCACAGCAGAGCAGCAGCAGTCCTCCATGCTGAGCACAGCAGAGCAGCAGCAGTCCTCCACGCTGAGCACAGCAGAGCAGCAGCAGTCCTCCACGCTGAGCCCAGCAGAGCAGCAGCAGTCCTCCATGATGAGCACAGGTACAGCAGCAGCAGTCCTCCATGCTGAGCACAGCAGGGCAGCAGCAGTCCTCCACGCTGAGCACAGCAGAGCAGCAGCAGTCCTCCATGATGAGCACAGGTATAGCAGCAGCAGTCCTCCATGCTGAGCACAGGTACAGCAGCAGCAGTCCTCCACGCTGAGCCCAGCAGAGCAGCAGCAGTCCTCCATGCTGAGCACAGCAGGGCAGCAGCAGTCCTCCATGCTGAGCACAGCAGAGCAGCAGCAGTCCTCCATGCTGAGCACAGCAGGGCAGCAGCAGTCCTCCATGCTGAGCACAGCAGGGCAGCAGCAGTCCTCCATGCTGAGCACAGTAGGGCAGTAGCAGTCCTCCATGCTGAGCACAGCAGAGCAGCAGCAGTCCTCCACGCTGAGCACAGCAGAGCAGCAGCAGTCCTCCATGCTGAGCACAGCAGGGCAGCAGCAGTCCTCCATGCTGAGCACAGCAGAGCAGCAGCAGTCCTCCACGCTGAGCACAGCAGAGCAGCAGCAGTCCTCCATGCTGAGCACAGTAGGACAGCAGCAGTCCTCCATGCTCTGTGCTCCAGCTCCTCCTGAGTCCCTGCTTGTCCTCCCTTGATGGTGGACTGATCTGTAGCCAATTAAACCTTTTCCTCTCTGAGATGATTTATCATAGCAACAGAGACACAGACTAAGACAACATAGGGCCTGTGAAGTCCCATCTGTGTCCCCAGAGCCTTTCGGTGTGGGTCCATCCACTGGAGCCTGGGTAACCTACCCAGTGTCACACCCTTAAACAAAACCAACTCTCTCTCTAGCAGTAATTGGTTGCCAGTAGTTCACTGCATGTTGACCAGTGTGGATCTCTGTGTTAATCAACATCTACTGCAAGAGTAAGCTTCTCTGATGATGGATGATCAATGCAGTAATGTATGAGTATAAGAAAAAGCTATTAAGAATCTCTTTATACTACTTTATAGTTTGAGTTTTTATGTGTACGACTGTATTGCTTGCATGTATGTAACTGCACCCTTGTCATGTGATGGCCACGGAGGTAGAAGAGGAAATTGTATCCCTCGGAACTGAAGTTGCAGATGGTTTTTAGCCACAATGGGTGTTCTGGGAAACAAACCCAAGTCCTTTACAAGAACAACCTGTGGACTTAACCAATGAGCCATCTCTCCAGTCCTATGGAATCAGTTTAGTTTCATGTCTATTTAGCAAAGAGTATTGGGATACTCCCTAGAGCCTACATTCTGTGTGTTCACAGGTTCTTGGCCTTAATAAAGATACTATGTATGGTTTCTATCTTGTGGAGGCTGCCTTAAGGCCATCAGAGAGTGTTTGGTTTCATGATTTCTCTATTCAAATAGGTTTTTTTATTAGATAAATTTATAGACAAGTATACCATGCACTACTAAAAGAAGCTTCTTTTGCAACAAATGGAAGATATTACAGACTGATCACACACAGAGAATATCTGTCTGAGAGATCCCCAGTCCTGAGACATATCTATAGTGGAACCACTCACTACACCTAAGACTCACAGAACTCAGCAGAACATGGGGTAGAGAATACTGATAGATCCCTCAGCTCTCACCAGCAGATCTTCCTCATGCAACAGAGTGTGATGCACACAGAAGGTCACAACTGGCTATTGTGTGTAAAATAACAGACTGCAGAGTGTGTGTCCCTGGATAGGACACTTTTATTAAACCTTAACTACCCTTGGCTCAGGGATCATAGTAAAAGGAGCAGGGGAGGGGAGCAAACACATTCTAAGAGACAGGGTTGGTGCATGAACATAAGGAAACAGGGTCTTCCAGGCCCTTGGAAGTTATTCATGTGAACTTGCAGCAATGCTAACAGCATGCATAAGACCAATGCTGACATTTATCAGACAAAAACCCAGTGTAAATTGGCAGCAGACCCCAGCCTTACCTAAGAAACAATTGGCATCTGATTATTGCTGGGTGTGAGAGAGTATATCTTCTTTAAGTGAGTGTCTCTACATAGGATGACTAGACTCCAGTGGATGAACTTGCACCAACGGACATCTGGGAACAAAAGCTTGACTAGATAGGACTTAATGTGTATGACAGAACACATGACATCCAGTGGGGGAGGACCAATGGAATACAAATGAGGGAGGGCTTATAAATATGAGTAAGACTTATTGTATGACATTCAGAAAACTGAGTTAAATACATACATAACAAACCAAGTACTAGATTTTGTGCTCTCTCTAGTCAAAATGTTCTCTCTGGGTTAGAGCTCTAGCACAGTTTACAGAGCACTTGTCCAGCCTGCAACAGCCAAGGGTTTTCTTTTCCCATGGCCACAAAAGTTCAGTCTATTGAGTTGCTCTCTAAGGCACTGGGTAATAAAAGTTAATGAATATAATTTTGAGGACAAAGTTAAATATTGATTTCTGAGGCAGAGTGATGAACATGTTCTGTCATGTTCACAAATGCATGAGTGTTTGTGCATGATGAAATAGTTCTCTACAATGTCATTTCTGAACTAGCTCTCAACTCCACAGGACTGCTCTTCATTTTGCCTGCTTTTACAATCGCATGGATTTGGTGGAGCATTTTGCCAACCAAAAGTGTCTTTTGGATCCCCTCGATGATCATCTGTCTTCTCCACTAATGAAGGAAATTCAAAAGCATCATTTTCCACAATGGATGTAATTTAAATACTCATAAAGAAAATGAAATTACCTCACCTAAATATAAATAATTTGTCAAAGCTGATAAAAGTACATATTGAATTCACTGAATTGACAATGTTTTTCATATTACAACATCCACAGGCTGTATAGAGTTCACTACCTGACATAGTTGCTTTGCTCCTCAAGAATGGTGCAGATCCCAACCTTGCAGATTATAATGGTGAAACACCACTGCACCACTGTGTTTATGCTGACAGCACAAATATTGCCACACAACTTCTAGGCTATGGTGCAATTATTGATGCAAGGTCAAAGGTAAAGATGATCCAAAATGAAATCGTAAATATTTAAAAGTATGTACTTTAACAGTGACATGGAAGGTCAATCTCCCAGGTTTAGAAGTTCAAGCCTTCCCTGATTGGCAGTATTTTGAAATTAGTTGGTTATTATGCATTTAATCAGTGATACTTCCAGGATGTATTACAGAATACGGCTTTCTTTTAGCAGCCATGACAAAGAATATGTTAAAGCAATAGAGGTATAATAACTTCATCTCTATCAGTAATTTTCCCCCACATTTTTCTAACCAGTATAAATTAACTCATGAAAGCAAAATTTGCCTTGGAAATAAACTTTATTTTCAAATTCAAACAAAATAAAAACACCTTACGAAAATAGGAACTTGATGTTGGTGTACTCATAAGAAGTCCTTCACTTCCCAAAGGTAAGGTAAAGAACAAAACAGAAGGGTGAATAGATCACAAACATGCATGAAGCTGGCCAGCTTGAGAATTATCCAAATGCATAAAAATAACAAGAAGGGTTGATCACTTTGAAATACTTTCCAATCTATAAGTGTCGAAATGTTGCCCTTTAATGTAAAGCCAATAATTCTTTGAGGAAGATACTGAGTTTCAGTTACTTGCCCAGATACCCATTTTAGTTGGACTCTGTGGGTGTCATGCTGTGACTGTGAGATGCTTGTGAGGAAAAGGACAGGATTCACTAGGACTCTGATTCTACCCGCTGTGGTAGCTGCTCAGAAAAGAGTGGCTGTCCAATCTGAAAAGCCTTGTTCAGACATGAAATATGTTTCTTTACATTTTTGACAATGAAACCTTGTTCCTATGGCCACATCCCAAAATCATGAAGGAAATTGGCTGTGTGGATAGGAGAAGGGGCTGAGGCAATGTTGTGAGCTTCTTTACTTCCAAACTACTAGTGAGCATCACAGTGAATTGTGGAGGGTTTAGAAAATGTGTAAGTCAAGATTTTCCTGGAGAGTTTGGATTAGCAAATCTAATAATGCTCCTGACCTCTATGAGTTTTCCAATTGACACATGTGTATCTTAAGGATTCAAAGCTTGCATCCACTATGAGAGAGAACATGTGGTGTTTGTCTCTCTAGGTCTGTTATTTCACTCAGGAAAATTATTTCCATTTCCCATTCATCAGGTGATAGACATCTATGTCATTTCCATTTCCTGGATACTCTGAATAGAACAGCAATGAACAGTGATGAACAGGGTATCTCTGTCATAGAATATGGAGTGATATGTCTGCATCATGGGAAATCTGTTTCTACCTTTGAATAATCTACATTGATGTCCATTGTGATTGCAGCAATGGGCACTGCAAACAGCAGTGATGAATTGTTCCCCTTTCCTCACATTTTTCCTTTATGGATCTTAACATTCTCACTGGGAAAAGATGAAATATCAAAGTTTTAATTTATATATTAAAGTTAGAGTTCAAGGCCAGCCTGGTCTACAGAGTGAGTTCCAGGACAGCTGGGGCTACAGGGAAACCTGTCTCAAAAAGACAAAAAAAAATAAAATTAAAAAAATTAAAAAAAGGAGATCTCCTGAGCCCAGTGGCAGGAAGAGGGGAAGACAGGTAGGAACTGGGTGCCTTGGCGAGCTGATTGCTGATCGTTTGGTCCTGCTGTCTTTGGTTTGATTGGCCTTTGTGGCTGTGAGGTTGGAGTTATCCCCCCAGCTGGGATTAAAGGTGTGGTCTTTGGCTTGATTAGATCTAGTGGCTGTGGGGGCGGAGTTATCCTCCCAGCCGGTATTAAAGGCACGCTTGTGTGACTCTTGAGATTTGAGATCTCTTGAGCCCAGCGGCAGGTGCCGGGGCGCGGGCTGAAGAGAGCCCCCCCCCCCCCGCCAACTGAGATTACGAAGAAGGATCTGAAGGAGGCAAGCAAAGCACGCCTTCAACACAGTGAAGAGGCATTCAGGACTCACATTGGAATACAGGCAAGGAGAAGCCCATATGCCAGGATCACGAAGAAGAGACTACACTGGAAAGGTGCAGGATAATCCCACGCCAAGCTTTACCAACCCTATGGATGACTCCTGCAGTGGGATCCCCCCGGGGATGCCCCAGGACACAGACATCAGAAACACAATTGGGAACATACTTAAAGAACTACAAGATCATAAAGAACAAATTAAAGAACTAAGAAAAGAGAATGAGGACCGAGAGAGAGAGAATGACAAGCTCCGGAAGGAAGTAGAAACACTGAAAAGATCCCATGCTGAAAAAGAAAAAGAAACCAACCAGCAAACAAAAGAGCTACAAAAAGAGATCGAGAAGCTCCAAAAAGAAATAGAAACACTAAAGAAATCAGAAGAGGAAATGAAAAAGGAAATCAAACACTCATCCATTCAAGAGGAAAGGAATGAAAAAAGCCTCAGAAGCAGAATGGAGGAAGCAGAACAAAGAATATCAGACCTGGAGGACAACACAGAACAACTAAAAACCTCAAGGAAAGATTATGAAAAATTTAAAAATACACAAAAATGGAACAACCAGGAGCTGTGGGACACTATGAAAAGATCAAACCTCCGCATCATAGGAATAGAGGAAGGAGAAGAATCCCAAGAGAAAGGTATTGATCAGATCTTCAACAGAATAATAGATGAAAACTTCCCCAAACTAAAAAAGGACAAACCAATACCAATACAAGAAGCACATAGAACTCCAAACAGACAAGATCAGAAAAGAAATTCTCCACGCCACATCATAGTTAAAATGCTGGACACCCAAAACAAAGAGAAAATTCTTAAAGCGACAAGAGAAAAACAACAAGTGACCTATAAGGGGAAACCTATCAGAATAACAACGGACTTCTCACAGCAAACGATGAAGGCAAGAAGAACCTGGAGCAAAGCATTCCCAGTGTTGAGGGACAATGGATGCCAGCCCAGGTTACTATACCCAGCAAAAATGTCAATCATAGTGGAAGGAGAGAGGAAAATCTTCCATGACATAAACAACTTGAAAGAATACATGTCCGGAAAACCAACCCTTCAGAGAATACTTGAAGCAATCCAAAGAACAGAAGAAAGGAGCAACCAACCCCAGGCAACTAGAAGGAGAAATCAATAAAAGCATAACTGCAGAAGTAGAAACCTAAATCAAAACCGCAGATGGATAATAAGGCAAAAGGAAGCAACACAAACCTATCAGTCATAACCTTAAATATTAATGGACTAAATTCCCCAATCAAAAGACATAGACTGGGAGACTGGATTAGGAAACAGAATCCATCGATATGCTGTCTGCAAGAAACACATCTTACCTTCAAGGACAGGCACCACCTTAAAGTGAAGGGATGGAAAAAAATATTCCAAGCAAATGGTACCAAAAAGAAAGCAGGTGTTGCTATTTTAATATCGGATAAAATAGACTTCAAAGTAAAAGAAATCAGAAGAGACAAAGAAGGCCATTACATTTTCATCAAAGGAACAATCCACCAAGAAGATTTCACAATTATGAATATATATGCCCCAAATTCTGGTGCACCAAACTTTATAAAGACAATTCTCCAGGACCACAAGTCACAGACTAACCCCAGCACACTCATAGTGGGAGATTTCAATACCCCACTGAGTCCTTTGGATAGGTCAACAGGACAAAAAATAAACAGAGAGACATCTGAACTGAACGATATGATACACCAAATGGACCTCATAGACCTCTACCGAACATTCCATCCTAATACCAGAGAATACACTTTCTACTCAGCACCCCACGGAACATTCTCCAAAATCGACCACATCCTGGGACACAGAAGAAACCTCTACAAATACAAAAAGATTGAAATAATTTCATGCATCCTGTCAGACCACAGTGCAATGAAGCTCAACATCAACACCAGGACAAGCCCTCCTGCCTACAAGAACACATGGAGACTAAACAACACACTCTTGAATAATGAATGGGTCAAGGAAGAGATAAAGAAAGAAATAAAAACATTCCTGGAACTGAATGACAATGACAATACAACACAACAAAACTTATGGGATACCTTAAAAGCAGTCCTAAGAGGGAAATTTATAGCCCTGGGTGCCTACATTAGAAAAACAGAAAGAGCACAAGTGAATGATCTAACACTACAGCTAAAAGCACTTGAGAGGCAACAACAGATGAACCCTAAACGCAACAGACAGGAAGAAATAACAAAAATCAGAGCAGAAATCAATGAAATAGAAACAAAGAAAACAATACAAAAAATCAATGAAGCCAAAAGTTGGTTCTTTGAAAGAATAAACAAGATAGACAGACCTCTAGCCCAGTTAACAAAAAGAAAGAAGGAACAACTCCAAATCAATACAATCTGTGATGAAAAGGGAAATATCACAACGGACAAGGAAAAGATCAAGAAAATTATATGGGAATATTACAAGAACCTATATTCTACCAAGTTTGAAAATCTAGAAGAAATGGATGAATATCTGAAATCTTGGGAATCACCAAAGCTTGGCCAAGAGGAGACCAGCAGCTTAAACAGACCCATAACATATGAAGAAATAGAGGATGTAGTAAGAAGCCTCCCAACTAAAAAAAGCCCAGGCCCAGACGGTTTCACAGCAGAATTCTATAAAACATTTCAAAAAGACCTACAACCATTATTTCTGAAACTGTTTAGAAGTATACAATCAGAGGGAACTCTCCCAAATTCCTTCTATGAAGCCAACATCACTCTATTACCAAAACCAGGCAAAGATCCAACTAAAAAGGAGAATTATAGACCCATCTCCCTCATGAACACAGATGCCAAAATTCTAAACAGAATACTGGCAAATCGCATACAGACCCACATCAAGAAGATCATCCATCATGACCAAGTTGGATTCATACCAGAGATGCAGGGATGGTTCAACATACGAAAATCAATAAACATCATCAAACACATAAACGGAATCAAAGACAAAAACCACACCATCATCTCAATTGATGCTGAAAAAGCCTTTGACAAAATCCAGCATCCCTTCATGCTTAAAGTCCTAGAAGGAATTGGATTGGAGGGATCATTCCTCAATGTAATCAAAGCCATATACAGGAAACCCACAGCCAATATCATCCTAAATGGGGAAATGACGGAAACATTCCCTTTAAAGGTAGGAACTCGGCAAGGCTGCCCCCTATCACCACTCCTCTTCAATATAGTGCTTGAAACACTTGCTAGAGCAATAAGGCAAGAAAAGGATATTAAAGGAGTACTAATTGGAAAAGAGGAAGTCAAACTATCCCTATTTGCTGATGATATGATTGTTTACTTAAGAGATGCAAAAAACTCCACCAGAAAACTCCTAGAAACGATTAACAGCTTCAGCAAAGTGGCAGGATACAAAATTAACCTTAGAAAATCAATGGCCTTTCTTTACACCAAGAACAAGCAACTGGAGAAAGAATTCAAAGAGACCTTCCCACTCACAATAGCCTCAAAAACAATAAGATACCTAGGAACAAACCTAACCAAAGACACCAAAGACCTCTACAACAAAAATTTTAAACCCTTAAAGAAAGAAATTGAAGAAGACCTCAGAAGATGGAAAAACCTCCCATGCTCATGGATTGGGAAAATTAACATTGTAAAAATGTCCATTTTACCAAAACTCTTGTATAGATTTAATGCAATCCCAATCAAAATCCCCAAGAGTTTCTTCACAGGCTTGGAAACAAAAGTTCTTAAATTCATTTGGAGAAACAAAAGACCCCGAATAGCCAAATCAATCCTGAGTGAAAAGAGCTACACAGGAGGGATCTCTATACCAGATTTTAAACTATACTACAGGGCTATAGTCATAAAAACAGCCTGGTACTGGCACAAAAACAGACCTGTTGACCAATGGAACAAAACCGAAGATCCAAATCTGAGCACATACAATTTCAGCCATCTCATATTTGACAAGGGGGCCAAGAAACCACAATGGAGAAAAGACAGCATCTTCAGCAAGTGGTGTTGGCAAAACTGGATCACCACTTGTAGAAGAATGAAATTAAACCCCTACCTCTCACCCTGTACAAAAGTCAACTCCAGATGGATTAAAGACCTCAACGTGAAACCCCAAACTCTGAAGGTGATAGAAGAAAAAGTTGGCAGCAGACTACAAGACATAGGCGTAGGAAAAGACTTCCTAAATCAGACAGCAGCTGCACAAGAATTAAGGTCGACAATTGACAAATGGGACCTCATCAAACTCAAAAGCTTCTGTACATCAAAAGAAACAATCAAGGAAGTGAAGAGAAATCCCACAGAGTGGGAGGAAACCTTCACTGCAGATACATCTGACAAAGCATTGATTTCCAGAATATATAAACTACTCAAAAAACAAAGAAAAAAGAAAACAAACGACCCGCTCAATAGATGGAGCAAAGAACTGAACAGAGACTTCACAAGCGAGGAATTAGAGATGTCTGAGAAACACCTCAAGAACTGCTCAACATCACTAATCATTAAGGAAATGCAAATCAAAACCACTTTAAGATATCATCTTACTCCAGTAAGACTGGCTAGGATCAAGAAAACAAATGATACCAAGTGCTGGAGAGGTTGTGGGGAAAGGGGAACACTCATCCACTGCTGGTGGGAATGTAAACTCGTACAGCCACTATGGAAAGCAGTGTGGAGAACCCTTGGAAGACTTGGAATGAACTTGCCACCCGACCCAGCCATACCACTCCTGGGCATGTACCCTCAAGACTTACGCCACCACAGAGATACATGCACGGCCATGTTTATTGCAGCTCTCTTCACAATAGCAAGGAGCTGGAACCAACCTAAATGCCCCTCAACTGACGAGTGGATAGAGAAAATGTGGTACATCTACACAATGGAGTTCTATGCAGCAGTAAAGAAAGACGACATCACGAGCTTTGCAGGAAAATGGCTGGAGCTAGAGGACATCATGCTGAGTGAAGTAACACAGTCCCAGAAAAACAAACGACGAATGGTATCCCTCATCTGTGGATGCTAGTGCCAATTACCCAGTTGTAAGTATTTCTTGTGTAGGGCCCCCTGAGCTTCTGTACAAAGCAGTTGGACATAATGCATTTTGGAAACAACAACAACAACAGAAAATACTGCATCAAAGAACTGACTGAAACAGTGAACTTCTGCTCAAAACAGTCAACGTCCCTATGGAAAATATTGAGAAAGACTAAGAGATGGAAAGCATGTTTGGCAGAATGCAAGAGCTCTGACGGGGTGGGGGAATGAGCGGGAACACGGGTCTAGATTTGTTAAAAATAAATAAATACATACATTAAAAAAAATAAAAGAAAAAGAAAAAAATTAAAAAAAAACATTCTCAATCATTTCTGTCTCATGTTTTGAGAGTTCTATGGTGAGTTGAATGAGATTATTCACCAACAGCCCCCAGTATCTGGACATTCTGTCCCCAGGTGGCACTATTTGGGGAGGTTTTAGGAGGTGTGGCCATGCTGGAGGAAGCACTGCACTGGGGGCAGGTTTGCCAGATTTCCAATTGAACTCTGCTTCTTGTGGTGCTTGAAGATGAGAGTACTTGGCTTAATTCTCCAGAAACCTGGCATGCTTCCCCAAGCATGACAGAATCTTACCCCTCTGGACCCATATGTCAAATAAACTTTTCCCTCTATAACTTGCCTTGGCCATTGTGTTTTATCACACCCAAAGAAAACTAACCAATAAAAACTCCCTGTTCAATTCTTTGGTCAATTTTTATTGGGTTCTTTGTGTTTTTAATGATTTTTTTAAGTTCTTTGTATATTATAAATCCTATCCCTTGGTTAGCTCTATATTTAGTAAAGATATTTTTTCCTATTCTGTACGTTGCCTCTTACATGATGGTGTCTTTTTTAGTATGTAATCTTTTTAATTTTAAGAGGTCCCATTTGTCAATATGAGTCTGCCAAATAGACATAGTATTAAACCATCTCATAATGACTTATTGTTCTACTCATATATTAATGCATCTCAACTTTTGCAGAGACATTACCTCATTCAGCACATGGTAACTAGCACAAAGACCACAACTGGCCTTTTGCACAGATTAACAGACTGCAGTGTGGTCATCTCTGATTAGGCCCCTTCTAACACACTTCTCCTTGTCAAGATTCAGGTTTCATTGTGGAAGACAAGGTGGAATGACTGTAAGAGCAAGGTGGTAGATGACTATAGAGGAACAGTTTTCTAGACAGCTGTGCAGTTAGTCTTATGAACTCAGAGCATTGGTGACACAATGGACAAGTCCCATACAAGGTCAAGCCAGACATAGTCGTAGCATACAAGTGGAGACATGGAAAACCCCAACACTTGGTGAGGAACTATTGGTAACCACTAGTTGTTGGGAGGATAGAATTTTCTTCTTTAAGTGATACCTGGTAGATTAGGCTCCAGGAGATGGACCCACAGTGAAGGACACTTGGAGACACAGGTTTGACTTAATAGGCTGAAAAAAATTGTGTCTGTGTATGTGTGTGTGTATATATACTCATATGCATACAGTGGAGTGCATGGAAATGGATGGGGGTGGAAAGGGAGCAGGTCGGGAGTTGGGTCAGTGCTCTGCACGGGATTTGGGCCAGTGCTCTGCACCTTTGGGTGGGCAGCCCAGAAGTCACTTGGGCAAGTATCTTTGCAGGTGGGCTCATTCTGGGGCTGCAGCTAGGGGGTCGTGTCTCTGAGGACTTCTGGGCAGGACTGCCCTTTGCCTTTCTTTGGTGCCGGGGCCAGAGGGTCGGCAGAGTTGGGTCAGGGCTCTGCATAGGATTTGGGCCAGTGTTCTGCACCTTTGGGCAGGCCACCGGGGGTGTGGGCTAGATCAGGCATATTACCCCCCCCCAGATTGGTGAGAATCCAAGTGGACTTTTTTTTTGGAGAACCTTCAGAACAAGAAGAGAAGAGTGGTTTACAAAATTGAAAGCTAGACAAGTCAATACTCCATAAACAAGGAGGAGGAAAGGGGAAAAATAAAATGCATCTGAAGGAGGAAAGCAAAACCATCCCCTAATATAGTGAAAAGGTATTTGTGATCTGAACAACAAAAGGGAAGCCCACATGCCAGGGATATGATGAAGGGACAAAATGGGAAAGGCACAGGAAAATCCTGCACCAAGCGCTACCAAACCAGTAGGAGATAGCTATAATGGGAACACCTTGGAGAAGACCAAGGAACAGATCTTAGAGGAATAATTGCAGACCTATGCAGAGAAATTAAAGAACATAAAGAGGAATTCAGAGAACTAAAAAGAGAGAATGAAAAACTCAAAAAGGACCTAGAGGGATACAATGACAAACTTCGGAAAGAACTAAAGGAACAGACCGACAAACTCCAGAAAGAAATAGAGGGAGAAAAAAAAAAACACTCCGAAAGGACAGTAGAAACACATGAAAAAGGAAGCCAACCCACGAAGTAAGGAGCACGAAGAGTGATTGAGAAGCACCAAGAGAGATTGAGAGCTCAAAAAGGAAATGGGCAGTACTAAAGGAAAACACAGAATGAAACGAAAAAGGAATTAGAACACTCATTCACTCAAGAAGAAAGGAAAGGAAACAAGCCTCAGAAGAGAACGGAGGAAGCAGAACAAAGAATATCAGATTTGGAAGATAACACAGAACAATTAAAAAGCTCAAATAAACGATATAGAAAATTTAAAAAATACAAAAAAAGTGGACCAAAACAGGAATATGGACCACTATGAAAAGATCAAAACCTCCAAGCATCACTTAGGAATTAGAGGGAAGGAGAAGACTAAGAGGAATAGTCATGACCAGAATCACAAGAAATAACAATAAATAAAAAGAATAGAAAATTCCCCAAAACTAAAAATAGACAAGCCCATACAAACACAAGAAGCATATAGGACCCCAAACAGGAGCAAAGATCAGAAAACAAAGAAACACCCCACACCATATCATAGTTAAAACATGCTAGACGCCTAAAACCAAAGACAAAATTCTGAGGCCTACAAAAAGAAAAAACAAAGTCCAACAAAGGGACCCATTCAGCAATTACAACGACTTCTCCATCAAACCATGAAAGCGAAGAGAACATGGAGCAAAGCCCATTCCAGGTAAGGGACTATGGATGCCAACCCCGAATACTTTACCCCAAGCAAAAATTTCACTATACTTGAAAGGAGAGAGAAAATCTTCCATGACATAAACCAAGATGATGGAAACATGCTCTGGAAAACCAATCTCCATAAAATACTTGAAGCACATTCAAAGGGCAGAAGAGAGGAGAATATCCTCAAACACCTAGGAAAAGAAACTAATTAACAAACACTAACCATAGGAGCACAAATCAGAGGCTAGGAAGTCCAAATGGATAATAAAGTTGAAAGGAAGCAACATCCATCTTACCGTTATTAACCTTAAATATTAATGGGCTAAAACTCCTCAATCAAAAGCATAGACTGGGAGAAGGATTAGGAAAACAAAACCCATCTCTATTGCTGTCTAAAAGAAACCCATTTCAATTTCAAGGATAGGCACCAACTTAAGGTTGAAGGGATGGAAGAAAGTATTCCAAGCAAATCGGTACCAAAAAAAGAAGCGGGTTTGGGCTATCTAATATCAGACAAAATAGACTTCAAAGCAAAAAGAAATCAAAAGAGACAAAAAAACAAAAAAAAAATTAACAATGAAGATTTCACAATCATAAATTATATGCACCAAACATCGGGCACCAAACTTTACAAAAGGAAATTCTTCGGGATCTCAAGGCACAGAGATTAACCCAGCACACTAATAATAGGAACTTCAATACCCCATTAGGTCCCCTAGACAGATCAAGAGGACAAAGGATAAAAGAGAGGACATCTCTAACTAGAATGACACAATACACCAAATGGACCTCACAGACATCTATCGAATATATTTCACCCAAACACCAGAGAATACCACTTTCTACTCAGCACCCCATGGAACATTCTCCAAAATAGACCATATACTGGGACACAGGAAAAAAAAAAACTCAACAAATATAAAAAGATTGAAATAATTTCATGCATTCTATCAGGACCACAGTGCAATAAAACTTAATATCAACACCAGAATAAACCCTACAACCTACAGGAACACATGGAGACTAAACAACACTCTCCTGAATAATGAGTGGGTTCAGGAAGAAATAAAGAAAAAATAAAACATTCCTGGAACTGAATGGACAATGATAAAACAACACAGCAAAACCTATGGGATACCTTAAAACGCAGTCCTAAGAGGGAAGTTTATCGCCCTGGGTGCCTACATTAGAAAAACAGAAAGAGCATAAGTGAATGATCTCACACTGTAACTAAAGCAACTTGAGAGGAACAACAGCTGAACCTAACACAACAGACAGGAAGGAAGAAATAACAAAAATCAGAGCAGAGATCAATGAAAGAAATAGAAGAAAGAAACCATACAAAAAAAATCAATGAATCCAAAAGTTGGTTTCTTTGAGAGAATAAACAAGATAGACAGACCTCTAGCACAGTTTACAAAAGAAAGAGGGAACAACTCCAAATCAATAGAATCTGTGATGAAAGGAGAACTACCACAACAGACAATGAAAAAAGATCCAGACAATATATGGGACTACTTCCAAAACCATATATTCTACTAAGTTGGAAAACCTAGTAGAAAAAATGGATGAATATCTGAAATCCTGGGGAATCACCAAAGCTCAACACAAGAAGAGATCGACAGCCTAAAGGCCAATAGTACAGGAGAAATTGAAGATGTAATAAGCCTCCCAACCAAAAAATGCACAGGCCTTGACGGTTTCACTGCAGAAATCTATAAAATATTTCAAAAGACTTACAACCATTACTACTCAAATTGTTTAGAAGGATTACAAACGGAGGACTTCTCCCAGATTCCTTCTATGAAGCCAGCAGCATTCTACTACCAAAACCAGGCAAAATGCAACCAAAAAGGAGAAGTATAGACCCATCTCCCTAATGAACACAGATGCCAAAATTCTAAACAGGATTCTGGCAAATCGCATACAGACTGACATCAAGAAAATAATCCACCTATGACCAAGTTGGATTCCTACCAGAGATGCAGGGATGGTTTCAACGTACGAAAATCAATAAACATCATCAAACATATCATGGACTAAGACAAAAACCACACCATCATCTCAATGATGCAGAGAAAGCTTTTGACAAAATCCAGCATCCTTTCATGTTAAAGTCCTGGAGGGAATTGGTCTGGAGGGATCATTCCTCAATGTAATCAAAGCCATTATACAGGAAACCCACAACCAATATCACCCTAAATGGGGAAATGACAGAAGCATTCCCCTTAAAGGTAGGAACTCAGCAAAGCTGCCCCCTGTCACCACTCCTTTTCAATATAGTGCTGGAAACCCTTGCTAGGGCAATAAGGCCAGAAAAGCAAATTAAAGGAGAATAATTTTGGAAAAGAGGAAGTCAAGCTATCCCTTTTTGCTGAGATATGATTGTCTACCTAAGGGATGCTAAGACTCCACCAGAAAACTCCTAGAAATGTTAAGAGCTTTGGTAAAGTGGCAGGATACAAAATAAATCTAGAAAAATCAGTAGCCTTTCTTTACACCAACAACAAGCAACTGAAGAAGGACTACAAGGAGACCTTTCCCACTCACAATAGCCTCAAAAAACAATTAAAATACCTAGGAACAAACCTAACCAAAGGACACCAAAGGATCTCTACAACAAAAATTTTAAACCCCTGAAGAAGGAAATTTAGGAAGAAATCAGAAGATGGTCAAACCTCCCATGCTCATGGATTGGGAAAAATAAATATAGTACAAATTGTCCATTCTACCAAACTCGTGTACAGATTTAATCAATCCCAATCGAAATCCCCAAGAGCTTCTCACAGGCTTGGAAAAAAAATCTTCAATTTCATTTGGAAAACAAAAAAACCCTGAATAGCCAAAGCAACCCTGAGTGAAAAGACCAATACAGGGGGATCACTAACCAGACATTCAAAACTATACTTACAGGGCTATAGTTCATAAAAACAGCCTAGTACTGGCCAAAAACAGACCTATGACCAATGAATAAAACTGAAGATCCAAACCTTGAGCTCATACAATTTCAGCCACCTCATATTTGACAAGGGGGCCAGAAGACACAAATGGAGGAAAGACAGCATCTTCAGCAAGTGGTGTTGGCAAAACTGGATCACCACTTGTAGAAGAATGAAATTAAACCCCTACCTCTCCACCTTGTACAAAAGTCACACTCCAAATGGATTGAAGACTCAATGTGAAACCCCAAACTCTGGAGGTGATATGAAGGGAAACTGTCAGCAGACTACAAGACATAGGTGTAGGAAAAGACTTCCTAAATCAGACAGCAGCTGCACAAAAATTAAGATCAACAATTGACAAATGGGACCTCATTAAACTCAAAAGCCTTCTGTACATCAAAAGAAACAATAAAGGAAGTGAA
Source organism: Rhizomys pruinosus (assembly GCA_009823505.1). NCBI lineage: Eukaryota > Metazoa > Chordata > Mammalia > Rodentia > Spalacidae > Rhizomys > Rhizomys pruinosus. The sequence goes on from VZQC01010049.1 coordinate 346,101, forward strand.
GGAGAAAACAACACAGAGTGGGAGGAAACCTTCACAGCAGACACATCTGACAAAGCATTAATTTCCAGAGTATACAAGCTACTCAAAAAAAAACAAAGAAGAAAGAAAAATGAATCACTCAAAAGATAGCAAAGATCTGAATAGAGACTTCACAGAGGAGGAATTAGAGATGGCCGAGAAACTCTTAAGAAGTGATTTTCAACATCAAATCACTAATAATTAGGAAATGCAAACTTAAAACCACTTTGAGATATCACCTTACTCCAAATAAGACTGGCTAGGATCAGGAACACCGAATGATACCAAGTGCTGGAGAGGTTGCGGGGAAAGGGGAACACTCATCCATTGCTGGTGTGAATGTAAACTTGTACAGCCACTATGGAAAGCAGTGTGGAGAACCTTAGAAGACTCAAAATGAGGCCTTCCATTTGACCCATCATACCACTCCTGGGTATAAACCCACAAGACACATCTTACTGCAAAGATACATGCCACAGCTATGTTTATTGCAGCTCTGTTCACAATAGCAAAAAGCTGGAACCCGCCAGGTGCCCTTCAACTGAAGAGTGGGATAGAGAAAATGTGTACATTATACAATGGAGTTCTATGCATTGGTAAGAGGGACATCATGAACTTTGCAGGTAAATGGATTGGAGCTAAGGACTGAGACATCTGCTTGTGGACTAGTCCCAGAAAAACAAAGACAAATGGTTGTCCCTCATTGGGATGTAGTACCAACAACCCAGATATTAATATTTCTTCCGTGGAGAGAGATGCCTTAAAAGAACAACAAAAGACTATGCATCCAAAAAACAGAGGGACTGAATGCTTGAATTGGCAGGGGGGAGGGGTTGGGAGAGGGACACAGCGGTTGCTATATATCTATTAAGGCATATTTTAATTGACGTGGTTTCAACAAGTACCCAGTTTCGCCTAGACACTTGTCTACAGGAATACAGGATGTTTTAGGACTTAGTAAAAGTAAATATGTGTATATTAAGACAACATTGTTTTAACAGACTCTGATAAAAATCGTTAATGCATTTGAGTTAAATGGAGATATAATTGCTCGTTGTCCACATTCCTGTTTACTAAAAATTGTGTAGGAAGCAATAACATTGGGATTGCGCACATACAAATGTTCTCTATAATTTCTCTGTTGCTCAGTTACACGCTGGTGTAGCATTCTCCTCTAAGATTGATTTTAAACGTAACAATTAAAGTTTGCCTTCCAAGTAATCATATTATAGTCACCCAAAACATTATGGGTGCGAATTTGATGAAATTCTGTGCCTTGATTCTACCCTATAGTATGTAAATACAACTTATCTGCGAGGACCTATGGTGTTAAAATAGAAGGGGGATTACAGAAGAGACACTGACAACCTTTTCATCAAATCCTTGCCCATCAAATCTTAAAACTAACATACGGGAAAAAGATTTTTGTCCAACAGGACAAAATCACCAACTTAGCGGTTCTTGCGAAAGAAAACGATACAGCTTTGCATTGTTGGATGTACCAGAAAGTGCAACTGAATGGTTGACCCTCTGAATATTGACAAGGAAGAAAAGCCTCAGGAGCCATAAACATTGAACCCTCTGGACTCCTACGTGTAACAAACTTTTTAATTGAGTCCTAATGAAAAACATTACCTTGTAGGTGCCACAAAGTTTTGATATGAGAGATTTCTTCCTCCCCCCCATAGAACAAGGGAAATCGGATGATGTGAGGTCGTTCTTCCAAAGACTGGAAACTGGGACAATATGATTAGATGTAATCTCTAAAAAGACCAGTAAAAACCTGCCTTTTAATTGACAAATAGAATTAAGAAACTATGAAAGGATTATATTCTGTTCAGAACCAAATATAATTACTAAAGTCATGGGCTATTGCACTTAGGCAAAGTTTATTAATCAGGAGCTCTGACATTAGGCAATGGATTTTTCTACGCGCAGGGAGTGTTGCCAGGGGATCACAAGGGCCCACAAAAGGGTAAGGGCTCCTCTGCCCCTAAGTTGGGATACCTTGCAGAGGAGAGGGTGATTAATGACCCATGCTGCCGATAGAACCGACTTAACAAATATCGAGGGATATATTCGAGACCGCACGTGCAAGTATACAGATGGCCTCGGAAGCCAGAGATCAAGGTCCCAAAGGCCACTAAACCAAAAAGCAATACAGGGTTCTCCCATGAGTCAAGCAAGACTTCACCACCAAGCACCCGCTTACAACCTCACCTGTCTGGAAAATAGCTGTGCAGGCAGAGGCAGCCATGGCCTGTTATATCCCAAATCTAATTGGCTATTGGCTCTCTCCTTGGAGGAATAACCCATGGCCTGATGCCACTAAGCTTACATCCAATTCTAATAGAATGTTAAAAAATAACCCAATAAGACCAATAACAGGGAAAAAAAAATGTAATTCATGTGATTAACATATCATCCAAAACATATGTGTCTATGCCAAAGTAACCTACCATAACTATAGTGCTGCTTAAAATACCTAATACTAAGCTGGCTTCATTAGTAGCGATCGAAAGGTTTTCCTGGACAACTTGCAGCCATGAAAGGGAACAGCCAGAAATGACGAGAGTTCCAAGACAACAGCTCCAATGAGAGAGTGGGACGGGATGTTTTGCTTCTCATCCACCTGGCCCACTTTTCTAAGCCGTGGGAAGCAATTGTGGCAGGGGGGTGTGACGAGAAGAAGGGCTGCCGATTGGGGTGAATTGGCTGAAACACTACAATGACTCTGGGCATCATTGATCAAGCGTGAATGGAAAATAGCAATCCACACCCCCTACTGGATGAGGCTATCGGGTTTTGGCACAAAACAGCCGCATATTTTGGTTTTGGCAAAGGATGCTTGTTTACTCATGTATTATCACATTAGAGCTAAAAAATGAAAAAAACTGAACTGAGAGAAAGATTGCAGGACAAAAAAAAAACAGATGCAGAACATAGGAGGGGGTGGGGGGGGAGGGAAGGGAAAGTGTAAATTAACTGAAAGTAAAAAAAATGAAAAAAAAAAAAAAAATACAATTAAAATTGAAAAAAAAGAATGAAATGAATATGGAACTCAGTGATGCAGACTGACAATAGAATTTACAGAGGAAGGGTAATTTCAAAAGCAACAGCATGGGGTTTGGTAAGAATGAGGATTTTGTGATCAGAATGATGTGTTATCATTATGTGTTATCATTATGACAATTTTCATAATGATAACACAGTTTGTGTTATCAACTAGTTATTGAGAAATGAATATTAAAATGGCACTGAAAGTACCTAGCTTGTCGTGTTAATGATCTGGCCTGACCGATCTGCAGGTTTGTGTTGAAAAATGTAAAAATAATCTGAGCTATAGGGAAGTCTCTATAGCACTCAGCAATAATTTATCATGAAAGGTGGTGGCTTAGTGAATGGGGTGTACCTAAGAATGGAAGGTGCTGAATGAAGGATATCTGTGACCAGCTCAATGTTCCTCCGGTGTATTTTTATTACTTTTTTTTTTTTTTTTTTTTTGGTTCTTTCAAGAAGGGTCTCCTTGTAGCCCACGCTGTTCTGGAACTTCACTCTGTAGATCAGGCTGGCCTTGAACGCCAAAAGACCCGCCTGCCTTGCCTTCAATGCTAGGATTAAAGGCGTGCACCACCACGCCCAGCTTATTAGTTTTTTTTTAATTGAAATTTTTCTATTTGTATACACTATGATTTGATCATATTTAGCTTCCCCTTCTATTCCTCCCCTTTATATACATGCTATGCAGTGTAATTTGTATCCCCAAATGTCTTTCTGTGTGGGTCCAGAGCTGGGTTAGTCTACCAAGAGTCAGATCCTTGAAGGAAGCTGATCTCCCTTCCCAGTAGCTATCAGCTCTCAACCCCCTAGGTATGGTGGGAGTCTCCTATTCCCTTCCTCTCAACTCTGCTGGGATTTTGTCTGGTTTCAGCTTACACAGGACTTGTACATGCTGTCACCATTTGTTTTGTTTTGTTTTTTGGTCTTTTCGGGCATGGTGGCACACGCCTTTAGTCCTAGCACTTGGGAGGCAGAGTCACGTGAATCTTTGTGAGTTCAAGGCCAGCCCATCTACAAAGTGAGTTCCAGGACAGCTGGGGCTAGAGGGAGACCCTCTGTCTTGAAAAGACCCCAAAAAAAAAAAAAAAAAAAAACCGAAACAAAACCTGTATTAGTCAGGGTTCTCTAAAGAAACAGAAGCAACAGGATGAATATATAGCTATATACAATTTATTGATTTGCTCATGTGACAGAGTTCAAGGAGTCCAACAGTAGCCACACCACACTGGAGAGGCTGAGAATCCAGGGAACTGCTCAGTCCGCAAGGCTGGATTTCTCAGTAGTCCCAATCTGGTGCTGAAGACCCGATGGATTCCAGGAGATCTGCCAGTCTCAGTACATGCTGGGATCTGAAGGGTTGATCACAGCAGCAAGACAAACTCACCAGATGAGAGAGGCAAGCCACAGAGAAAAAGGGACCAGCTCCTTCTGCCTTGGCCTTTTATACTGCCTGCCAGCAGAAGGTAACACCCTCATTTGGGGTGGGCCATCCGGGTTGAGGTGGTCCAATCTGAAGATCCTTTTTCTCTTATTTGTTCCTTAGTCCAGTCGAGTTGACACCTAGGATTAACCATCACAAATCCACCCCTTGTCAACTTGACACCCAATAAATAGCCTCTCCTTATGTTATGCTTAAATATCAATTGCGAACAATGGCAAGATCATAATTCCACCTAACATGTTATAAGTGTCTCATGTGCAATAGCAAAGCATTATATCTTAGAGTAGGTGGTAATATCCTTGAGGAACACTTAGTCCTTCAGTATCTAATAACCTAAATATGACAACACTTAACACTTATCTCAGTTGCACATTCAAAAGGGAACAACACAAGTATCTGCTTAATATACATATATATATGAACAAGCACAGGGCCAGGAAGCCACAATGGAGAAAATACAGCATCTTCAGCAAGTGGTGTTGGCAAAACTGGATCACCAGTTGTAGAAGAATGAAATTAAACCCCTGCCTCTTCCCTGTACAAAAGTCAACTCCTGATGGATTAAAGACCTCAATGTGAAACCCCAAACTCTGAAGGCGATAGAAGAAAAAGTTGGCAGCAGACTTCAAGACATAGGCATAGGAAAAGACTTCCTAAATCAAACAGCAGCTGCACAAGAATTAAGGTTGACAATTGACAAATGGGACCTCATTAAACTCAAAAGCTTCTGTATATCAAAAGAAACAATCAAGGAAGTGAAGAGAAAACCCACAGAGTGAGAGGAAACCTTCACTGCAGATACATCTGACAAAGCATTGATTTCCAGAATATATAAATTACTCAAAAAACAAGAAAAAAAAACAAATGACCCACTCAATAGATGGAGCAAACTGCTGAACAGAGACTTCACAAGTGAGGAATTAGAGATGGCCAAGAAACATCTTTTTTTATTTATTTTATTTTATTTTATTTATTTCTGTATGTGTATGAATGTACTGTCAGCATGCAGGTCTGTGCACCCGTGTCATGCAATGCTGCGGAGGTCAGAAGAGGACTGGAGCATCTTAAGAAGTGTTCAACGTCACTAATTATGGAAATGCAAATTAAAATCACTTTAAGATATCATCTTACTCCAATAAGACTGGCTAGGATCAAGAAAACAAACGATACCAAGTGCTGGAGAGGTTGTAGGGAAAGGGGAACACTCATCCATTGCTGGTGGGAATGTAAACTCATACAGCCACTATGGAAAGCAGTGTGGAGAACCCTGGGAAGACTTGGAATGAATTTGCCACCTGACCCAGCCATACCACTCCTGGGTATGTACCCACAAGATTCATCTTACCGCAGAGATACATGCACAGCCATGTTTATTGCAGCTCTCTTCACAATAGCAAGGAGCTGGAACCAACCCAAGTGCCCCTCAACTGACGAGTGGATAGAGAAAGCATGGTACATCTACACAATGGAGTTCTATGCAGCAGTAAAGAAAGATGACATCATGAGCTTTGCAGGTAAAAGGCTGGAGCTAGAAGATATCATGCTGAGTAAAGTAACCAGTCCCAGAATAACAAATGATGAATGGTATCCCTCATCTGTGGATGTTAACACCAATTACTTAATTGTATGGAAAACTGAGCAACGTCAATGTGATCTGAAAACAACTGTGCTCTTATATTGTGAATCCCTTAAAAAATAATTTAAAAAAAAATAGTCATAAAACTAAAAAAAAAAAGAAATTCCATATGTGGATTTTTGAGACTTACATTTGTTTAAAGCCACAAAGCCTATTTTAATGAGCTGCAGAACAATAGCAGATTAAGAAATATTATATAGAAACACTTGTTATCTATGTTACCATCCTCAAACTAATGGACTAAATAAAAATGAAAATGAACAATTTTTTAAAAATTGTTTCAAGGGGTTGGAGAGATGGCTCATTGGTTAAGGACACTGGCTGCTCTTACAGAGGACCCAAGTTTAATTCTCAGCACCCACATGGTAGCTAACGACCACCTCTAACACCAGTTCCAAGGAATCCAATGCCCTCTTCTGACCTCAGTGGGCATCGTATGACAAGGGTGCACTTACATACATGCAGGCAATATACTCATACAATAAAAATAAAAGTAAAATATTTTTAGGGGATCGAGAGATGGCCTAGTGGTTAACAGCGCCGATTGCTCTTGCAGAGGACCTGGGTTCGATCCCCAGCACCCACATGGCAGCTGAGAACCATTTTTAACTCCAGTTCCAGGGGAATCTGACACCCTCTTCTGACCTCCACAGCATCGCACGACACGGGTGCACAGACCTGCATGCAGACAGTACATTCATATACAGAAAAAATAAATAAAATTAAAAAATATTTTTAAAAGAGAAATGAAGACAGAATGAAGAAAATAATGAATACAGGAGGGAAACAGGCTATTATGAGATGTAAGTGGCGGAGGGCGGGATGGTCTGAAATGCTTCAGAGGAGGAATGGCAAGTATTAGAAATGGAGGCGGGGTAGAGTGCAGGTGGCTTGCTGGAAGGAACTATACTTGGTAAGATTTCCAAACTATTCTTCTCTTCCTCACTGAGGTAAGGCATTAAGAAATGAAGTCCATGCTCACAGGGAGACATAGGGTATTTACCACAAGCTAAAACAGAAACAAAAACAAAGACAGAAACAAAAACAAAGACATGTTTGGCCATATACCTATGTAATTCTGTGTCAGACATAATGTTGCTGCTCCACAAAATGTTATCTTACGTGACATAGAGAATTGGGAATTGTGAAGGACAAAAGCATCTGATCATTGATAAGAAAGATTAATATTGGGGCTCACCGACTGCTCTTGCAGAGGACTCCTCTTCTGACCTCCACGGGATTGCATGACACAGGGGCACCAACCTACAGTACATTCATACACATATTGACAAACATCCATTAGAGAAGTCATGGCTTCTCTAAGGTTTCCATTTGTGGAATGGATAGGGATGGGTGATAATCTGCGTTTTAAAAGGTCAATGAGCCGGGCGTGGTGGTGCACTCCTTTAATCCTAGCACCCAGGAGGCAGAGACAGGTGGATCTCTGTGAGTTCAAGGCCAGCCTGGTCTACAGAGTGAGTTCCAGGCCAGCTGGGGCAATAGGGAGATCCTGTCTCAAAAAAAGACCAAAAAAAAAAAAATGGTAGCATTATCCAAAAAGGTGATTATTTCTCTTTTTAAAAAAAAAAAAAAGATGACTTAACTCTGCTCCAACATCTTGAAAAATGGTCCATTGAAAAATTAGTAAAAAAAAAAAAAAAAAGGTCAATGAAGGAAAAGGAATCTGGAAGCACGCTCAACATGAACAAACTATGGAGCTGTTTTTAACTGCATATTATGATTCAGTAGCTCTGGAATCTGCAGCTATGGAGATGCACAAACACTGGTCCTCTAGCCCCACCGTGAGGAGCAAGGGTGTAGGGGTGAAAGGAATTTGTACCAAGAGTTACTGGCGATAAGTCAAAGAATGTGTAAAACTTTTAGTTTCTCTAGAGGCTTCTACCAAAAAGAAGCATAGACATGAAATCATGGTAATTATTATTATATTAAAAGTCTAGGGGCTGGAGGGATGGCCTAGCGGTTAAGAGCGACGACCGCTCTTGCAGAGGACCCGGGTTCGATCCCCAGCACCCACATGGCGGCTAAGAACCGTCTGTGACTCCGGTTCCAGGAGAACTCCAGTTCCAGGGGAATCCGAGACCGTCTTCTGACCTCCGCGGCATCGCACGACACGGGTGCAAAAAAAAAAAAAAAAAAAAAAAAAAAAAAAAATACACATAAAAATAAATAAATAAATAAAAATTAAAAAAAAATTAAAAAAAAAAATAAAAGTCTGAGAACACTGACTCTGCATGATGGTTTTGCCGCATGTATGTAAGTGACCCATGTCATGCAATGCTCACAGAGGACAGAAGAGAATATCAGGTATCCTGGAAATGAAGTGATATAAAATTTTCTCTTCATTATGTTTATGAGAGTATTACCTGCATGTTTGTAAGTACACATTATGTTTATGAGAGTACTGCCTGCATGTTTGTACATACACATTATGTTTATGAGAGTACTGCCTGCATGTTTGTAAGTACATATTATGTTTATGAGAGTACTGCCTTCATGTTTGCAAGTACACATTATGTTTATGAGAGTACTGCCTGCATGTTTGCAAGTACACATTATGCTTATGAGAGTACTGCCTGCATGTTTGTACGTACACATTATGTTTATGAGAGTACTGCCTGCATGTTTGTAAGTACACATTATGTGTATGAGAGTACTGCCTGCATGTTTTTAAGTACACATTATGTTTATGAGAGTACTGCCTGCATGTTTGTAAATACACATTATGTTTATGAGAGTACTGCCTGCATGTTTGTACATACACATTATGTTTATGAGAGTATTGCCTGCATGTTTATAAGTACACAATATGTTTATGAGAGTACTGCCTGCATGTTTGCAAGTATGCATTATGTTTTTGAGAGTATTGCCTGCATGTTTGCAAGTACACATTATGTTTATGAGATTACTGCCTGCATGTTTGCAAGTACACATTATGTTTATGAGAGTATTGCCTGCATGTTTGCAAGTACACCCACAGAGGTCAAAAGAGGGTGTCAGGGCAGAGAGAAAATGAGTGCACCCCTCGATTCTCCCAGTAAAGCTTCTGCACATAATAGAGTGTGCTGCAAAGGGAAGGCCACAACTAGTTAAGCTTCAAACATGGGAGCCTTCAGAGTGTGTATCCCTGGATGAGGCACCTAAATTAAACCTCACCCAACCCTGGCTCAGGGATCATTGTGGAAGAAGGGACAGAAAGATTGTAAGAGCAAGGGCTGGTGCATGGACAGAGAGAAGCAGTGGCTTACAGTCAACTGTAAGCTTTCACAAGTGAACTTGTGGCAATATCAGCATCTGGCACAGAACTTATGCCAACTGGGACATGGTCTCAGAGTGGAACAAGAGAAATGGGTGGGGCACTGGCTATGGACTGAGAACCACAAGAAACTGAGTACTGTTGGGTGAGGAAGAGTATGCCTTAGCTAAGATTCCTAGATGTGCTGACTAGACCCCAGTGGATCTATTTGCACAGAAGTACATCTGGGTTTAGGAGCTTGACTGGATAGGGCTTAGCTTGGATATTGTAATGCATGAGTTCTGATGGGGGGAACTGGGTTTGATTGGGAACCACTGCATGTGTTGTACACATGTTCAATTAAAATATTATATATATATATATATTATATATATATGAGTGTGTTGAATTTTCCTGGAAGTGAAAGTAAGATTGTTTTGTTACCCCATATGGTTGGTTGAGAATTGAACCCTGGTCCTCTACAAAAGCACCACTGAGCCCCATACCACTGAGCCGACTCTCTCTAGCGACACCCTTATTTCCATTCACGTCAATTTTTACCAATCTAGTAAATAACTTGGAAAAACATCTAGACTTGTGATAATCGTTTCATTTTGCCTGAAAGAGGATATTTCCAAAATGTTCCTGTACAATCAGCATATACTATGAAGGCTACATGAATATCTCTGCATACTCATGATTTGACCACTAACCAATCTCATTTATTGGAAGTAATTAAAGAATTTAAATCGGTTTATGTGATAGCACAGCTATATTTGAAAGATTTTTGTTTAAAATGCATTTCAAATAACGTCCATACCCCGATATAGGCCATGCGTGTCGGTAGGGACCTGATGTAACGAGAGGTACAGGGGAAAGATGTATTGGACGCACTTGAAGTTGTAACAGATGCCTGGATCGAGCCCAAGTGTCGAAAGGGTACAGAGGCCTCAAACCACCAGATAGTTGTCTACAGACATCATATATAGAAGATCAATGATAGCCTTGATAGTCAGGAGCCAATGACTCGCTCATGCTCAGCACTCAGCTACTTTCCATGACCTGCCTGAAATACTGTTGCAAGCAGTGGAGAGCCATAATGCCGTATATCCCAAAATCTTAATGGCATTAGCTCTCTCCTTGGATGGATAACCCATGGCTGTGAAGTTCCGTTACATCTCTACTATGGTTAAGGATGGTTTATACAGCCACAGTAAGATCCTGTCATATTTAACAAGAAAAATAAATGTAATTCATGGATTAACATACCATCCAAACATCTGTTCTATACCAAGTAACCTACCATAACTATAGTACTGTTTAAATACCTATATATCTAATTGCTTGTGCTTCATTAGTAGGAGGAAAGGTTATTCCTGGACAAACTGTCAGCCCATGAAAGGAAACACCAAACGACCAGAGTCAAAAACGACAGCTCCAGAGAAAAGAGAAAGTAGACTGTTTTGTTCTCATCCACCTGTGCCTTTTCTAAGCCTAGGGCATATCTGCGGAAAGAGGGGTGTGGTAGAATGTAAGGACTGTGAATTGGGGTGAATGTGAACTACAGCAACATATAGTCTGGAACTTTATTTGACCAACTTGATTGAACATACACCACCCCCCCAGCTGGATGGTGGGACCCTTGGGCTGTGTGGGTTTGGGTACAACTGCTTGCAAATTGGTTTTACATGAAGGATGCTTGTACTCATAAATTATTACTTATTGTTAAAAAATGAAAAAAAATAAAGAAGTAATAAAAAATTTTTTAAAGTCCTACTTTTGTATGAAACATGAGGTGAAATGAGGTATTTAATTTTTGTGGAGATGTGCTGTTGTAGAAAGAATATAAAGTGAGCTTCTATCACTTAAAAGTTTTGAAAAGAAAATATTTGCACTCTTTTTGTCTTCCTCACTGTGAGAATAGCTTTATGAAGTGAATTTCTGCACTATGTGTTACTCACAAGTAAATATATACACACGTGGTATTTTAGTACACACATATATAATAACAATATGTATTACTGCATGTCACATGGCATTTCACTATAAGATAGTATCATAAAAGCTAAAACCAGAGAACTAGAATAAACAACAAAGTTATTTATAGGAAATAATGGGGGGCTGGAGAGATGGCCCAGCAGTTAAGAGTGCCAACTGCTCTTGCAGGGGACCCGGGTTCGATCCCCGGCACTCACATGGCAGCTAAGTCTTTGACTCCAGTCCCAGGGGAATCCGAGACCCTCTTCTGACTTCCGCGGCATTGCACAACACGGGTGCACAAACCTGTAGGCAGACAGTACATTCATATACATAAAAAAATGGGAAACCCAGCATTAGATCCTAAGTCCAATAGAAAGAGTGTGAGGTTTCGGGGAGTTTCAGCTGGAGCCCTAGTACAGAAGGACTGCAAGCTCCACAGAGCTCATTACACATGGAATTTGGAAGGAAACTTTCTGTTGGCCACAGTTTATCAAAGACAGATGAATCAGCTGTTGGGATCCATGTTTCAAATACCCATTCTGGTTCAACTCCATTGGCATCCTTCATTTGTAGTAACTTCTTGGGTGCCAAATATTCTGCTGGTCCTCTGCCCAGACTCTAAGGAACAGAACTCTAGAAAGTTCTTCCAAGAAATCTGCAAAAAGAAGTGTGTGTGTGTGTGCATGCGTGCACATGCACATACACATGTGTGTGTACACTTATACATGTGTGTGTACATGTATACATGCATATCCTCTATCATTCTTATTGTGAGATATATGAATCCACTAGACTGCCACTATAAATGACCACAGTCTGTGTAGCTTCAACAACAAAAATATTTTTAGGCTAGATATCCAAGCTCCAGGTGTAAGCAGGGTTGTTTGCTGCAGTTTTTCTCCCTGGCCTGATTATATCCATGTTCTCTTCATTCATTCACGCAATCTTTTCTTTGTAAATATCTTTCCAGATTTCTGCTTCTTATGTGACCAGTTTCATTGGATCAGGACACCTTCTAAAGACATCACAGAGCTCAATTACCTGTTTAGAAACCCTGTCTCTAAGCATAGTCATAGTCTCAGGTACTGGGAATTAGGACTTTCATTACACATTTGAAGAACACAGAATTCACAGTTCAGCCCTTAAAAAATAAAATTTGAAAAGCCAGCCTTACCCATCTTCTGTTTCCTCTGGGGTACAGAGTAGCTATTATGTGGATTATGAGGAATGGATGAGATAATGCTAGCAGTGTCCACCATAAGCTGACCACATCTATTCTCCTGATTATTTGTAGATTTTTTCCCATTAAATAACTCCTCTTGCTCTGCAACCAACTACTTCAGCACCGTTTTCTGCTCCCTCTCCAACCACCTTCTCCCTTGTTCCCAGCCAATTGTTCTTGGCTGCATAATGCCTGCATCATTTCAAGCTTGCTTTTCAGGTCTCAGAGGAATTCCTAGCCAGTGAAATGTCTTTATATTTCTCAGTTTCTCTGTCACAGTATGAGAAGCAGATTTTAGTTCCCAGACCCCTGTGCCTATAAAGAAGAGGTTTCCAGTGCTCAGCTCCTCCTTTAATGATACAACAAAGCAGATCAAGTTGAGTACTTCTGGATGAGCAGGAAAGTCCTAACTTCAAACATAGCTTCTTCCCAAAGTGATGCCCATGACCCAGCAGACATTACAGTCCCTGGCTATTTTCACACCATCACCAAGGGGCATCTTGGAGCCCACCTCTGTGATGTGTGAAGACAGTACTGAGGACCCAGAAAGGAAACCAGATGAGGGTGCCCCTGTGATTTGAAAGGCAAGCCTTCTGTTGTTATTGTTTCCTATTAGTTTCTGTAGTCAAATCCAGAGTAAAACCTTAAACACTTAATATAGTGTGTTATCAATAAACAAATGAAAAAAATAATGTTTTGGGCTAATATGGTTTAATTTCTATATAATGGCAACTCAACACAATAAATTGAGATACTCTTTTCCAAAGCTGACAGCACAAGTGAAGTATCCAAAAAAGACCAATACTAGCAGTACATTATACATCAGTAGCAGCGATGGCTTTTTTGAGTTCTGCTGTCATCTGAACAAAATAATGAGCACGGGCCATTAAAAATAATAAATAAAAAACAAAATCCCAGAAAACAACAAAGTTCTATTACTGTTGATACTTGGTATATTTTTATGAGATTCTGTATCATCATCTGGAATGGAAACATTCTAGATTAACATTAAAAGCAGTTCTTATGAAGCACAGTCACTACCGTGCCAATACACAGCTTATAGCAGGAATACTGGAATAGAAGCCCTATGTAAATAATTTCCTCATGAAATTTGTTAGCTGGTATTTAGACACTTGTATCATCAGAGATGGTACATTCAAAGCAGCATGATATCCTCTGATTTATACTTACACAATTTTCTGTGACTAGGAACGTGACAGGTTTTCCTTTCTGAAACAGGATCATGGGTATCTCAGGGTGGCCTTGAACTTCCCATGCAGTCAAAGATAACCTTAAACTTATGCACCTTCTGCCTCCACTTCCCAAAGTGTTGGAATTCAAAGGCGTGTACTACCACACCTATTTCATGAGGTGTGAGGCACCAAACAGAGGGATGTGTGCAAGCAGCACTCTATCAGCTGAGCTCCACTCCCATCTGCCAGACTAGGTGTCCAAATTAAAAATCCAAGGTGTTGAACTAGGAATGTATTTCTCAGCAGCCAAGTGCCCGAACAGCATGTATGAGGCACTAGGGTGATCCCCAGTGCCAGGGGGGTAAGCCAGAGCATTGCTTTTGCCATTATTTAAAAGCCCCTCTAAGCTAGACCTGGGACAACTGCTACGAAAACTCAGTAAGATTACCTTTTATTTTCAGGGTCTCGTGGATATGGGGTTTTCTACTCGTTTGAGAATTCTTGTCATGGAATGTGCCTTTGAATGATCACCAGGCTCTACCAGAGGGCTTGTTATCTCGTCTTTACATTTCAATATAATTAAAATACTGAGATGTTTAAGGCAATGACTGTAGAATTTGTAAAAAGACTGGGCATAGTGGCACACGCCTTTAATCCTAGAACTTGGGAGGCAGAAGTAGGCGGATCTTTGTGAGTTCAAGGCCAGCCTGGTCTACAGAGTGAGTTCCAGGACAGCTGGGGCTACAGGGATACCCTGTCTTGAAAAGACCCCCTCCCCCCCCCAAAAAAAAAGAAATAGGTGATGCTAAAATGCAATTGACTGGTACTCAACATGCCAAGGAGGTAGTTTTACATTTCTTTTTTTTTTCACATAAATTAATTTTTATTTTTTTAACAAATCTAGACCCGTGTTCCTGCACATTCCCCCACCCCACAAGAACTCATGCATTCTGCCAAACATGCTTTTCATCTCTTTCTCACTCTTTCTCAATATTCTCCATGAAGAAGTTGACTGTTTTGAGCAGAAGTTCACTCTTTCAGTCAGTTCTTTGATGCAGTCCTTTCTGTTGTTGGTGGTGTTGTTGTTTCCAATATGCATTATGCCCAACTGCTTTGGACAAAAGCTCAGGGGGCCCTACACAAGAAATACTTACAACTAGGTAATTGGCACTAGCATCCACAGATGAGGGATACCATTCGTCCTTTGTTTTTCTGGGACTGTGTTACTTCACTCAGCATGATGTCCTCTAGCTCCAGCCAGACCACCTTACTTAGCCAAAGCAGACCACCTTAACTTAGCCAAAGCAGACCACCTTAGCTTAAAGCGACTCTAATAGCCAGCAACCGCCTTAGCTTAGCCAAAGCAGACAGCCTTAGTTAGCCAAAGCAGACCACCTTAACTTAGCCAAAGCAGACCACCTTAACGTAGCCAAAGCAGACCACCTTAACTTAGCCAAAGCAGACCGCCTTAACGTAGCCAAAGCAGACTACGCTTAACTTAGCCAAAGCAAGACCACCTTAACTTAGCCAAAGCAGACCACCTTAATGCTTAGCCAAAGCAGACCCCTTAGCTTACCAAAGCAGACGCCCTTAACTTAGCCAAAGCAGACCACCTTAACGTTACCAAAGCAGACTGACCTTAATTTAGCCAAAGCAGACCTTATGCCAGCGCCCCTCATAGCCAAGCAGCTCCTACTTAGCCAAGCAGACCACTTAACTTAGCCAAGCAGACCACCTTAACTTAGCCAAAGCAGACTGCCTTAATTTAGCCAAAGCAGACCGCCTTAGCTTAGCCAAAGCAGGCTACTACAAGCGACCGCTTAGCTTACAAAGCAGACCAAACGCAAGCAAGACCACCTACTGCCAAAGCAATTAACAGCTCCTTAGCCAAAGCAGACTACCTACTAGCAAGCACTTATAGCCAAACGCCTTAGCTCCAAAGCAGACCATAGCACCAGAGCACTTAACTTAGCCAAAGCAAGACCACCTTAACTGTAGCCAAAGCAAGACCACCTTAACTTAGCCAAAGCAGACCGCCTTAACTTAGCCAAAGCAGACCACCTTAGCTTAGCCAAAGCAGGCTGCCTTAACTTAGCCAAAGCAAGACCCGCTCATGCTAGCTTAGCCAAAGCAAGACCGCCTTAGCTTAACAGCAGCCAAAGCCAGAGCCGCCTTAGCTTAGCCAAAGCAGACCACCTCAACTTAGCCAAAGCAGACCACCTTAACTTAGCCAAAGCAGACCACCTTAACTTAGCCAAAGCAAGACCACCTTAACTTAGCCAAAGCAAGACCGCCTTAGCTTACAAGCAGACGCCAATTAGCCAAGAGACCGCCTTAGCTTAACCAAAGCAGACTGCCTTAGCTTAGCCAAAGCAGACCGCCTTAGCTTAACCAAAGCAGACTGCCTTAATTTAGCCAAAGCAGACCACCTTAGCTTAACCAAAGCAGACTACCTTAATTTAGCCAAAGCAGACCGCCTTAACTTAGCCAAAGCAGACCACCTTAATTTAGCCAAAGCAGACTACCTTAATTTAGCCAAAGCAGACCACCTTAACGTAGCCAAAGCAGACCCCTTAACTTAGCCAAAGCAGACACCTTAACTTAGCCAAAGCAGACTACCTTAACTTTAGCCAAAGCAGACACGCCTTAGCTTAGCCAAAGCAGACCTGCCTTACTTTAGCCAAAGCAGACCACCTTAACTAGCCAAAGCAGACTCACCTTAACTTAGCCAAAGCAAGACCACCTTAACTTAGCCAAAGCAGACCACCTTAACTTAGCCAGTAGTGCAGGTCTTTTGTTTGCATGGCTGGCCATCTTCTTTCCTGAGACTAAAGGAAGCCACAGTCACAGTAGTTTTAGGGATAGTGTTACACATGGAACCTTTCTTCTGTCATATTATCTCAACTGGTTCAAAGCCTTGAGGCTAGTAGTTACTTTAGTGGGCAGAGTATTTATCCAGAGAAAGGGCCCAAGAGAGTTGGTCAACTAGAAATATAAAACTACCGAGATCTCCTGGCCAGCCCCCCCCCCCGCCAACTGGGATTAGGAAGAGGCATCTGAAGGAGGCAAAGCAAAGCAATTAGACTGTCAACACAGAGGCATTTAGACTCACAATTGGAATACAGGCAAGGAGAAGCCAATATGCCAGGATCACGAAGAAGAGACCAACACTGCTGAAAAGGGGCAGGATACTCCCGTGCCAAGCTTAACCAACCCTATGGAAGACTCCTGCAGTGGGATCCTCTGGGGATGCACCAGGACACAGACATCAGAACAGGCAATTGGTAGAACATATTTAAAGAACTACAAGATCATAAAGAACAAATAAAGAACTAAGAAAAAGAATGAGGAGCATCAAGAAGGACCATAGAACGGAGAGGATGACAAGCTCCAGAAGGAAGTAGAAACACTGAAAAGATCCCCATGCTGAAAAGAAAAAAACCAACCAGAGAACCAAAGATCTAGAAGAAGAGATTGAGAGCTTCCAAAAGAAGTAGAAATACTAAAGAAAATCAGAAGAGGAAATGAAAAAGGAAATCAACACTCATCCACTCAAGAGGAAGGAAGGGAAAAAGCCTCAAAGCAGAATGGAGGAACCAGAACAAAGGAATATCAGACCTGGAAGATAACACAGACAATTAAAAACCTCAAGGAAAGATTAGGAAAAATTTAAAAATACACAAAAAATGGACAAAAGTAGATGTGGGACACTATGGAAAAGTCAAACATCCACATCATAGGAAAGAGAGAAGGAGAAGAATCCCAAGAGACTGGTATTGATCCAGACAGAATAAAGGAAGAAAACTGTCCCCAAACATAAAAGGACAAACCAATTACCAATACAAAAGCACATAGAACCTCCAAACAGACCAAGATCAGAAAAGAAATTCCCCCATGCCACATCATAGTTGTTAAAAAAAGCTAGACCACCCAAACAAAGACAAAAATCCTTAAAGCCAACAAAGAGAAAAACAAGTGACCTAAAGGGAAACCTATCAGAAGTTACAAGCTGACTTCTCAATGCAAACTAGGGATAAAGCAGAAGAACCTGGAGCAAAGCATTCACCAGTTGGGTAGACTATAGATGCCTAACCCGGTTACTTTACCCAGAAAAGTGCACATTATAGTTGAAGGAGAAAAAACTCCATGACATAAACAACCTGAAAGAATACTGTCCTGAAAACCAACCCTAAACCTGCAGAGACACTGTGAAGCAATTCAAAGAACTTAAGAAGAGGAGCAACCAAATCCCAGGCATAGAGAAGAAAATCATAAAAGCAACTGCGAAGAAAAAAAAAAAGAAACCTAACCAAACAGCAAATGGGGATAGATAAGGCAAAAGGAAGCAACACAAACCTATCATCATAACCTTAAATATATG
The DNA here is from genome assembly GCA_009823505.1 of Rhizomys pruinosus. NCBI lineage: Eukaryota > Metazoa > Chordata > Mammalia > Rodentia > Spalacidae > Rhizomys > Rhizomys pruinosus. Next base: position 364,285 of record VZQC01010049.1, read on the forward strand.
GACTAAATTCCCCAATCAAAAGACATAGACCTGGGATATTGGATTAGGAAACAGAATCCATCGATATGCTGTCACAGAAACACATCTAATCCTCAAGGCAGGTCACCACCTTAAAGGTAAGATGGAAAAAAATATTCCAAGCAATGGTACCAAAAAAGAAACATGGTGTTGCGTATGTTAATATCGGAAAAATTAGACTCAAAAGTAACAAAAATCAAAGAGACAACCAGAAGGCCCATTACATGGTTACATCAAAGGAACAATGCACCAAGAAGATTTCACAATTAAAAATATAGATCCCGCAATTCAGGTGAACCGAACTTTATAAAAAGAAAATTCTCCAGGAACACAAGTCGCAGACTAACCACAGTACACTCATAGGGGGAGATTTCAACACCCCACTACTACTTTAGATAGGTTCAACAGGACAAAGAAGAAACAGGGAGACATCTGAACTGATATATGATACACCAAGGACCTCATAGACCTCTACCCGATATTACATCCTAATACCAGAGAATACACCGTCTACTCAGCACCCCACGAGAACATTCTTCAAAATCGAGCACATACTGGTACACAGAGGAAACCTCTACCTCTACAAATGCAAAAAGATTGAAATAAATTTCATGCAATTCTGTCAGACCACAGTGGCAATAGAGCTTCAACACAACACCAGGACAAGCCCTCCTGCCACCAAGAACACATGGAGACTAAACAAACACACTCTTGAATATGAATGGGGTCAAGGAAGAGATAAAGAAAGAAATAAAACCATTCCTGGAACGGAATGACAAATGAGAATACAACACAACAACCTATGGGACCCTTAAGCAGTCCTAAAAGAGGGAAGTTATAGCTCTGGTGCCTCCATGAGAAAAACAGAAAGAGCACAAAGTGAAAAATCTAACAGTACAGCTAAAGGCACCTGACCAGGCAAGAACAGATGATCCGTAAACGCAACAGACAGGAAAAATAACAAAAATCAGAAGCGAAATCAATGAAATAGAAACGAAATAAAGAATACAAAAAATCAAATGAATCCAAAATTTGGTCTTGAAAGATAAACAAGATAGACAGACCTCTAGCCCGTTAGCAAAAAAGAAAGAAGGGACAACTCCAAATCAGTTCAAATCTGTGATGAAAAGTGAAATATCACGACGACGGACAAGGACAAGATCCAGAAAAATCATATGGGATATACAGAACCTATATTCACCCAAGTTGGAAAACCTAAGAAATAAGTGATGGGGATGGAAAATGAAGTTCTGAAATCCTGGGAATCACCAAAGCTCGGCCAAGAAGAAACCAGCAGCTTAAACAAAAACAGACCCATAACATAATGAAGAAATAGAGGATGTATAAGAAGCCTCCCAACTAAAAAAATGCCCAGGGCCAGATGTTGTCACAGCAGAACTCACAAAAACATTTCAAAATACCTACAACCATTATTAATGAAACTGTTTAGAAGGATACAGTCAGGGGGAATTCTCCCAAAATTCCTTCTACGAAGCCAGCAGTGCACGCTATTACCAAAATCAGGCAAAATACAACTAAAAAGGAAATTATAGACCCATCTCCCTCATGACACAGATGCCCAAAATTCTAAACAGGATACTGGCAAATAGCATACAGACCCACATCAAGAAGATCATCCTCATGACCAGGTGGATTCATACCGGAGATCAGGGATGGTTTCAACATACGAACAGTCAATAAACATCTCAAACACATAAACGGAAATCAAAGAACAAAAACCACACATCATCTCA
>VZQC01010049.1:367173-498386 GCA_009823505.1 Rhizomys pruinosus
CTTTGGCTAAGTTAAGGCAGTCTGCTTTGGCTAAGTTAAGGTGGTCTGCTTTGGCTAAGTTAAGGTGGTCTGCTTTGGCTAAGTTAAGGTGGTCTGCTTTGGCTAAGCTAAGGTGGTCTGCTTTGGCTAAGTTAAGATGGTCTGCTTGGCTAAGCTAAGGTAGTCTGCTTTGGCTAAGCTAAGGTAGTCTGCTTTGGCTAAGTTAAGGTGGTCTGCTTTGGCTAAGTTAAGGTAGTCTGCTTTGGCTAAGTTGAGGTGGTCTGCTTTGGCTAAGTTAAGGTGGTCTGCTTTGGCTAAGTTAAGGTAGTCTGCTTTGGCTACGTTAAGGTGGTCTGCTTTGGCTACGTTAAGGTGGTCTGCTTTGGCTCTACTGTTTTCTGGCAGTGCAAAGCCCCATCTGACTCTATAGCTTCTGAGAAGACGCTAACACGGATCTGATACAAGTCTTTGTTATGACCATGATCAGGGCTGGAGCAATAGAGGGGATTAGTCCCGCCAGAGTTACATATAATGCTGGCTTTGGCTGCTCAGGTAGGTAAGTGATGTGGGCAGCCAGGACTGCTTCCTTCCACTGCTTCTTAAAGATACGTGGTGATGCATGATAGCACTGCATCTTCCTCATACATACTTGAAATGATGGGAAAAGCTAGGTCTTTGGATACAAAGGGAGAAGGTTCTGCTGAAGCCATGTCTTGGGAGAAAGTATGTCTATTCTGCTGCCTAAGTCTCATTATAAAAGAGTAGTTTAACATCTCAGAAAAACTCTTGCATGAAGCGAAGCATACTGCTCTCTACTCAACCTCTCTTCAGGAAGGTACAGTTTTGATTAATGTATTTGTACAGCTGCATGGAGACAATGAATCTGAAGCATGTTGTCAGCATCACATGGCAGCAAAACTGAAGCATACAGCCAGGGACAAAGAAACAGCACTTCTGGGAAGTGGAAGGCAAGTCTTAGTCAGGCCCTGCTACTCACATGTCCACTCTGAATCTGCCTTGGGTATACTGAATGTCAGTACTGCACAGTATCTACTTTTCTTCCTCACCCATTTTCTGGGAGCCATGATAGTTCTGCTCCTCCTGCTGCATGGAAGGTCTGGGGTGGAGGGGAGAACTTCTCAGGGCACTTTCCCGTGGTGGTGACAAAAGCACAAGGTCATACTGCAACCCTCTACCAGCTTTCCCAAGTCTCTCTCATGTTGTCTGCAAGTAGCCATGGCCTACTAGCTAGCCACATGGCTCTGCTCCAAGTCCAGGAAGAAGGAGTATGGTCAATAGGCTATGGTGAAAGTGTTGATGTCCCACACTACTTATGAGAGGGAAGCAGATACCTGGAATGAATGAGGTCATCTGTCCCACTCCCCACATAATCAGTCCTGGGATCTAGAAATCCATCCCTAATACCTTGGGTATGCACAATTTGAGTCATCCAACAGCCCTTTGGGGTCTGCTTCTTTGCTTTGTTTTTTGAGACAGAACTTGGGAAATCCATAAAGGTCAGGAAGCTAACAAGGGGGTCGTGAGGGCAGCTAAGGGGAGGGGACAGAGAACACAGTCAATAAAGGAGACTGGAAATAATGGGACAGGACTGGTTAAGTGGGGAGAGCAGAGAGAAGGGAGGATGGGAGGGATAACTAACACCAAGCTTTAGGACTAGGAGTCACATGGATGCCTACTACAGAAGCTTCTCTCAATATATACATGTACAGTAGAAAAGAGTTTAGGGGCTGGAGAGACGGCTCAGTGGTTAAGAGCACTGACTGCTCTTGCAGAGGACCCATGTTCGATTTCCAGCACCCACATGGTGGCTAAGAACTGTCTTTAACTCCAGTTCCAGGGGAATCCTCTTCTGTCCTCTGCGGCATTGCATAACATGGGTGCACCTTCCTGCATGCAGACAGTACAGTCACTCATACACATAAAAAGAAAAAAAAAGAGTTTAAATCTAATTACCCTATAAACAGGGGTTCAATGGCTCTAATAGATGGCAGAGGCTAGCAAATGAAAAACGTTAGTGCCAGGAATGGACTCCCTTCTTTTGGAGTTGTTGACTATAGATCCCATAGATCCTCAAAATATACTGGCTATTGCCATTAGACTTAGTTACCCACCAGAACTTGATGGTAAGACCCTGTTGCTGAGTTGCAAAATAAACAAGGAGAAATCAAGCTGGTACATGACACTAGAAGGTGCTATGAATGTTGCTGATGGAGAAAGGTAAGCATCAACCTTACCCAGCTGGGAACCTTGTGAGCTATAGGAACAACCAGCTTGGCAAAATATGCCACCGATATTGTGGGATTAACCAACCATCCTATCATTGGATTTAAGGCCCTCTTCACAATAAGGTGTCCATACTTGACACTGTTATCAGGGCCAAGAACCTGGAGCCAAATAGCTCACAGACCACAGAGGAGAAGCTACTACTATCATTCTGCTAAATCCACATAATATATTAAACTCACTCATAATGACTTATTTTTATACCCATACATCATTGCATCTGTCAATTTTAACCACAGAAGGTTCTTGCAGCAGATAGCGATTAACAGAGACCCACAAATAGCATCCAGAGAATAAGTGGCTGTGGATTGTTCAGCCCTAAATAGGACACCTATATCACACCCTCTCCTCCAAGGCTTAGGGATAACTGCAGAAGGAGGGGTGGAAAGATTGTAAGAGCTGGAGAAGTGGATGAACACAAGGAAACTGTGTTGTCTGGACACCACAGAGCAGACACACACATGAACTCACAGCCCCTATGGGAGCATGCACAGGAGATGTGCAAACCCAACCCAGGCAGGGAGTGGGGGGAAGCCCTGTCCCACCTGAGGATCTGTTAAGTCTAGAAGGGGAAGTGTGTGGGGATGAGGCAGGGAGAGGTTTTCAATATGATCAAAATTTTATTGTATGAAATTCTGGAATCAATGAAAATATTTTTTGAATAAAGAATTCCTAGAAGATAAAAGGGAAGAGATCTTTGCAGGCAGAAATGAGTAGATTGTGGAAGGAGAGAGGGAATGAACAAGCACCATCTCTTTAGTTTCCAGAGCTGGGGAATCTCATGCCAGACCTCTGGAGTTCATGCTGAGATCCACTGGAGACAGCGCATTCCTGGCTGGCACATGCTTGGAGATGGTAGCCCAGGCTCCTCCAATGGTTCAAGGGTCTGGGTGTGGAGAACATTGACAACTCTGGTTCTCCATCTCCAACACAAGACCTAGGAGAGTCTCCAACAGTACTTCAACACCCACCTGCAGTATTTCTCCACCAAGGACCCAAGCACCCATTTTGTATTTTCAGAGGGTGTCCAAAAGACAATACCTGTCTGGTCAGGTCAGCGGGATGAGGGGAACAAGAAACGTAGTACCTAACATGCTCCAGGAGCAAGAGGTGAAAAGGAACTTTGTTCATCTACGACTCCATATCTTTTAAAAAAATATTTTAGGGGCTGGAGAGGTGGCTCAGCAATTAAGAGCACCAACTGCTCTTGCAGAGGACCTGGGTTCAATTCCCGGCACCCACATGGTGGCTAAGAACCGTCTTTAACTCCAGTCCCAGGGGAATATGATGCCCTCTTCTGACCTCCAAGGCATTGCACGACACAGGTGCACCAACCTACATGCAGACAGTACACTCATACACATGGAAAAAAAATTCCTATTAAAAAATATTTTAATAAAACCTTTTTGAGACAGGGTCTCCCCAGAGACCCAGGCAGCCTGGAACTCACTATGTAGACCAGGCTGGCCTTGAACTCAAAGAGATCTGCCTGCCACTGCCTCCCAAGTGCTAAGACTAAAGGTGTGCGTGCCACACCCAGCACCTGCATCTTTATATAAGCTCTTCCATTAAGGCCCATGTGGCTCCTCATCTGTAAAGCTTCTTTCTCCTAGTCAAGAGTTAACCTCTGCCCAGTCTAAGCTCCACTGAACTTTGCATAGACCCTTAAAAAATCAAGAAATGTAAAATGAGAAACGAAGATGATAAATGACCACCCAGACACCTACAGTTGGGAATCTTTGGGGACTAAATCAGGAGTAAGTGGAAACAGTCATCCTGAGGCAGGTGACAGTGGAAAAACACTGGTGGCGTTGGTTTCAGCAAAAAAGAAACTTTAGAAAGTAGAACAGAGGAGAGAGATTCCAGATTCCTTTCTAGAAGGCCCCGCCTCAAATGGAGTGCTCTCCTTCCAGCAGATACATCTAGAGTTGGAACCATGGAGTAAGATAAAGACATTCAGAAAATTCTCACCTGTTTTTAATCCCACATACTTTGAGACAAGGTGGGGGAAGAATATAAATTCTGGAGAAAAGACACAGAGATAGAGAGTGCACGGACAGAGGGCTGGGCAGAGGTCAAAGCAAACCAGGGTCTCAAGAGGCAAAAATCAGGGGCTAGAGAGGTCCAGAGTTGGTTCCCAGAACCTATGCTGGGTGGTTCACAATCATCTGGAATCCCCTGGAACCTTCCCTGGAACACCAGATGATGAGACACTCTTCTGATCTCTGCTGGCAGGTGCACAAACATGCACATACTTAGAGACACGTTGTTCTAGTCTGTCTTCCATTGCTGTGACAAAACACTCTGACCGACACCAACTTGGGGAGGAAAGGGTTTATTCAGCTTACATTTCCCAGGTCACAGTTCATCACTTAGGGAGCCCAATGCAGGAACTCAGAGCAGGAACCTGGAGGCAGGAGCTGAAGCACAAGCCATGGAGGAGTGCTGTTCACTGGCTTGCTCCCCTGGCCCATGCCCAGCCTGCCACAACAACCTGCCCAGGGTGGCACCACTCATTGTGGGCCAGGCCCTCCCAAACTGCTCAACCATCAAGACAACACTCCATAGATGTGGCCACAGGCCAATCCAATGGAACCAATTCCCAAATTGAGGCTCCCTCAACCCAGGTGTGTCAAATTGACACTAAAGCTATCCAGCACACACGTGTACACATAAATAAAAATTCTTTTTAAAAAACTAGGGAGTGGGGGTTGGAGAGGTGGCTCAGAAGTTAAGAGAATTGCCTGCTCTTGCAGAGGACCTAGGTTCAATTCCCAGGACCCACAGGTAGCTAACAACCAGCCCTAACTCCAGTTCCAGGGAAATAAAATGCCCTGTTTTGACCTCCAAGGGCATTGCACAACACAGGAGCACTTGCACACATGTAGGCAATACACTCATAAAAAATAAAAGCTTTGTAAGTATTTTTTAAAGGGCAGGGGATGCAGAGAGATAGCTCAATGGTTAAGAGCGCTGACGGGCTGGAGATATGGCTCAATTGTTAAGAGTGCCAAGTGCTCTTGCAGAGGACCCAGGGTCGATTCCCAGCACCCACGGCAGCTAAGACCGTCTTTAAGCCATGCATGGTGGTGCATGCCTTTAATCCTAGCACTCAGGAGGCACAGGCAGGAGGATCTCTGTGAGTTCAAGGTCAGCCTGGTCTACAGAGTGAGTTCTAGCCCATAAAAATAACTAAATATTTTTTAAAAAGCGCAATCAGCAGTGGACCATCATTAAGATCTGCAGTCAACCAGACAAACCTTAAAATCAGCATTTTTTTACTTAAAAATTGTTTTATTTACTTTTATTCTATATGTATGTATGTTTTGCCTCCATACATGTATGTGATGCCCATGGAAGGCAATGGATTCTCTAGAACTAGAGTCACAAACAGCTGCTAACTGCCATGCGGGTGCTGGGAATGTGCTCTTAACCACTGAGCCACCATTTTTTTTTACTTTTTATTGTTACAATTATCAGTATGTGGGTGGGGGCAGAGATGTTTGCAGGCATGCATATGCCTTGATGCACAGGTGAAGGTTAGAGAACCACATTCAGGAGTTGTTTCCTACTATCAGGAGACCCAGGGATCACATTCGGGTCATCAGGCCTATGAGGTAAGTGGTTTTACCTGCTGAGATTTCTTGCCAGCCTAGGAAGTCATTTTTAAAAGGCCCCTGAAGAGTAGGTGCATATCGTCTACACCTTTGGCCATGAATGCCTGCACAGGGCCAGTGCGTGCCTCCACCCACGTAGAGTGGCTACAACCTGCAGCTGCTCTCAGGCAAGTGACTCCACTCAGACTCTATTTAACATCAGTTGTTCAGGCCACTTGGCCTGTTACCCCCTCCTTCCTCTTTGAAACAGGTTCCCCTCAAATGTCCATCTTGTGCTGAGACTGACACCTTCCAGCCAACCCCGAGTGCCCACGGTATTTTCCATCCAATGATCACCTTTATTTAACCTTTCCCTTTTCAAGGTTTCTCTTTACCTAGAGCTGCTCTTGTGGCATCACCTGAAGAGGGATGGGGGAAAGGAGACTTGAGCCAGGCGGTCTCCTCGGTGGATGGGGCTGAGTGTCGAGGGTCCGCAAGAGAACACACCACACACTGGACCAGGAGCTCGTCAAGCAAGGACTCACTTTATTGCATCAGGCAGCAGCTTATATATGCTTGGTGGGAGGGGTGGAGAAAAGAAGGCGGGAGAGGAGATACATAGAGTGGGGGGATAGCTTTTGGTCAATAGTAACTCGCCACATAGGTTGTAGGCATTTTCAGGTCAGGCTGTGCTGAGTCACTCCTATGCGAAAGTGACCGGCCAGAGACAGGTCGCTAAACTCTAGTCAGGCTCAGGGGGTTACAGTAGGCCACATTCTCTAGGGCCCACAGGCCCAACAATTCCCCCTTTTGTTTTTGTAATTCAGGAGGAGAAACATAGCCCCTGTCTTAGGTTGTCTATTCTTGCAAACTCAGTCTTACCCATCTTTGGGATACAAACAGCTTAGGTTTGGCCCCTGTCTTAGGTTGACTGCAGAAAGATCTTACCTGTCATTGGGTGCTATGACTCCAGTCTGCCGAAGAGCCTCTCTATGCCCTGTCTTAGGTTGCCCCAGCCTCTCTGGGGTCTTACCCGTCATTGGCCACATGGAGGGCAGGGGTCAGGTGATCATATGAAGATGGCCATTCATAAGGCCCTGGCTCCTGGCTGGTGAGCCTGTGATAGTGGACCTCGACCTGATGTAACTTTACTGCATCTAGCCTACCCTGGTTAAATTGAGTGATTTTGTTAATCACGCAGGGCCCGAGGGTAAGAATTAGGAAGAGTGTAAGAAGGGGTCCAAGCAGAGGGAGGAGGTAGGGCAGGAAGCCATGCAAGCCGGTCCACAAGGGATTTTCTTGAAGTTCTCTCCTCTTTTCCAGGTTTTCAGATGGAAACCCACTAGCCTCCAGGTGTTGTCTGGCCGCATTGGGGTCTCCGAGTCCCCCATCACTGAGCGGGACAAGAGCCAGCAGCAGGAGGAGCAACGTCACTGTCATCCTGGGCTGCTCCTGAGGGAAGAGCAGAGGGGCCATCCTCGGGGGTGAAACACTCCCTGGAGGGGTCATTATCATTGTCTCCCTGTTGGGGGAGATATTTAAGGTCTCTTGCCAGCACCCAGATGGGCCTTTTTTCATTTTGGGGGGAAATACATCTGAATCCTCTCCCCGCTGTGAGGAGTGGGTCTGGTCCCCTCCATGTCCCAGTGAGTGGGTCCCTCCATCTGACCCGAATAGAGCTATAGGTGACAGACGAGGACCAGTGCTTCTGGAAGGGAGATGTATGCCTGTCTTCCTTGGAAAAAATTTAAAATATTTAGGGTGAATAGCACTGTGGTAGCCACAGCCATCCTCACAGTACACAAGTGCCAGGAGAGGCCAAAGAACCATTACTCCAGGACACAAATGTGTGACGACTGACCAGAATAAGGAAGACGTCTATCAGCACCCAGGTCTTACGTTTTCACCTGTAGATCTGGATGCACATTCCATTTTCATCTGCAATGGACTTTAAGACTGTCTTAAGAAACGTATCTGCATGAACTTTGTGGGAACTAAAGAAAGAACCAGACAGTTTTCCAAAGATGTTACAATTTCTTTTGAAAAGAAACCTTTTGTTAATCAGCACCAGTCTCTTGACACTAACTGTTTATTATACATCCTTTAATTAAAATTATATATGTACCTCTTAGCTGTTAGCATATGTCTCTGCTACCATTTCCTTAAGGTGTTGAGCTTTACCTTTATGCTGACTCTGAGGCAGAGTTGTAATATGGTTGTGGACCTGTTCATTTAACATTGCAAATCCTGAGTCAGATTTTAATATTGTAAAATCTTGGGTCAAATAATTCAAAGCCTTAATGCAGATGCACTAGAATAAAGAAATGGTAAAGAACTGTTCACGTTAAAAAAAAAAAAAAGCAATTGTACTAAATTAGAATCATGTTTCAAGCTTGTTTGCCATTTTATTTAAAACATTTTATTCACTACTGTTTTTGAAGTATGAAATATCAACCATTTAGAATTAAAATATTTAGGATGAATAGTGCTTTCTTTTTTTTTTTTTATTTTGTTTATTTCCGTATGTGTATGAATGTATTATCTGCATGCAAGTCTGTGCACCCGTGATGTGCAACACTGCGGAGGTCAGAAGAGGGTGTTGGCCTCCCCTGGAACTGGAGTTCTCCTGGAATTGGAGTTTCAGACGGCTCTCAGCCACCATGTGGGTGCTGGGGATCGAACCCGGGTCCTCTGCAAGAGCGGTCCGGCGCTCTTAACCACTAGGCCATCTCTCCAGCCCGAATAGTGCTTTCTTTAGTTGATCATGTGGGGACATGGACTCCCCCTTTTGTTTTTGTAATTGAGCCTTGAGGGTTTGAGTAAATCTTTCACAATAGCCCATCCCCAAGGGTTATAGGGGATACCAGTAGAAAGTGAAATTCTCCATGTTTGGAGGAAGTTTACAAAAGGCTTGCTTATGAAGCATGGACCATTGTCTGTTTTGATTTGATTGGGCAACCTGAGGGTAGCAAAGCATTGGAGAATATGGCTAATGGTCTTTTCTCCTGTATGTGCTGATGCCCAGCACGCATGTGAGAAAGTGTCAACTGATACAAAAATGTGTTTAAGTTTTCCAAATGGGGCATAGTGGATAACATCTATTTGCCAGAGTTGGTTAGGCCGAAGACCTCAGGGGTTGCTGCCCAAGGTTTGAAGGGTGAGGGTGGGGATCTGAAGGAAGGGCTGGCAAGACTGGCAAGTGAGAATGATTTTTTTAAGGTCTTTAACTGCTATGTGGGGGTATTTATGCCTAAGTCCTCTCCAGTTAGCATGGGTTAGTTGGTGGAATTGTGTTGCCTCCATAAGTGTATTACATTGAGGCACTGAGGCTACTTGATCAGCCAGTTTATTGCCTTTTGAAAGGAATCCTGGTAGATTTTGATGCCCTCTAAGGTGTTGAAGGAAAATAGAGCTGGTTCTTTGTTAATCCAGCCTAATATGAGCTTCCACCAAGTTAGGCAGAAAGTTGACCACATAAAGGCTCTCTGAGAACAGGTTAAAGGGCTCAGGTATAGAGTCTAGTGTTAGGACAAAAGCAAAAATTTCCTTAAACTTCTTTTACTAGACTGTGACTTCAGAGAAATCAAGTCCATTAACTTATATTTATTTATTTGTATTTCTGTATAAATCTCTACTGAAATACCTCTATAAAAATGTATAATACTTATTTCAAACATATCACTATAAATCTTATAAAGTGGGTTTATAACAAGCATTTTCCTTTCATTCCTTGGAGGTGGTTTTTTCCAGGCCTGGCACAAAACCCTGTTTTAAAGATGCTTTACTTAGTTGTTAAATGTTTTACAATACACATTTAACCATACTTTAAATTATATTTAAATTAAAATAAGATTATTGCTTAGAACCAATGTTAGTTTTTGTCTCGGGCATTGAGGAAGTGTAGTTGATAGTGGTACCTTACACCCATAAAGTAGATAACTGTAACAGCATTTGTACAATCAGTAATTTTTTTAACCAAGACAAGTAAATTACACAAATGACCATAGAAATTTAAGCTGAATCCGAGCTGGAGGGGCCAGTTCCAGCTGGGAGGCTTTTTAGAATTGTACAAAAGCATAAACATTTACATAAATCCAATTAAAGACTGTTAACACCAAAAGGTATAAACCAAGTTTTGTATAGGTTGAATCTATAAAGTGAATTATAGTTAACCTTTTTAAACCACAGAAGTTTAGAAAGTTATAGGGGTTAAAACAAAATACTCATACATCCATACACATATGTGTGTGTGTGTGCGCACATACATACAAGCATACCCAAACATATGTACAAAGGATAAAATGTCGTGAGATCAATCTGTGGGAAGAAAGTCACATTATTGTCTTATACTCAGTGAGAAAAGGTCATTTCCACAGTCTGTCTCCTGAGTAATGGAATCAAAGCTTCACCTTTAAAACACAATGAAAGATGAAGCACTGCCCTTGGGCAAGAGTGCCCTAGACTTTATGCTTCCCAGTGAAACACAGAATACTGTAAAGCCAGCCCTTCCCCCACCAGCCATCCGCTATTTAGCAGGAGAGGGGCACAGAACAAACATTGGACTAGATTAACCAGAGATTTACTAACTAGATTTACTAAACTAGATTTACAAACAGTTACACACTGAAAACCTTCATATTTTGTCTTTGGTCTTTTCAAGGCAGAGCCTGCCCACAGTCAGAGCCAGCCTGGTAGACTAGGCTGGCCTTGAACTCACAGGCATCCACTTGGATCAAAGGCCTGGGTGAACAAGCCAGGCTCTACAAGCTGGGAATTTACAAGAAGACCAGTCTCTAGAAAAGATCTTGGAGGAAGTTTAGCAGACAAAAGGAAACTTCAGCAGAATTTAGCACTATGTTACACTATTTAACACTATTTACAGAAAAATTTTTAAGGACTTTTTAAAAGCACATTTAGACTGTGGCTGGCTTTTCTCAAGCTTCCATGCAAGCCAATGTTGCTAAATTAATTCCTGGGTAGCAGCCTCTACAACCCAAGCCTGCCTATGCAAAGGTGCAAACGAGCGCCTCTGTGGAAGATTTGCAGCAAAAAGAGCTTGAGCTTGCTTGCTCCATGGGCAAGCCCGTCCATCCAGCCTCTGTGACCTTCACCACCTGAACTGTGGCCAGAAGGCAGAAGCTGGAGCTTCTCTTAGGGGACAGGGCCCAGGCTGCAGGGCAGGCTCTGAGCCCATTTCATGACCTCTAGAGGGCAAGTGCACGGGAGAGGAAGCTCTCCTCTCACAGTTTCTCTGAATATCCATCCTTATTCCATGCCTTCACTGATTTGGAGATGCTATGAGGGGAGGATAAAGGGGTTGGGGTTGCCGATATGTCCAGCTCCCTTGGAGGCAGAACTTCTGAGGCCTTTTTTGGAGGCCGAGGGGGGCGCGGCATAGCGTCTGCAGGGTCCAGACGTGCCCAAGGGAATGCTGCTCCCATCCCATTTCCGACTGCCAGGGAATGCCCCCAGAGGAAGGATCTCTCCTTTTTAAGCCCTTACTCTTGAGTAGAATTCAGAGGGATTCTAGGGTGGGGTTAGGTTTGGAAGCAGACTTCTCCATAATTTATGGAGGTACACTCACCTGTAGACCGATTGGCCCATCAGCAAACTTCCGAAGGTAACTGGGTGGAAACACCAGACTGTGCTGTTACCTGAAGAGGGAAGGGGGAGAGGAGGCTCGAACCAGCCAGCCTCCTTGGTGGAAGGGCTGAGCAGGATGATGAGTGTCCACAGTCTGCAAGAGAACACACCAGACCGGGAGCTCATCAAGCACGGACTCACTTTATTGCATCAGGCAGCGGCTTATATATGCTTAGTGGGAGGGGTGAAGAAAAGAAGGTGGGAGAGGAGATACATAGAGTGGGGGGATAGCTTTGGGTCAATAGTAACTCACCACATTGATTGTAGGCATTTTCAGGTCGTGCTATGCTGAGTCACTCCTATGTGGAAGTGACCAGCCAGAGACAGGTCGCTAAACTCTAGTCAGGCTCAGGGGGTTACAGTAGGCTGCATTCTCTAGGGCCCACAGGCCCAACAGCTCTAACCCTTCATTCCTGTTTCCTCCTCTATCATCCCTTTCATTTTTCATATATCCCTATGTATTAGTCAGGGTTCTCTAAAGAAACAGAAGTAACAGGACGAATATATAACTATATACAATTTATTGATTTGCTCATGCGACAGAGTTCAAGGAGTCCAACAGTAGACATGCCGCACTGGAGAGGCTGAGAATCCAGAGAACTGCTCAGTCCATAAGGCTGGATGTCTCAGTAGTCCCAATCTGGTGCTGAAGGCCCGATGGATTCCAGGAGATCTGCCAGTCTCAGTACACGCTGGGATCTGAAGGGTTGATCACAGCAGCAAGACAAACTCACCAGATGAGAGAGGCAAGCTGCAGAGAAAAAGGGACCAGTTCCTTCTGCCGTGGCCTTTTATACTGCCTGCCAGCAGAAGGTAACGCCCACATTTGGGGTGGGCCATCAGGATTGAGGTGGTCCAATCCAAAGATCCTTTTTCTCTTATTTGTTCCTTAGTCCAGTCAAGTTGACACACAGGACTAACCATCACAAGTCCACCCCTTGTCAACTTGACACCCAATAAATAGCCTCTCCTTATGTTATGCTTAAATGTCAATTGCAAACAATGGCAAGGTCTAAATTCCCCCTAACAGGTTATAAGTGACTCATGTGCAATAGCAGAGCATTATATCTTAGAGTAGCTGGTAATGTCCTTGAGGAACACTTAGTCCTTCAGTATCTAATAACCTAAATATTACAACACTTAACTTATCTCAGATGCACATTCAAAAGAGAACAACACAAGTATCCACTTAATATACATATATATGTGAACAAGAACATTCTTAATCAAATAGGACAAAAGTTATATCTATTATAATCCACATTTCTGCAACTGGTCCCATGGCCTCAGCTGAAATTTATGACTACCTTCTTCTACTACACATTCTTCATTTCCTCCACCATCAGTAAGCACTTCTGCAGGTCTTGGCTCTTTCCCTGTAGGAGTGACCCATACCTTCATCCCTGAAGGGTCTGGGCCATTTATAGTCCTGTCTGGTTTGGATTGTTGGAGTTTCCCATTGACCTTAATCATAGGACATGATAGCACCAGAAGGCGCCCTACAGCATCTCCTGCCTTCCAGACATAATATTCCTTGCCCCCATTGTGGGGAAAAACTCCAAATTACCCCTGATAGTCTGGATCAATCACTCCTCCTACTACTGTTATTCCTTCCTTAGCCTGTTGGCTTAAGGGCAGTAGAAGCCCAAAGTGGCCAGAGGGAAGTCTTAGCTTCCAGTTCAATGGAACATTTGCTGTATCTCCTGGCAAAAGCACTCCCCGCTTTGGAGCCAAAACATCTAGACCAGCAGAACGCAAGGTTGTGGGCACAGGAAGCAAAAATTTTCCTACTGGGTCACTAGGGGTGATAGTGAGTGGAATCACTCCCACTTCCACCCCTTGGTTCCTGGACCCATGAATTATGGCTATAGGAGAAACAGTACCATACAGTGGGTGCTGATTCAAAGTATACACTGCCTGTTGAAGAACCTTACCCCAGCCCTCCAGGGTATTGCTACTTAATTGGCACTGTAACTGTGTCTTCAAGAGGCCATTCCATCTTTCTATCAAGCCAGCTGCTTCTGGGTGGTGGGGAACATGCTAAGACCAGTGGATACCATGACCATGGGCCCACCGTCACACTTTTTTGGCTGTGAAGTGAGTTCCTTGGTCAGAAGCGATGCTGTGAGGAATACCATGATGGTGGATAAGGCATTCTGTAAGTCCCTGGATGATAGTTTTGGCAGAAGCATTATGTGCAGGAAAGGCAAACCCATAACCAGAATAAGTATCTATTCCTGTAAGGACAAAATGCTGTCCCCTTCATGATAGAAGTGGTCCAATGTAGTCAACCTGCCACCAGGTTGCTGGCTGGTCACCCCAGGGAATAGCACCATATTGGGAGCCCAATGTTGGTCTCTGCTGCTGGCAAATCTGGCACTCGGCAGCAGCTGTAGCCAGATCAGCCTTGGTGAGTGGAAGTCCATGCTGTCGAATCCATGCATAACCTCCATCTCTGCCACCATGACCACTTTGTTCATGGGCCCATTGAGCAACAACAGGGATAGCTGGAGAAAGAGGCTTACTATCCACAGAACAAGTCATCTGATCTACTTGATTATTAAACTCATCCTCTGATGAGATCACTTTTTGATGAGCATTTACATGAGACACAAGTATCTTCACATCTTTTGACCATTCAGAGAGCTCTATCCACATACTTCTTCCCCAAATGTCTTTCTCACCAATTTTCCAGTCATGCTCCTTCCAAGTCCCTGACCATCCAGCCAAACCATTGGCTACAGCCCATGAATCAGTATATAATCGAACCTCTGGCCATTTCTCCTTCCAGGCAAAATGCACAACCATGTGCACTGCCCGAAGTTCTGCCCACTGTGAAGACTTTCCTTCACCAGTGTCCTTTAGGGTTGTTTCAGAAATTGGCTGTAATGCTGCAGCTGTCCACCTCTGGGTGGTGCCTGCATAGCGTGCAGAACCATCAGTAAACCAGGCCCTAGTCTTCTCTTCCTCAGTCAACTGATCATAGGGCAAACCCCATGAAGCCATAGGTGCATGCTTAAGCCCAGGAGACATTGTAACAGGAGTGGGAACCATAGGCATTTGGGCAACTTCTTCATGTAGCTTGCTTGTGCCCTCAGGGCCTGCCCGGGCCCTGTCCCGTATGTACCACTTCCATTTGACAATGGACTGTTGCTGTGCACGTCCTACTTTATGGTCTGGTGGGTCAGATAACACCCAGCTCATGATGGGCAGCTCAGGTCGCATGGTGACTTGGTGGCCCATTGTCAAACGTTCAGTTTCCACTAAGGCCCAATAGCAGGCTAAGAGCTGTCTCTCAAAAGGAGAATAGTTGTTTGCAGATGAAGGTAGAGCCTTGCTCCAAAATCCCAAGGGCCTCCGCTGTGATTCCCCTATGGGAGCCTGCCACAGACTCCAGACAGCATCTCTATCTGCCACTGATACCTCAAGCACCATTGGGTCTGCTGGATCATATGGCCCTAGGGGCAGAGCAGCCTGCACCGCAGCCTGGACCTGTTGAAGAGCCTTTTCCTGTTCCAAGCCCCACTCAAAGTTTGCTGCCTTACGAGTCACCTGATATATGGGTCGTAGTAACACACCCAGATGAGGAATGTGCTGCCTCCAGAATCCAAAAAGACCCACCAGACGTTGTGCTTCTTTCTTGGTGGAGGGAGGGGCCAGGTGCAACAACTTATTCTTTACCTTAGAAGGAATGTCTCTGCATGCTCCACACCACTGAACTCCTAGAAACTTCACCGAGGTAGATGGCCCTTGAATTTTAGTTGGATTTATTTCCCATCCTCTCATGCGCATATGCTTTACCAACAAGTCTAGGCTAGCTGCTACCTCCTGTTCACTGGGTCCAATCAACATAACATCATCAATATAGTGGACCAGTGTGATATTTTGTGGAAGAGTCAGGCGATCAAGATCCCTTCTAACTAAGTTATGGCACAACGCTGGAGAGTTAACATACCCCTGAGGTAAGACAGTAAAGGTATACTGTTGGCCTTGCCAGCTGAAAGCAAATTGCTTCTGGTGGTCCTTATGAACCGGTATTGAGAAAAAAGCATTGGCCAGATCAATAGCTGCATACCAGGTACCAGGAGACATATTAATCTGCTCGAGTAAGGACACCACATCTGGTACAGCGGCTGCAATTGGTGTCACTACTTGGTTGAGTTTTCGATAGTCAACTGTCATTCTCCATGATCCATCTGTCTTTTGCACAGGCCAAATTGGAGAGTTAAATGGAGATGTGGTAGGAATCACCACCCCTGCATCTTTCAAATCCTTGATAGTGGCATTAATCTCCGCAATCCCTCCAGGGATACGATACTGTTTTTGGTTCACTATTTTCCCTGGTAGAGGCAACACCAATGGTTTCCATTTGGCCTTTCCAACCATAATAGCCCTCACTCCACAGATCAGGGAACCAATGTGGGGATTCTGCCAATTTCTAATTATATCTATCCCAATTATACATTCTGGGACTGGGGAAATAACTACGGGATGCGTTCTGGGACCCACTGGGCCCACCGTGAGTCGGACTTCAGCCAAAACTCCATTTATCACCTGACCTCCATAGGCCCCTACTTTAACCGGAGGGCCACAATGCTTTTTAGGGTCTCCTGGGATCAGTGTCAACTCAGAACCAGTATCCAATAGGCCTCGAAAAGTCTGATTATTTCCTTTTCCCCAGTGTACAGTTACCCTAGTAAAAGGCCTCAGGTCCCTCTGGGGAAGGACAGGAGGAAGGCAAACAGCATAACTCTTTGGTATTGTGACAAGGTCCTTCCTCACTGGAACCCGGCCACCCCTTCATTCAAGGGGTTCTGGGTCTGTGAACTGTCTCAAGTCTGGAAACCGGTCAACTGGGCGGGATTCGCTACTCCTAAAATCAAATGTTGACTTCCTGTCATTCGTTCTAGAGCTTTTCTGCTTATACAGATCAAATAAAAACTTAGTAGGCTTCTTATGTATTTGGTTCCTGGGAACACCATGATTAATTAGCCAGTTCCAAAGATCATTTCGGGTCATGCCATTATAGGTATTGTTTTGCCTTTGCCACCCATTATGATAATTACTGTAACTACGCTCATCTGGCCTTCTGCGATTCAGTGCTGCCACCTGACGCCTACCCTGAGGTCCTGTTAGACCTACTACGTGTACATTTAATTTATGCAAACGAGCCACAACTTCTCTAACTGTAAGATCTGGCATAAGAAATAGAGCA
This sequence comes from Rhizomys pruinosus, assembly GCA_009823505.1. NCBI lineage: Eukaryota > Metazoa > Chordata > Mammalia > Rodentia > Spalacidae > Rhizomys > Rhizomys pruinosus. The sequence continues at coordinate 383,911 of VZQC01010049.1, forward strand.
AAAACAAAGCTCTTCAAATGTTCTGGTGTCTCTCTCAGTACTTTCCATCTTATAAATTCAGTGAGTGGCATGTCCTCTGGGTCCTCATATTGTGGAGAATGTGGTTTTACACTTCGAATCCACTCGAGCATGCCCATCTGCCTGACCCTCACAATCCCTTCATCAATACTAAGCCAAGGAATATCAGGCATCTCTAACTCACTGTTAGTAGGCCATGTTTTAATAAATACGTCAGCCAACCATTCAAATAAACTTTTAACACCTTTTTTAACCACTCGAGCTTCCATGTTAAACCTAGAATCTCTACTCAGTGGGTTCATATCGATAAACTCAGTCTGATCCAATTTTATATTCCTTCCACCATTATCCCACACCCTTAAAATCCATTCCCACACATATTCCTTAGGCTTCTGCTGGAATAAATCAGCAAACTCATTAATTTCTTTAGTGGCATAGTGCACCTCCTCATGGACCACACTTTCTATCTCATCTTGAGCAGCTTGCTTAGACTTCAATCTGCTTATAGGTCTAGAGAAAATAATTGTTGGGCCCTGAGGGACATTAGCTCCCACTGGGAGGGGGAGATTAGTTTCCTCAGGCAAGGGTGGGGAGGAGGGATCTGCAGGGTGTGGATTCTCTTCTGAGGGTGGGGAGATTAATTCCTCAGATAAAGAAAATCCCTCAGAATCCGAGGGTTCAAAATCCTCATCATCATGGTTCTCTAAAGAAACAGAAGTAACAGGCCGAATATATAGCTATATACGATTTATTGATTTGCTCATGTGACAGAGTTCATGGAGTCCAACAGTAGACGCGCTGCACTGGAGAGGCTAAGAATCCAGGGAACTGCTCAGTCCACAAGACTGGATGTCTCAGTAGTCCCAATCTGGTGCTGAAGGCCCAATGGATTCCAGGAGATCTGCCGGTCTCAGTACATGCTGGGATCCGTAGGGTTGATCACAGCAGCAAGACAAACTCACCAAATGAGAGAGGTAAGCCATAGAGTAAAAGGGACCAGCTCCTTCTGCCTTGGCCTTTTATACTGCCTGCTGGCAGAAGGTAATGCCCACATTTGGGGTGGGCCATCCGGGTTGAGGTGGTCTAATCCAAAGATCCTTTTTCTCTTATTTGTTCCTTAGTCCAGTCAAGTTGACACACAGGATTAACCATCACACCCTAATATTTTATCTACTCTCACTATTTACTATCCCTCTGTTTTTATTCTTAGTAACAAATATCTTTTTTAACGATTTATTTTTATTTCTACAAGTGTTTTGAGTGCCTGTGTGTGTACTAATATGTGTGTAATGCCTGTGAAGGCCAGAAGAGGATCTCAGAGCTACCATGTGGGTGCTGGGAATCAAACCTGGGTACTTTGGAAGAACAGAAAGTGCTCTTAACAACTGAGCCACCTCTATAGCTGCAGTAACTAATATCTTAATGCATGCATACTATTCTTGATTATTTATTACCCAAGGTACTGGATAGAGTTCAAGTCAACTGTTTGTATTGGCTGTTACTGTATTTTCACAGTGGACATAAAATTGTTGGTTCTGATTAAGTATTCTTTTCTACAACTGGTAGTGGAGATTATGCTTCTTGCCTTAAAATGTTGGGTTGAAGGTTTAGCTACTGAAATGCATACACAGTCCAGGTATGCACACAAGTGATTAAAAAATGAAAAGAACTGGGGGCTGGAGAGATGGCTCAGTGGTTGAGAGTGTCAACTGCTCTTGCAGAGGACCTGGGTTCAATTCTCAGCACCCACATGGTGACTAAGTACCGGGTTTGACTCCAGTTCCAGGGGAATCCAATGCCCTCTTCTGACCTCCATGGCATTGCATGATATGGGTGCACCAATCTACATGCAGAAACTCATACACATAAAAAATAATTAAAAAAAATTTAATGAAAAAAACAAAAACAAATTAAAGTTTAGAAATGAAACTTTCAGTAAATAAAAACTAAAAATCTCAGTAAAGCCTCGATAGTAGAATGGATGAAATAGGAGACAGAATACCAGGCCTTGAAGACAAGGTAGATGAGTCAAATCATTCAGACAATGACTAAAGTGAAATAAATTAAGAAAAAGTGAGACATTTGGGGACAGCACTATGAATCGTGGCCATAATAGAAGGGGAAGTTCAAACTTAAGGTGGAGAAAAAGGTATTTGATGTCACAGCAGGAAATATCCACAGTCTCGGCCAAGAGACAGCCAACTAGATACAGCAGGGCTTTAGAGCCTGAAAAGAACCTGTGCATGCCATATTACAGTGAAAAGAAAGAGCATATTGAAGGACGAAAGAATATGGAAGGCTTCAACAGAGAAGAACCATTAAAGGCATGGTGTTACATGCCTTTAATCCCAGCACTTTAGAGGCAGAGGCAGGCAGATCTCTGTGAAATCCAGGACAGTCTGGTCTACACAGTGAGTTCCATACCAGCCCGGGCTACAGGGAAACCCTGTCTCAAAAATCAAAAACGAACAAAGCACTGAATCATATATAAAAGCAAATTCACCAGAATAACAAATTTCTCAGCAGAAGCTCTAACAGAAAAGCATAGAGGAATGAGATATTTAAAGACATTAAACAGGCTAGATTGTTGAACCCAATAAATATATTCTTCATAATTGAAAAGGAAAAGCTTTCCACAATAAATACAAATAAGTGGAATTTATGATGACTCAGAACTACCAAAGGTAGCTGAAAGCATCCTACACACTGAAGAGAAAGATAAACATATCCCGCAAGGCTACAGGGAAGAATAAACTATACTATAGCAATACATAACAGATGGGGAGTTCATTATCAGACCAAAATGGCAAGAATTAATATGTAGCTTTCCATGGTAACTCTGAATGAGGATGGAAAAACAAGGGAGCATGGCAGGGTTAACCAAGTTCCTGTGAAAGGTTCTATGAAAACCTACGGTCTTGCAACCCAAGTAAAAAATAGAGTAGGGGATACTTCATGTGTGACATGAACTAACAGGGAGAAAACTGGAGGACAAAAGCTTAAATAGAAATGTGTACAGGGGAACAGGGGAAAGCCAGGAGCGGGGAGTCAGTTTAACCAAATCTAAAAATGCATGAAGAAACCTTAAGAACATCCACTGATTTGTAAGTTAATTAAAAACGTTTTTTTTAAGTTAATTCAACATTTTTGAACAGAATGTGGTGGTTCCTGTGACTGCTTGAAGATGTGATCACCCAGCTTTCCACTCCTGCCAACTCTGCTGCCATGCTCCCCCCCCACCCCCAACAGTGGCCTCTAATCCTCTGAACAGTAAGGCAAAGAAACTCTTCCTTCATGGTGTCTTCTCACCACAACATAAAAGTAATGAATACACAGAGGTACCCCACATTACTGCACGGTGCTACTCCCAGAAGACATGGGTTACTGAATGGAAATTTCAGGGCCCAGCATGAGTTACTTTCCTGTGAGCTACTGGTCTGAGAGGCCCAAAGGACATCCAAAGCAACTGTCACTGCTCTTGTTTGCCCACCAGTAAGACCCCACTGCTGAAGATACTACTCAGATTGGTTGCAAAACAGAGAAATCCATCTTGAACTAGCCAGAAATCTCTCTGCTGGCTAGCTTTCCTAGTGCCAGGAGGTGCTATGCAGGTTGGTGTGGAAAAAAAAAAAAGACACCAATGGTCTCACTGAAAACTACTCTAAATATGCATTACAACAAACAGCTTGAGCTAATAAAAAAAAAAAAGAGAGATTTTCTGAAAACTCACTGAATGACCAAATACTGGCCAGGACAGTATATAAGCTTAATAACACCTCTTTCTAATGATCTCTTACATTTGATGCTCTGTAATCTGATATGGGAAATCTTACTGGAGGCCCTCGAGATGGTCATTTTCCTGAATTCCTTCTGGGTCCTAAATTCTATACTACAAACACATGAGAGGGGGGAGGAGGGAGGAAGAAGGGCTTCTTCGGAAGAGGAGAAGGGGAGGAGGAGAAAGAGGAGGAAGAAAATAGAGAAGGGAGAGGAAGACTGAGACCTGCCCTGGGCCTTGCCCCGTACTGCCCAAGTCTCCACTCATGCTTCTGCAAGAGGCTTTGTCAGAGCATTCTACCTGCAATGGCACTTTCACCCCTGAGTTTCCCCATCGCTTAACTTCATAGCAGTTACTGCTACCTGGAAAAAAAAAAATGTGTGTTTATGTACAGGTGTTTGTACATGTCAAAAGAATTTATTTCCTTGATGGGTGTATTACTTGTCTCATTGTCGTGACAAAATACGTGACAAAAGTGACCTAAACAAGGATGGGTTTGAACTTACAGTTTGAGGGTCAAGTCGATCATCTAATGCAGGGAAGTAATGGAGGCAGAGGCTTGAGGAACCTCATCATACTGCATCTGCAGTCTGAAAGCAGAGCGATGTCAGTACTCAGTTCACTCTCTCCTTTGTGTTTAGTAGGTGGGCTTTGGAATAGTGGCACTGCCACCACGTTCAGGGAGAGCCTTCTCAATCTGTTAACCTAATCCAAGAAATCCCTCAGACATACTGGAGGCTTGTCACATAGGCCATCCTAGATCCTGTTGACAGTATTATCCATAACAATTGTTGCTAGCGTTTCCACTCATAACTCAAGCTCACTTGTGGCAAGCAAGAATTGTAAACACTTGACAAACCAGGACTCCACTTGGCTTGAGCTATGCACACACTCCCTAACCATGCAACTGGCAGCCTGGTTCTCCACTTCATTAAGTTGCAAACATATTGCATTTCAAAGGAGTGAGGTTGCTCCTCACTGACAACCCTGTGGTGATGCCCCCTTTCCATTCAAATACATACAGGAAATACAGGCAATGGGTTAATCTGGAGGAAACTGGTTTCGAATGCATGTGCAGCAGGGAAAACTGTGTCCGCTAAACACAGTTTTAGAGAAAATCTTCTATTTATCATCTTGTATCTATGCATAATTGGGCATTTATATGATTGGAATCTAACACATGATGAGAAAGGACATGCAGAGAGGCAAGCTTACAAGAACCCAGCAGGGAATAAGAGATGCTCCTGCCTACAGTCCTCAGCAAGCTGCTCCTCTTCCTAGACCCCATAAGCAGAAGCCTGAACAATAACTGATGACTTTGTGTACCCTAACGAGTCCACAGCCCACCTGCCGTGTATCTGACATGCCCTGCAGCCATGCATGGGAATGCAGCTTCCTGCCACTGCTATGTGTTCTCTTTGGTTCCTTTAAACAAGGAACCAGGAACCTGGAAATATCTGGCCCAAGGAGAGGCCCCTGACAACAGAAGTATGATTCAGGGGAAAAACAAGAAATCTCCTTCACAGGCTTCTGAACCATTTCTTTTTCTTTTTTTTCTTCTTTTTTTGGTCTTTTTGAGACAGGGTATCCATGTAGCCCCAGCTGTCCTGGAACTCCCTATGTAGACCAGGCTGGCCTTGAACTCACAAAGATCTGCCTGCCTCTGGCTCCCAAGTGCTAGGATTAAAGGCAAGCACCACCATGCCCAGCCCCTGAGCCATTTCTTTTTATTTATTTATTTATTTTAATTTTATTTATTTATTTATGTGTATGAATGTACTGTCTGCATGTAGGCTTGTGCACCTGTGTTGTGCAATGCCGTGGAGGTCAGAAGAGGGTGTAGGATTCCCCTGGAACTGGAGTTACAGATGGTTCTCAGCCACAGTGTGGGTGCTGGGGACCGAACCCGGGTCCTCTGCAAGAGCAGTCGGCACTCTTAACCGCTAGGCCATCTCTCCAGCCCTGTTTTATTTATTTTTTTGGTACAAGATTATGTTACAAATCAAATCTAGACCTGTGTCCCCCTCCTTAGGCCCCCACCCCACCAGAGCTCATGCATTCTGCCAAACATGTTTTTCATCTTTTTCTCAGTCTTTCTCAAAATTCTCGATGGAGAAGTTGACTGTTTTGAACAGAAGTTCACCATTTCAGTCTTTTCTGTTGTTGTTGTTGTTGTTGTTGTTGTTGTTGTTGTTCTTTCCAATACACATCACTCCCAACTACTTGGACAAAAGCTCAAGGAGACCTGCACAAGAAATATCTACAACTAGGTAATTGGTGCTAGCATCCACAGATGAGGGATACCATTCATCGTTTGTTTTTCTGGGACTGTGTTACTTCACTTAACATAATATCTTCTAGTTCCATCCATTTACCTGCAAAGTTCATGATGCCTTCTTTCTTTACTGCTGCATAGAACTCCATTGTGTAGATGTAACTCATTTTCTCTATCCACTCGTCAGTTGAGGGGCACTTGGGTTGGTTCCAGCTTTTTGCTATTGTGAACAGAGCTGCAATAAACATAGCTGTGCATGTATCTTTGCAGTAAGTTGTGTCTTGTGGGTATATACCCAGGAGTGGTATGACTGGGTCAAATGGAAGGCTCATTTTGAGTCTTCTAAGGGTTCTCCACACTGCTTTCCATAGTGGCTGTTACAAGTTTACATTTCCCACCAGCCGTAGATGATGTGTTCCCCTTTCCCACACAACCTCTCCAGCACTTGTCTCATTTGTTTTCTTGATCCTACCAGTTATTATTGGAGTGAGATGATATCTTTAAAGTGTTTTGATTTCATTTCCTTAATTATTAGCAACGTTGATGTTTTTTTAGATGTTCTCAGCCATCTCTAATTCCTCACTTGTGAAGTCTTGTCAGCTCTTTGCTCCATCTTTGAATGATGATTCATTTGTTTTACTTTCTTCTTGTTTTTTTGAGTAGTTTATATACCTGGAAATCAATGCTTTGTCAGATGTACTGCAGTGAAGGTTTCCTCCCATTCTTTGGGTTTTCTCTTCACTTCCTTGATTGTTTCTTTGTTGTACAGAAGCTTTTGAGTTTAATGATGTCCCATTTGTCCAATGTTGACCTTAATTTTGCACAGTGCTGTCTGATTTAGGAATATCTTTCCTACACCTATGTCTTGTAGGCTACTGCCAAACTTTTTCTTCTATTCACCTTCAGAGTTTGGGTTATATGTTGTCTTATCATTAGAGTTGATTTTTTACAGGGAGAGAGGTAGGGGTTTAACATTATTCTTCTACAAGTGGTGACCAGTTTTGCCAAACACCACTTGCTGAAGATGTGTCTTTCCTCCAATGTGTCTTCTTGGCCCCCTTGTCAAACGAGGTGGCTGTGAAATAGTATGTGCTCAATTGTTTGGATCTTCAGTTTTGTTCCATTGGTCAACAGGTCTGTTTTTGTGCCAAGTACCAAGCCTGTTTTTATGACTATAGCCCTGTAGTATAGTTTGAAGTCTGGTATATGAGATTCCCCTATATTCTCTTTTCCTCAGGTTGTTTGGCTATTGGGGGTCTTTTGTTTTTCATATGAAAATTAAGGAACTTTTTTTCAAGCTTGTGAAGAAAAAACTTTGGGGATTTTAATGGGATCAGTTGAATCTGCTATATAGTTTGAGTAGAATGGAATTTTACTATGTTAATTTTTCCAGTCCCTGAGCATGGGAGGTTTTCCATCTTCTGATGCTCTTTCTTCTAAATTGGTTTTTGGTTTTTTTTTTTTTTTTTTTTTTTTTTTTTTTTTGGGTTTTGGTTTTTTGTTTTTTTTTTGTTTTTTTTTTTTTGAGATCTTTGGTGTCTTTGGTTAGGTTTGTTCCTAGGAATCTTATTGTTTTTGAGGCTACTGTGGGTGGGAAGGTCTCCTTGTATTCCTTCTACCAGTTGTTTGTTGTTGGTGTAAAGAAAGGCTACTGATTTTTCTAGGTTAATTTTGTATCCTGCCACTTTACTGAAACTCTTGTTTCTAGGAGTTTTCTGGTGGAGTTTTTAGCATCCCTTAAGTAAACAATCATATAATCAGCAAAAAGAGATAGTTTGACTTCCTCTTTTCCAATTAGCACTCCTTTAATTTCCTTTTCTTGACTTATTGCCCTAGCAAGTGTTTCAAGCTCTATATTGAAGAGGAATGGTGACAGGGGCAGCATTGCCATGTTCCTACCTTTAAGGGGAATGCTTTTGTCTCTACTCCATTTAGGATGATGTTGGCTGTGGATGTCCCGTATATGGCTTTGATTACATTGAGGAATGATCCCTCCAAACCAGTTCCCTCTAGGACTTTAAGCATGAAGGGATGCTGGATTTTGTCAAAGGCTTTATTCTCTGTCAACTGAGATGATTGTGTGGTTTTCGTCTTTCAGTCCATTTATGTGTTTTATGATATTTATTGATTTTCATATGTTGAACCATCCCTGCATCTCTGGTATAAATCCAACTTGGTCATGATGGATGATCTTGATGTGGGTCTGTATGCAGTTTACAAGTATTTTGTTGAGAATTTTTGCATCTGTGTTCATTAATGAGATGGGTCTATAGTTCTCCTTTTTGGTTGTATCTTTGCCTGGTTTTGTTATTAGAGTGATACTGGCTTCATAGAAGGAATTTGGGACATTTCCCTCTGCTTGAATCCTTCTGAACAATTTGAGTAATAATGATTGTAAGTTTTCTTGAAATGTTTTATAGAATTCTGCTGTGAAACCATCTGGGCCTGGGCTTTTTGTAGTTGGGAGGTTTCTTATTACATCTTCAATTTCTTCATATATTATGGGTCTGTTTAAGCTGTTGATCTCTTCTTGGTTAAGCTTTGGTGATTCACAGGATTTCAGATATTCATCCATTTCTTCTAGGTTTTCAAACTTGGTAGAGTATAGGTTTTTGAAGTATTCCCATATGATTGTCTGGATCTTTTCATTGTCTTTTGTGATATTTCCCCTTTCATCATGGATTCTATTGATTTGGAGTTGCTCTTTCTTTCTTTTGGTTAACTGGACTAGTTTTTATTCTCTCAAAGAACTAACTTTTGGATTCATTCATTTTCTGTATTGTTTTGTTTCTTTGTTTCATTGATTTCTGCTCTGATTTTTGTTATTTCTTCCTGTCTGTTACCTTTAGGGTTCATTTGTTTTGTCTCTCAAGTGTTTTTACCTGCAGTGTTAGATCATCACTTGTACTCTTTCTGTTTTTCTCATGTAGGCACTCAGGGCTGTAAACTTCCCTCTTAGCACTGCTTTTAAAATATCCCATAGGTTTTGTTGTGTTGTATTATCATTGCCATTCAATTCCAGGAATGCTTTTATTTCTTTATTTCTTCCTTGATCCATTCATTATTCAGGAGAGTGTTGTTTAGTCTCCAAGTGTTCTTGTAGATAGTGGGGCTTATTCTGGTGTTGATATTGAGCTTTATTGCAGTGTGGTCTGATAGAATGCATGAAATTATGTCAATCTTTTTGTATTTGTTGAGGTTTTTTCTGTGTTCCAGTATGTTATCGATTTTGGAGAATGTTCCATGGGGTGCTGAGTAGAAAGTATATTCTCTGGTATTTGGGTGGAATATTCAGTAGATGTCTGTGAGGTCCATTTGGTGTATCATATCATTTAGTTCATTCTTTGTCCAGTCATCTGTCTAGAGGACTTAGTGAGGTATTGAAGTCCCCTACTATTAGTGTGCTGGGGTTAATCTGTGCCTGGAGGTCCTTGAGAATCCTCTTTATAAAGTTTGGTGCACCAGGGTTTGGTGCATATATATTCATGATTGTGAAATCTTCATGGTCAATTCTTCCTTTGATAAAGATGTAATGGTCCTCTTTGTCTCTTCTGATTTCCTTGAAGTCTATTTTGTCTGATATTAAAATAGCAAAACCTGCTTTCTTTTTGGTACTATTTGCTTGGAATATTTTTTTCCATCCTTTCACCTTAAGTTAGTGCCTAACCTTGAGAGTGAGATGGGTTTCTTGAAGACAGCGTAAAGATGGGCTTTGTTTCCTAATCCAATCTCCCAGTCTGTCGTTTGATTGGGGAGTTTAGTCCATTAATATTTGGGGGGGTCTTTTCAATACAGGGTCTCCTTGTAGCCCCAGATGTCCTGGAACTCACACTGTAGACCAGGCTGGCCTTGAACTCACAAAGATCCGCCTGCCTCTGCCTCCCAAGTGCTAGGATTAAAGGCGTGCACCACCATGTAGTCCATTAATATTTAAGGTTATAATTGAAAGATGCATGATGATTTCTTTCACCTTATTATCCATTTGCATTTTTAGTCTCAGTTTCTACTTCTGCAGTTATGTTTTTATTAACTTCTCTTTCTAGGTGCTTGGGGGTAGTTGCTCCTCTCTTCTGTCCTTTGAATTGCTTCAAGTATTTTCTGAAGGGTTGGTTTTCTGAATATGTATTCTATCATCTTGTTTATGTCATGGAAGATTTTTCTCTCTCTTTCAACCACAATCGACGTTTTTGCTGGGTATAGTAATCTGGGTTGGCATCTATAGTCCTTTAACATTGGGAATGCTTTGTTCCATGTTCTTCTTGCTTTCATGGTTTGCACTGAGAAATCAGTTGTAATTCTGATAGGTTTCCCCTTTTATGTAACTTGCTTTTCCCCTGTGGCTTTCAGAATGTTGTCTTTGTTTTGGGTGTCTAGTGTTTTACCTATGATATGGCATGGGGATTTTCTTTTCTGACCTGTCTGCTTCTTGTATTTGTATGGGTTTGTCTTTTTTTTACTTTGGGGAAATTTTCATCTATTATTCTGTTGAAGATCTGTTCAATACCATTCTCTTGGGATTCTTCTCCTTCCTCTATTCCTATGATGCAGAGGTTTGATCTTTTCATAGTGTCCCACAGTTCCTGATTGTTCCACTTTTGTGTATTTTTAAAATTTTCATAATCTTTACTTGAGCTTTTTACTTGTTCTGTGTTGTCTTCTGGTCTGATATTCTTTGTTCTGCTTCCTCCATTGTATTTCTGAGGCTTTTTTCCATTCCTTTCCTCTTGGTTGGATGGGTGTTCTATTTCCTTTTTCATTTCATCCTGTAATTTCTTTAGTATTTCCACTTTCTTTTGGAGCTTCTCAATCTCTTCCTGTAGCTCCTTGCTTCGCTGGTTCCTTTCCTTTTCAGTGTTTCCACTTCCTCTACATCTTTCTTGAGTTTTTCTTTCTCTCTCCTTAGTTCTCTGACTTGTTCTTTATATTCTGTGTCCTGGGCCATCCCTGGGAGGATCCCACTGTAGGAATCTCCCACAGAGTTGGTAGAGCTTGGTGTGGAATTATCCTGCACCTTTCCCATGTTGTCATGTCCCTGGCATGTGGTATCCCTTTTTGCCTGTATTCTGATGCGAATCACAAATGCCTCTTTACTATATTGAAGGCTTGCATTTCTTGCCTCCTTCAGATGCCTTTTTTTCCCCCCTCCCTGTTTATGGAGTGTTGACTTGTCTAGGTTTCAGGCTTTCAATTCTGTTTATATATTGGAAGTCTAACTCAGTCTTTCCTTTCTGTTCTGAAGGTTCTCCAAAAAATCCACTTGGACACTCCCTCAGCAATTCCAGTTGATGGGGGGTGGGGGGATATGCCTGGCTTAGCCAGCGCCCTGGTATTCTGTGCTTCAGGTGGTTCTGGGAAGTCCCTGATCTAAGCTCTGCCAACTCAAGTCTCACGGTGGCAACAGGCCCACCTTTAATACCAGCTAGCAGGGCAACTCCACCCCGACAGCCACACAAGACAATGATTTAGCTATCCAACAAACCAACGAAACAATAATCCAACAACCCAGAGATAGATCTATCCAATAATCCACCTGGCTAAAGTGCCCCGCTCCTACCTGTGCTTCAGGTGGTCCTGGGAAGTCCCCGATCTAAGCTCTACACACTCGAATCATTTTTTAACATCTCTCTTAACAGGCTTCTGCTGACACACAGCATTTCTGAGCAGTGAGGACTTGTAATAGGAGGGCTTGCACTGCTGGAAAATGAGATACGTCTCACACTAATATTTTTCAGTATATTCTCAAGCAAAAGCCACAGCCCTATAATATACAACCCCACTGTTGATGTCCATGATAGACTCAAGTGCCTGATGTCACAGGCTGTGCAAAACCCTGATCCCTGTACCCAAGCACCCCATGGACACCTTTCTTGATGTCAGAGGCTGCACCTCCCTTGGCAGGTGGAGAGCATTCCACAGATGAATTGGTGCAGAGTATTCCCATGACTAAACACCAGACATTGCATGGCCTAGCCAAGAGCAGCTAAGCTGAGGAAAGACCAATCATTGATCCAAAAATTCACTCAACCAAGGTGTGCCAGAAAGGTGCAACCACTCAACTAGTACTAGATGTGCAAATTCCAACGCAAAAAAAAAAAAAAACCGCTAGAAACAGGAAGAAGCAAGTTGATGTGTCTCCTCCAAAACTTACTAATTCCATAGTAATGATCCTCACTGGGAACCATTTAGACAAAATTCTGGACAAATAATTCAATATGAATGTATTCAAGGAATTCAAATAGGTCAGCAAAATGTCTCAGTGGGTAAAAGCTTTTGCCACATAAGCCTGGTGACCTGAGTTTGATCCCTGGAACCCATGGTCAAAGTAGAGAAGCAACTCTCATATGTCGTCCTCTGACCTCCACATGCACGCTCCCACAGTCACACACACACATGTTGTCCTCTGACCTCCACATGCACACTCTCACAGTCACACACACATGTTGTCTTCTGACCTCCACATGCACACTCCTACAATCACACACACATATATTGTCCTCTGATCTCCATGTGCACACTCCCACAGTCACACACACGTTGTCCTCTGACCTCCACATACATGCTCCCACAGTCACACACACACACACACATATTGTCCTCTGACCTCCACGTACACACTCCCACAGTCACATACACACACACACATCATCCTCTGACCTCCACGTGCACACTCCCACAGTCGCACACACATGTTGTCTTCTGACCTCCACGTGCATGCTCCCACAGTCACACACACGTTGTGCTCTGACCTCCACATGCATGCTCCCACAGTCACACACACATGTTGTCCTCTGACCTCCACGTGCCCACTCCCACAGACACACACACATTGTCCTCTGACCTCCACATGCACACTCCCACAGTCAAAACACATGTTGTCCTCTGACCTCCACATGCACACTCCCACAGTCACACACACATATCCTCTGACTTCCATGTGCACACTACCACAGTGACACACACACGTTTTCCTCTGACCTCCATGGGCACGCACCCAGTCACACACACATTGTCCTCTGACCTCTACATGCACACTCGCACAGTCACACACACACATATTGTCCTCTGACCTCCATGTGAACACTCCCACAGTCACATACACACACGTTGTCCTCTGACCTCCACATGCACGCTCCCATTATCACACACATGCTGTCCTCTGACCTCCACGTGCACACTCCCAGTCACACACACACATTGTCCTCTGACCTCCACGTGCACACTCCCACAGTCACACACACACACACACACACACACACACGTTTTCCTCTGACCTCCACGTGCACACTCCCAGAGTCACACACACATGTTTTCCTCTGACCTCCATGTGCACGCTCCCACAGTCACACATACACATGATGTCCTCTGACCTCCCTGTGCATGCTCCCACAGTCACACACACGGGTACACACATACACACACTAAAAATTATAAAAGCAAAATAAAAAATGAATTCAAAGAGAACAAGAATAAACTTCTGAATGAATTCCAAGAGAACATAAATGGCTGAAAGACAGAAGTCATTTCACTTTATGAAAACAGATTTAAATATACTGAAGAAAACACAAACTAAAATAAACCTAGAAGTTAATTTAATAAATAGAAAAGATCATGTAGTGGATCAAATATCAACGCTTGAAGAAAAGGTTAAAGAACTGGATTATGTGAGATCTTTAGGATACCATGAAAATACTAAATCTATAAATTATGAGCACAGAAATCTTTTATGCCCAAAGCACGAAAAACATTTTCAATAAAATGATACAAGAAAAATTCACAAATCTAGGGAAAGAGATGCCTATCCAGGTATAAAAGGCACACAGAAAACCAAACAGACATGACAAGGACGAAAACTTCTATGCCCAGTTACAGTCAAAACACTGAATATACAGAACCAAGAACGCATAGGGAAAACTGCAAAGAAGAGCTGAGCCCTTAGCTGATTGTTCAATGCAAACTCTAAAAGATGTATCATGAGTTCTGAAAGACTGCAACTACCAACCCAAATTACTAACAATGCAAAAGTATCATAACTGAAGGAGATAGAAAAGCTTTTAATGATGAAACCATCTAAAGAAATTTATGACTTATAAACCAGGAGGACAAAAAATACTGAAAGTAATACTTCAAACTGAAGAGGATAAACACACCAGAAGCTACGAGGGTGAGGGGAGAGCAGAGACAGTGCTGTTAGGAAAAAGTAACCAAGAAAATACCAAATACCACAAACAAAATGACAGGACTATACCCTTTGTATTAGTCAGGGTTCTATAAAGAAACAGAAGCAACAGGACAAATACATAGCTATATACAATTTATTGATTTGCTCACGTGACAGAGTTCAAGGAGTCCAACAGTAGCCGTGCCACACTGGAGAGGCTGAGAATCCAGGGAACTGCTCAGTCCGCAAGGCTGGATGTCTCAGTAGTCCCAATCTGGTGCTGAAGGCCCGATGGATTCCAGGAGATCTGCCAGTCTCAGTACACGCTGGGATCCGTGGGGTTGATCACAGCAGCAAGACAAACTCACCAGTGAGAGAGAGGCAAGCCACAGGAAAAAAGGGACCAGCTCCCTCTGCCATGGCCTTAATACTGCCTGCCAGCAGAAGGTAATGCCCACATTTGGGGTGGGCCATCCAGGCTGAGATAGTCCAATCCAAAGATCCTTTTTTCTCTTATTTGTTCCTTAGTCCAGTCAAGTTGACACCCAGGATTAACCATCACAAGTCCACCCCTTGTCAACTTGACACCCAATAAATAGCCTCTCCTTATGTTATGCTTAACTGTCCACTTCGACAATGGCAAGGTCATAATTCCACCTAACATGTTATAAGTATCTCATGTGCAATAGCAAAGCATTGTATCTTAGGGTAGGTGGTAATGTCCTTGAGGAAAACAGTCCTTCAGCATCTAATAACCTAAATATGACAACACTTAACACTTATCTCAGTTGCACATTCAAAAGGGAACAACACAAGTATCTGCTTAATATATACATGAACAAGCACATTCTTAACCAAATAGGACAAAAGTTAATATCTATTATAATCCACGTTTCTGCAACTGGTCCCTGGCCTCAGCTGATATTTATGACTACCTTCTTCTACTACCCATTCTGTATTCCCTCCACCATCAGCAAGCACTCTGCAGGTCTTGGCTCTTTCCCTGTAGGAGTGACCCATACCTTCATCCTTGAAGGGTCTGGGCCATTTATTGTCCTGTCTGGTTTGGGTTGTTGGAGTTTCCCATTGACCTTAATCATAGGACATGGTAGCACCAGAAGGTGCCCTACAGCATCTCCTGCCTTCCAGACATAATCTTCCTTGCCCCCATTGTGGAGAAAAAGTCCAATTTCCCCCTGGTAGTCTGGATCAATCACTCCTCCTACTACTGTTATTCCTTCCTTAGCCTGTTGGCTTAAAGGCAGTAGAAGCCCAAAGTGGCCAGGGGGAAGTCTTAGCTTCCAGTTCAATGGAATGTTTGCTGTATCTCCTGGCAAAAGCACTCCCCCCATTGGAGCCAAAACATCTAGACCAGCAGAACGCAAGGTCGTGGGTACAGGAAGCAAAAATTTTCCTACTGGGTCACTAGGGGTGATAGTGAGTGGAATCATTCCCACTTCCACCCCTTGGTTCCTGGACCCATGAATTCTGGCTATAGGAGAAACAGTACCATATAGTGGATGCTGATTCAAAGCATATACTGCTTGCTGGAGAACCTTGCCCCAGCCCTCCAGGGTATTGCTACCTAATTGGCGCTGTAACTGTGTCTTCAAGAGGCCATTCCATCGTTCTATCAAGCCAGCTGCTTCTGGGTGGTGGGGAACATGGTAAGACCAGTGGATACCATGACCATGGGCCCACAGTCGCACTTCTTTGGCTGTGAAGTGAGTTCCTTGGTCAGAAGCAATGCTGTGAGGAATACCATGACGGTGGATAAGGCATTCCGTAAGTCCCTGGATGGTAGTTTTGGCAGAAGCATTACGTGCAGGAAAGGCAAATCCATAACCAGAATAAGTATCTATTCCTGTAAGAACAAAACGCTGTCCCCTCCATGATGGAAGTGGTCCAATGTAGTCAACCTGCCACCAGGTTGCTGGCTGGTCACCCCGGGGAATAGCACCATATCGGGGGCTCAATGTTGGTCTCTGCTGTTGGCAAATCTGGCACTCGGCAGCAGCTGTAGCCAGATCAGCCTTAGTGAGTGGGAGTCCATGCTGTTGAGCCCATGCATAACCTCCATCTCTGCCACCATGACCACTTTGTTCATGGGCCCATTGAGCAACAACAGGGATAGCTGGAGAAAGAGGCTGACTATCCACAGAATGAGTCATCTGATCTACGTGATTATTAAACTCATCCTCTGCTGAGATCACCTTTTGATGAGCATTTACGTGAGACACAAGTATATTCACACCCTTTGACCATTCAGAGAGCTCTATCCACATACTTCTTCCCCAAATGTCTTTCTCACCAATTTTCCAGTCATGCTCCTTCCAAGACCCTGACCATCCTTCCAGGCAAACCATTGGCTACAGCCCATGAATCAGTATATAGTCAAACCTCTGGCCATTTTTCCTTCCAGGCACAACCATGCACACTGCCCGAAGTTCTGTCCACTGTGAAGACTTTCCTTCACCAGTGTCCTTTAGGGTTGTTTCAGAAATAGGCTGTAATGCTGAAGCTGGCCACCTTTGGGTGGTGCCTGCATAGCATGCAGAACCATCAGTAAACCAGGCCCTAGTCTTCTCTTCCTCAGTCAACTGATCATAGGGCAAACCCCATGAAGCCATGAGTGCATGCTTAAACACAGGAGGCATTGTAACAGGAGTGGGAACCATAGGCACTTGGGCAACTTCTTCATGTAACTTGCTCGTGCCCTCAGGGCCCGCCTGGGCCCTGTCACGTATGTACCACTTCCATTTGACAATGGACTGTTGCTGTGCATGTCCTACTTTATGGTCTGGTGGGTCAGATAACACCCAGCTCATGATGGGCAGCTCAGATTGCATGGTGACTTGCTGGCCCATTGTCAAATGTTCAGTTTCCGCTAAGGCCCAATAGCAGACTAAGAGCTGTCTCTCAAAAGGAGAATAGTTGTTTGCAGATGAAGGTAGAGCCTTACTCCAAAATCCCAAGGGCCTCTGCTGTGATTCCCCTACGGGAGCCTGCCACAGACTCCAGACAGCATCTCTATCTGCCACTAATACCTCAAGTACCATTGGGTCTGTTGGATCATATGGCCCTAGGGGCAGAGCAGCCTGCACTGCAGCCTGGACCTGTTGAAGAGCCTTTTCCTGTTCCAAGCCCCACTCAAAGTTTGCTGCCTTCCGAGCCACCTGATATATGGGTTGTAGTAACACACCCAGAGGAAGGTGCTGCCTCCAGAATCCAAAAAGGCCCACCAAACGTTGTGCTTCTTTCCTGGCAGAGGGAGGGGCCAGGTGAAACAACTTATTCTTTGCCTTAGAAGGAATGTCTCTGCATGCTCCATACCACTGAACTCCTAGAAACTTCACCCAGGTAGATGGCCCTTGAATTTTAGTTGGGTTTATTTCCCATCCTCTCATGAGCATATGCTTTACCAACAAGTCTAGACTAACTGCTACCTCCTGTTCACTGGGTCCAATCAGCATAACATCATCAATATAGTGGACCAGTGTGATACTTTGTGGAAGAGTCAGGCGATCAAGATCCCTTCTAAGTAAGTTATGGCACAAGGCTGGAGAGTTAACATACCCTTGAGGTAAGACAGTAAAGGTATACTGTTGGCCTTCCAGCTGAAAGCAAATTGCTTCTGGTGGTCCTTATGAACCGGTATTGAGAAGAAAGCATTGGCCAGATCAATAGCTGCATACCAGGTACCAGGAGACATATTAATCTGCTCAAGTAAGGACACCACATCTGGTACAGCGGCTGCAATTGGGGTCACTACTTGGTTGAGTTTTCGATAGTCAACTGTCATTCTCCATGATCCATCTGTCTTTTGCACAGGCCAAATTGGAGAGTTAAATGGAGATGTGGTAGGAATCACCACCCCTGCATCTTTCAAATCCTTGATAGTGGCACTAATCTCTGCAATCCCTCCAGGGATACCATTCTGGTTTTGGTTCACTATTTTCCCTGGTAGAGGCAACACCAATGATTTCCATTTGGCCTTTCCAACCATAATAGCCCTCACTCCACAGATCAGGGAACCAATGTGGGGATTCTGCCAATTTCTAATTATATCTATCCCAATTATACATTCTGGGACTGGGGAAATAACTACGGGATGCATTCTGGGACCCACTGGGCCCACCGTGAGTCGGACTTCAGCCAAAACTCCATTTATCACCTGACCTCCATAGGCCCCTACTTTAACCGGAGGGCCACAATGCTTTTTAGGGTCTCCTGGGATCAGTGTCAACTCAGAACCAGTATCCAATAGGCCTTGAAAAGTCTGATTATTTCCTTTTCCCCAGTGTACAGTTACCCTAGTAAAAGGCCTCAGGTCCCTCTGGGGAAGGACAGGAGGAAGGCAAACAGCATAACTCTTCTGTATTGTGACAAGGTCCTTCCTCATTGGAACCCAGCCACCCCCTCATTCAAGGGGTTCTGGGTCTGTGAACTGTCTCAAGTCTGGAAACTGTTTAACTGGACAGGATTCGCTACCGCTGAAATCCAATGTTGACTTCCTGTCATTTGTTCTAGAGCTTTTCTGCTGATAGAGATCAAATAAAAACTTAGTAGGCTTCTTATGTATTTGGTTCCTGGGAACACCATGATTAATTAGCCAGTTCCAAAGATCATTTTGGGTCATGCCATTATAGGCATTGTTTTCCCTTTGCTGCCCATTATGATAACTACGATAACTATGCTCATCTAGCCTTCCATGATTCAGTGCTGCCACCTGACGCCTATCCTGAGGTCCTGTTAAACCTATTATTTGTACATTTAATTTATGCCAGCGAGCAACAACTTCTCTAACTGTAACATCTGGCATAAGAAATAGAGCAAAAACAAAGCTCTTCAAATGTTCTGTGTCTCTCTCAGTACTTTCCATCTTAACTCAGTGAAAGGCATGTCCTCTGGGTCCTCGCATTGTGGAGAATGTGGTTTTACACTTTGAATCCACTTGAGCAAGCCCATCTGCCTGACCCTCACAATCCCTTCATCAATACTAAGCCAAGGAATATCAGGCATCTCTAACTTGCTGTTAGTAGGCCACATTTTAATAAATACATCAGCCAGTCATTCAAATAAACTTTTAACACCTTTTTTAACCACTTGAGCTTCCATGTTAAACCTAGAATCTCTACTCAGTGGGCTCATATCAATAAACTCAGTCTGATCCAATTTTATATTCCTTCCACCATTATCCCACACCCTTAAAATCTATTCCCACACACATTCCTTATGCTTCTGCCAGAATAAATCGGCAAACTCATTAATTTCTTTAGTGGTATAGCGTACCTCCTCATGGACCACACTTTCTATCTCACGTTTAGGGGCTTGCTTAGCTTTGACTCTGGTTATAGGTCTGGAGGCAACAATTGTTGGGCCCTGTGGGACATTAGCTCCCACTGGGAGGGGGAGATTAGCTTCCTCAGGCAAGGGTGGGGAGGAGGGATCTGCAGGGTGTGGATTCTCTGCTGAGGGTGGGGAGATTAATTCTGCAGATAAAGAAAATCCCTCAGAATCCAAGGGTTCAAAATCCTCATCATCATGGTTCTCCCACACATCTCCATCCCAAGTTTCAGGGTTCCACCCTTTCCCCACCAGTGCTCTCACTTTGACTGATGACACTCTTCGTGGCTGGGAATTAAACTTGCGTTGTAAATCAGCCAAACGTATAATAAGGGCTCCAGCTTGATTTTCTGCCGCTTTAGCTCTTTGGCTGCTGGAGAGAAGATGCTCTTCCAGAGCACACTTGGAAACTTTTAAACTGTTGTTTTGAATCTGGAGCTGGTCAATTTTATCACTGAGCTCCTTATTTTCCTCTATCACTTTATCCAGAGATGCTAGGAGCAACCAGGCAACATCATTGTTTTCCTTATTTTTCAGCAATTTCTCAAATGTTTTATATATAGAGTCACTAAATTCCTTGCTCCTCACAAGAGGCAAGTTAGGTGAATCAAATGGATCTATCTTCATAATTACATCAAATAGTCTACACCAAGGATTATCATTCCTCTTCATGCCACCAGGAGAGCCTTCAGTAACTCTAGGCTTCATTGGGTTGGAGACCTGGCTCCAGAAACTACCAAGCCCTCTAAAGAAATTCATCCTTTCAATTCTGTTTCTCTAGAACCACTTCTGGTACCAAAATCTGTATTAGTCAGGGTTCTCTAAAGAAACAGAAGCAACAGGACGAATATATAGCTATATACAATTTATTGATTTGCTCATGTGACAGAGTTCAAGGAGTCCAACAGTAGCCGTGCCACACTGGAGAGGCTGAGAATCCAGGGAACTGCTCAGTCCACAAAGCTGGATGTCTCAGTAGTCCCAATCTGGTGCTGAAGGCCCGATGGATTCCAGGAGATCTGCCAGTCTCAGTACACGCTGGGATCCAAAGTGTTGATCACAGCAGCAAGACAAACTCACCAGTGAGAGAGAGGCAAGCTACAGGAAAAAAGGGACCGCCTCCCTCTTCCATGGCATTTAATACTGCCTGCCAGCAGAAGGTAACGCCCACATTTGGGGTGGGCCATCCAGGTTGAGGTAGTCCAATCCAAAGATCCTTTTTCTCTTATTTGTTCTTTAGTCCAGTCAAGTTGACACCCAGGATTAACCATCACACCCTTTTAAATAATAACTCTGAGTATTAATGATCTGAAATCTCCAAGTGAATCCCCAGACTAGCACCTGGATAAGAAAACAGGATCTCCATGGGCCAGTATTGCAATGGATAATGCACGTGACTTTAGTAAAACAAACAAACAAAACCAGGATCTTTCTTTTTGCTACTTCCAAGAAACACATCAAAGATAGGCACCACCTTAGGGTGACAGGATGGACAAAGATATTCCAAGAAAACACAATAATCAAATGCCACTAGTCCAATACCTGGAAAAATGTCCTTCAAACTGAAACTTGTTAAAACTGATGAAAGCAGTCACCTCATATGGATTAAGGGAACAATTCATCGAGAGGGCCTTACCATTTTAAAGACATGTGCACTGAACATGTATGATCCCAACTTCATAAAACAAATACTACTAGACATAAAGTCACAGATTAATCCCAACATAGTGGGTGACTTCAATACCCCATACACACCAAGAGACAGCTTCACAGACAAAAAATAAGCAGAGAAACATTGGCAATGACACAATGAATCAAACGGATAGCTATCTGAGGAATATACTCCCAAACCCAACAGAACACACATTTTTCTCAGCCGTCCATGATATTCTAAAATAATCACATTCTAAGACATGATACAAGTCTCAATATAGGAAAAGTGATATAACTTCCTGTAAGTCTATCTGACAGCAATGGAAGAAAGCCAGGAGTCATCAGCAAAAGAAACTGCAAAAATGCTACAACAGGATGAAAATGAAACAACACGTAAAACTTATGAGACAATGAAATTCTAAGAGGAAGTTAGTTCAAAGCTCTAAATGCCTGCATTACAAAAAAAAAAAAAAAAACCCAATAGCAGATGAAAAGAAAGAACTCAAAATAGGGAAGAAAGAACTGAAATAGAAATGAAGAAAATAAAAAGAATCAAAGGTTAGAGTTGGTTCTCTGAAAAGATAAACAAGATCGACAAACCCTTTGCCAGATTAACCAAAATAGAGAAAATCCAAATTAATAAGATTTAGAGATAAAAGGGAGACATTGCAACATATACCAATGAAACCCAGAAAATCATGACAGACCTTAAAAACCTATGTTCAAGCTGGGGGGTGGGGGGGGTGGCATGGCACACCCCTTTAATCCCAGCACTTGGGAGGTAGAGGTGGGTGGATCTCTGTGAGTTCAAGTCCAGCCTGGTCTACAGACCGAGCTCCAGGACAGCTGGTACTAAAAGGGAGACCCTGCCTCAAAAATACCAAAAAAAAAAGGAAAAAACTAAAACTTATGTTCAACATAAAATGGGAAATCTGAGATAAATAGCTAAATCTCCACAATGCATGCAGCATACCAAGGTCACAACAAAATGAGATTAACATTTTAAACAGACATTTACCAATGAGTTTACAGGCAGCAGTCAACTCCCTGACTTAAAAAAAAAGCTCACATGCAGACGGATTTACTGCAGAATCGTGTATAGCAAAGGAACACTTCCAGTCTCATTCTACCAATAGTACTACAGTGCTACCCAAACCAGTTGAAGACAAACAAACAAACAAACCTATAGACTAATCAACATAATGAACATGCAAGTTTTCAATAAAGGGGCTGGAGAAATGACCCAGCAGTTAAGAGAACTTGGTGTTCTTGCAAAGCACCTGGGTTCGATTTCTAGCACCCACATAGTGGCTAACGACTGTCTGTAACTCCAGTTCCAGAGGTATCCGATGCCCTCTCACCTCTAGGGCATTACATGACATGAGTGCACTTATATACATGCAGGCAATACACTCATATACACATAAAATAAAAACAATTTTTAAAAAGTTCTCAATAAAATACTTGGAAACCAAATTTGAGAACATATCAAAAAGGTCACTTATAATCAAATTGACTTCATCTTAAGAGATGCAAGGATAGTTCAACATATAAAAATTAATGTAATAAATCATATAAATGGACTTAAGAGACAGAAATCACATGATCATCGATAGATGCAGGAAAAGGCTTTGAAAAAAAAAATCAACATGACTTCATGACCAAAACTCTAAAGAGATTAGGGAGGGATGAAGTCCACATAATAAAAGCTACATATGTGAATTCCACATCCTCTTAAATAGGGGAACTCAAAGCACTTCCACTAAAATCAGGAACAACACAAAGCACTTCCACTAAAATCAGGAACAACACAAAGCACGGCCATTTTCTCCACCCTTAATATATTTAGTGACATGAGAAGCAAATAAAAGGGACGCTAACAGGAAAGACATCAAAGTATTGTTTAGCAGACACAATTCTAATACCTAAGAGACCCTAAAGACTCCACCAGAAAATTCCTACAACTGTTCAATGCATTCAGCAAAGTGGTCAAGATATAAAATACATAAAAATCAGTAGACTTCCTGTATACCAATGACGAAGAAAGAGGCTGGGGAGAAGGCCAACTAAAACGAAGGAAGGATGCATTGAAGACCTACTGCTGTATAAACTGACCAAAAATATAATTTAAAAAATAGTTTGAACAGAAGTTCATGACATTGATTCAAAACGCCATGTCTTTTAAGTGAAAATCCCAGTGCTAGGAAAGGCGTAACTCCGTTGCTGCTCAGTGAGCCTTCAGAGGGTTCTAAAACAATGCACCCGACTTGCATTGCTCTTGCTGCCTCAGTTTGGATACAGGACACAGAAATCAGCCTGGAACTGAGCTAAAAGCTTCCCCCCTGAAGGCTGGTGTTCAGAGTGACAGAAGGTACTATGCATGCTGCTACAGGAGGGATTTACCAACTGTCTTTCCTAGCTGTCTACCTGGGTGTTGTAATACTGACCTGCTACTGAGTGTGGTGGAGCTCACCTTTGGTCCCAGCACTCAGGAGGCAGAGGCAGGTGAATCTCTGTGAGTTCAAGGCCAGTCTGGTCTACATAGTGAATTCCAGGATAGCTGGGGCTACAGGGAAACCCTGTCTTTCAAAAAGAACAAAAATAAATAAATAAATAGTATTGGCCTGCCAGGGAAGACATGCCCATTGGCACAATAGTGGGAAAGCTACATAAGGGGCAACCAATCACTTTCTGGTGAATTTGAAGCCTCTTCCATGGGAGGGAATATATTCCTAGTACTGTAAACTTAGTCAAAAGCCTAGAGCTAGGGAAAGCCTGGCTCCCCTGGGGATTTGGGTAACAAATTGCTCAGCAATAAATGGAACATCTACATCACCACCCTGAGGCTCAGGCAACATCATGGAAGAGGGAATGGAAACACAAGAGCCAGAGGATGAGGAGCATTCAATACTGTCTTCTGACGTGACATGGCCAACACAATTATGATCACAGAACAGTTGTGACATGCACGACACTTGTACACGTACACACACACACACACACACACACACACACACATATACAAAGCTGGACAAGTTGGGAAGAAAAAGGTCAACAGGTGTGGGAATAGGCCCAAGAGGAGGTTAACAGGGAAGGGAGATCACAATGTGTTATATATAAGAAAGAGTCAAAAAGGGGGTAGAGGAGGGGGAGGGTGACACCAAGTTGGCTCAGAAGGTAATCACTGCCAAGTCTGACAACCTGAGCTTGATCCCTGAGATCCATATAGTAGAAGCAGAGAATTAAGTATGGCATTTTGTCCTCTGACCTACACACACACACACCCTCACACCATGGCACGTGTACACCCACATAAATGTAATACAAAAGTTTAGACTAGTTGGGCATGGCACTGCACACCGTTAAAAAAGGATTTGGGAGGCAAAGGTGGGCAGATGTCTGCAAATTCCAAGCCAGGTGGTGATACAGGGAAACCCTGCCTCAAAATAAATAAATTGCTACTGAAATTTTAAAAAAATGAAAGTAATGGGCTGGAGAGATGGCCTAGCGGTTAAGAGCTTCGACTGCTCTTGTAGAGGATCCGGGTTCGATCCCCAGCACCCACATGGCAGCTGAGAACCGTCTGTAACTCCAATTCCAGGAGAACTCCAGTTCCAGGGGAATCCGACACCCTCTTCTGACCTCCGCAGCATTGCACGACACGGGTGCACAAACCTACATGCAGACAGTACATTCATACACATACAAAATAAATAAAATTTTAAAAAATGAAAGTAATGTGAAATTAGGCATTCTTTATCTCTGTTCTGGTGGTCAGGGTTTCGACTGCTGGTTCCTTGCTTGTTTGTCTTAAAATGGGGGAGGGAATGTGACACGACGGGTTAAGGTGTTTGACTCACACATAAAGTCAGGGTCCACTAACCTCCACATGTGCAGCATGGCACATATACAACCATACAAAACTAACAAAGTGAAGGTCATAAGGAAAGAGAATAATGGGATGCAAAAGAAGAGAAGGAAAGAAATCAGCATGAAGGGGGTGGTGCTGGGGATTGAGAGGGGAGGACAGAGGAAGGGGAGCAGATAACCAAGCACAAGGACATGTGTACGAAGATGCCAGGATCAGATTATTTGTACACTAGCCTAAAAAACCTCAGCAAATATAGTTTAAAAACAATCCCCTCTTCCTTCCCATTGCTGTGGGAAATGCCTGACGCTTCCATCTAAGGAAGCTCGGCACTTCTCTTTAATCAGGCCTATCCTCCACCAACTTCAAGAATCCCTTTCTCTCCATTTAAACATAGGACTAATTAAGTACATTAGGAAATGTACTTAATTAAACCTATAGTTTCTACCTTTATTATCATTTTTTCGATTCTAGCAGGTTCTGTGCTTTTCATCATTTTGATTATTTGTGGAGGGACATTGGGCCTTTTAAGATCTCTTAGGCTATCTTCTGCAATTTCATTAGCAATTATTTTGCATAGTATCTTCTGCTTTTTAAAGTAATACACAGAAATGCAGCCTGAAATGTAGTGGCATTCTACCCATTTCTAACTCAACTCCTAACTATGATATATGAAATTTAGAGTTTGAAGATGTTCACTTCAATAATGAACGTTTACAACATTTTCAAAACACACAAGGCAAACACTTCAAAAATACACTTCCCTCACACAGCTTCCATGTGCTCAGCCTTCTAGAGAATGCAGACAAGAAATCATCATCGTCCCACACCCTGCCAAGGAGTTATCTAAAAGAAAAAGAGACAGTTTTTGTTTGTTTTTTTGTTGTTGTTGTTTTGTCTTTTCGACCAGGCTGGTCTTGAACTCACAAAGATCCACCTGCCTCTGCCTCCCGAGTGCTAGGATTGAAGGCATGGGCCACCACGCCCGGTGACTAACAGACCAAATAAATTGCCCAAATTGGACAATTAGTACCATAAACATATCCTCCATCTACAATGCAACCTCCACATCCAAGGCTCGGGGAACATAATGGAACAGGAGGCAGAGAGAATATTAATGTCTCTCTCAACTCTCACCAGCAAAGCTTCCTCACATAACAGGTGATTAATGTAGAAGGCCACAACTGGCCAAAATACAGATGAGACTGCATAGTGTATATTCCTGCACAGGACTCCTGTATTAAACCTCATCCATCCAGGGCTTAGGGATCATAGCAGAAAAGGGAACAGAAAGGTTTTAAGAGTCAAGG
Source organism: Rhizomys pruinosus (assembly GCA_009823505.1). Taxonomy (NCBI): domain Eukaryota; kingdom Metazoa; phylum Chordata; class Mammalia; order Rodentia; family Spalacidae; genus Rhizomys; species Rhizomys pruinosus. Next base: position 410,317 of record VZQC01010049.1, read on the forward strand.
TTGGTGCATGATCAGGATCCTGGGAACTTGCTCATAAAAAAGAAAATCATAGCAATGGCGACAACATGCACAAGTCCCATGCAAACTCAAATCAGCTAAAAACCAGCAGGGAACTGGGAAGACAGGCAGGAGGCCCCAACTTTAGCTATCTTCAGCAAAGGAGCTGCTGACAGCTGATCACAGCTGGGTGAAGAGTGGGATCTTTAAGGGAAGGAAGCCAGATAGGTTGACAAGGTCCAGTGGAGGGACTCACATGGAGGAACTTACATTGACAGACAGCAGGGGACAGACTTGACGCAACTGGCCTCAACACGTTCATAAAATCTGGAAAGGGTGCTGATGGGGGAGGGGCCTAAATATGATCAAGATGTATTGTATGAAGTGCACAAAACTTCAATACATTTTTTTAATTGTTCAAGTGCTCACTCAGCCCCTATTTTAAAGAGGCAAACCTAAAACCCCAATCATATTCTAGTAAAATGGGTATTGGCGGTACATTTTAAAATGAGTCTCCTGCTCATCTTAAAATGTCAGCAGGATCTGGCTGAGGGGATGAAGAACCCTTGAATCCACTATAGCCACTGAAGGAAACCAGGAATCTCCATCTTCCACACCTCACACTGAAGGAAACCAGGAGTCTCCATCTTCCACGCCTCACTAACTGCCCTCAATAGGACCAAATCCTCCTGGCTCATCTTAAGAGGGTTCCAGAAAAAGCAAGCATTTTATTTTCATTGGCCTCTAGTGTTCACAGACTTCTATTCCTGATTCAGTTGACTATTACTTTTTTTTGTACTTTCTTAAGGTAACATTTCACAAAGCTAAAAATTCAGTCTGGCTTGAATTAGACTTTGGTAAACTCCAGGTAAAAGTCATCCCAATAGCCAGATGTGGTGACACTCACCTTTAATCCCAGAGTTCAAGAAGCAGAAGCAGGGATCTCTCTGTGAGATCAAGGCCAGCCTGGTTTACGTAGCAAGTTCTAGAGCAGCTGGGCTTCGAGACACACACACACACACACACAGCCTGGTTTACGTAGCAAGTTCTACAGCAGGTGGGCTACGAGACACACACACACACACACACACACACACACACAAAGCCTCTTGACCTCCCATGAAGGGAAGCCCAAATAGAAAAAAAAAAAATTGGTAGGTTTTACAAATTTCAATTCTGGTTCTGTCCAAAGCCCTCTGACACTTGCAATCCATTCAACGTTTAGGGCATATTGCATACTTGGGAGGAAATTTACGAAGTACTACATACACTATCTGTTTGGAGAAAACCTGTGTGCAGAAATGGACAGTGCTTTTGGATAGGCAAACAGGAGCCATCTTGATGTGATAATGAATAGGCAGTAAGTCTTCCTAGTTATATTAGCCTAACTTTCTAGGCAAAGAAATGTAAGCACCCTCAATATGGACTGCAACATGCAAAGGGAGAAACTGAAGGGAGAGATGGAATTTTCACTTCCAAGCCTGGGAATACTAGAGGAGGTGCTCTGACTGAGCTTAATAGCTAGCAGATTCTGAACAGACAGGGTGAGGTTTGCCTTTCACTCTGGTGCCTTGTGAACTGGCTGCACATGCATACGGGCAATGTGGAATGTTGGAGGAGCCTAGGAAACCATAAAGCAGCAAGGTGAAGATATGCCAGTGGTTTGGGTAACTGCAAACTAGGCTACACAGTCAATAACTAGATATTGAGAGGACCTCCAGTCTGAAACATTCTGCAAGCCAGATCACATGGTAAGGAAAAAACTGAACTGACTTTAGAGTCTGGAGCAATAATAGAGAACCAATTCACCAATTTTGAATGTAAGTCTTTAGATACCTTGCCACATTAAGGCAAGTATCTAAATTAAGCATTGTCAGAAACTCAAAGACATGGACATAACTAACAAGAGTAGAGTGTGTCCCACAGAAGGCTGGAGATACCTAGACAAAAGGCAGATAGCGGTCAGGAAAAGCAGCAGACAAGATGTGATAAGGACCACAACATTGAATTCAAGCCATATCCGCCCCCTTGCTTTTGGTGGTGCTGGTCAACTCAGAGACCACACATACATAATGCAGGCATAGTGCTCAGAATTTACATTCAAAAAGTGCAAGAAACACTACTGAAACAAAACTATTAAAATTTCAATAGCAATTTAGTATTTTAAATTTCCTTCTGAAATGCAAGAGTTCATGAGACTGTTTCCACACGGTTCTGAATAACTGCACAAAAGAACTCAAAACATATTACTTTTAAGTAACATTTTGTATACCTGCACAAATAATATAGCCATATTTACAGATATTGAAGAGCTCTGGGAGCTGGAGAGATGGCCTAGTGGTTAAGAGCGCCTACTGCTCTTGCAGAGGACTGTGGTTCGATTCCCAGCACCCACATGGTTGCTGAGAACTGTCTTTAACTCCAGTTCCAGGGGAATCCGACGCCCTCTTCTGACCTCCGCAGCATTGCACAACATGGGCGCACAAACCTACATGCAGACAGTACATTTTTTCATACACATACAAAAAAATAAATTAAAGAGCTCTGGATATTTATACAGTTAGCTTGTCTGGAAGGCAGAGTGAGATGTCTTCCCTGAATGATCCCCTCTCAAGTATTCCTTTAAAGCTAAGGTTAAGTTTAAACAGAACAGGAGGATATTTTTGAAATAGGTAACAAATCCATTTCCATGTTTTTAAGGCCTTCCCAGTATTTCAAAAATGTGAAATAGACGTAAGACCATCTACTTAGGGATGTAAAAAAAATTATGCCTTAAAAATTTTAATTTATCATTTTCTTATGTGTACGAGTGTAGTGTCTGCATGTAAGTTGGTGCGCCCTTTAAATTATATAGTTAGAATAAATCAAGTTAGAATAAACAAAATAGCAGAGATGCCATGTTGCAATAGAAGTTAAAGTTTAAATACAGATTTTTTTAAATGGAGGGTATGCCATGGTTCTCTAGAGCTTCACCATTTCTATTTTTAAATTATCTAAATCAAGTTACATGTACAAATTCAGGCAACTAGATAAAGGACATGTAGCTGTACTTTTACACAGCTAACTCAAGAGCGTGACCCACCATATTTGTGTTTAAGTGCAACATTTAAATTTTACTATAAAACTGCAACTGGATCAAATATTAAAAACTATTTCCTTAAGAAACTTCCTATTAAACATTTTTCCTAAATGTATGTAACTAATCCACTTACGATTATAAGCATTAAAACAAAGGAAAAGAGTGATGTCAATAAAGAGGAATATTGACAAATTCACATTTACCTAATTAACTCAAGCTGCCACCTGATCAGGAAAGTCACCTATTAAACTACAAATTGTAGGATTTGCCAGAAAAGATACAATTTGGGATTTAGCTTAACATAGCTCTTTAGAGCTAAACTGCATCTATTAACATAGTTCATCAAATGCTAATAACTATACAAGAACAATTCATCATATTAGTTCATGACATTTGTCTTTTCTTACATTTCAAAAGCACTAATGATTAAAGGGGGAAAATCAGCATCTACACTACTTTTATGTTTCAGAAAATACTAACAGTACTATCATTTAGTTTGCTTTTTAAGTTACTAGAAAATCTTCTAGAAGTCAAACTATAATTAGACCACATAATTATTAAAATGTCAGTATCGGCTGGGGCTGGAGAGATGGCCTGGCAGTTAAGAGCGCCGACCGTTCTTGCAGAGGACCCGGGTTCAATCCCCAGCACCCACATGGCGGCCGAGAACCGTCTGAAACTCCAATTCCAGGAGAACTCCAGTTCCAGGGGAATCCGACACCCTCTTCTGACCTCCGTGGCATTGCACGACACGGGTGCACAGACGTGCATGCAGACAGTACATTCATGCACATACAGAAATAAAATTAATAATAAAAAATTTAAAAAAAGTCAGTATCTGGCTGGAGAGATGGCCTAGTGGTTAAGAGCACCGACTGCTCTTGCAGAGGACCTGGGTTCGATCCCCCAGCACCTACATGGCGGCTGAGAACCATCTGTAACTCCAATTCCAGAATTCCAGTTCCAGGGGAATCTGATGCCCTCTTCTGACCTCCGCGGCATTGCACAACACGGGTGCACAAACCTACATGCAGACACATTCATACACATAAATAAGTAAAATTTAAAATAAAATAAAATCTCAGAAAGTGTACTTCACATTGATTTGGGTGTGAAATATAAACATCAGCCATTTGTGATGGCATCCAGAGGCACACATCTGCCTCGACAATGGCAGCAAATTCAGATGTTCTCACCCTATGGTTAAAAGATGTTTGCGAGCAAAGCCTCGTCTGATGCCAGCAGTGTCGAGCTAGGGCCGTGTGAATAGAATTTTTAGCAAAAGGGGAAAAAAATAGCCGAGGTAGTTTTATAGTAGCAATAGTTTCTTTTTTTATTTTAATATACTTTAGGAAACAATATACAAAGCTGAGCTTTCCTACCATTTCTGGGTAACAGCAGGAAGCTCCAATTACACAAATTTAGCGTTTTGTGATGGCTAAGAACAGCAGTCAGCACCAGACTTGAACAGTTAGCTACAACACAAACATCCTTCAAAATGAAATGTCATAATAGCAAGACAGGTAAACCAGGTTTAACAAATGACACCACTTGGGAAGTGACTTCATCATTCTTGTTGAATTTCACATTTCATTAAGTATCTTTTATACAATTTATTAATATGCTTTAAACAAAACCTCCCTTAAGGAATTATTTTAGAAAGGTATAAATATTCAACAAGAATAGTTTTGATAAAGAATCCCCTGGGTAGTTCAAATTCTAATATGCACTGACCAAAGGAAAAGAAAAATAACAATTTTTGTTTGTTTAAACATGTTTATTACAACAGATACATTTCACATCTGACTAGCTTTGTTTCCTCTTTCCCTCCCACAACCATGTTCATTGGGCCATTTCCTTATATTTGAGCAATCAATGTACTTTCAGCACACATGCCCAGCAGTACTTTAAGTCCATTCTTACAGGGTGCAAATGGATTTCAATAATTTATACAAACATGTGGGTTATGCTCAATCACTGCAATTTTAAGCTACTGTACACAGGAATGAAAAGGTTATAGAAAAGTGCCATAGCAACAGTGCCTTAAGAAAGGAGAAAAGGGAGCCTTAAAAAATGGATAAAATCAGGTCAAGGATTTCAGAGGGAAATGGAACACACAGGAAATGAAAAACATTTCTTTGCAAAACAAATGGAGAAGCACTGCTCTTGATCAGGTGCAAGTGTGGAAACAGTTGTTTCATGATATTTTATACACTGCCCATATAGTTCAAAATTGTATCCTTAGACACAGATCGCCTGGCGCTTGCATTGAATTTTTGAAAATGCAAGATTTCTGAATGATAAATTAACCCCCCCAAATTTATTTTTTAAAAAAGCTAATTTTGCAGACAGGTTTCCATGTAAAAGGCTAGATATTTAGCCACCTCAGCATTGATTAGTTTTGGATGTCTAAGCTCTGTTACACATGGCTTCCCATGGCTTCACTCTACAAAACATATTTACAACGTGAAGATACATCTACAAGAAATCTACATTTCAAGGGTTTTACAAATCAATCTTGTATCTTTCCCCTGAATTGACTCTCACAGACCCCCATCCCCTTGTCATTTCATTTGCCCAGCTTAACGGTCCAAAGTCTACTTAAATGCAGCTTAAAAATAATTATGACTGGGCAATAGATTTACAGCTCCTGTACTGGACACCATGTGCAATTATTCATTCACATCTTCAAACCATGAAGGAATTCTGATTTTTTAGCTTTTCAAGTTCCTTAATTTGTTGTCTCAAAAACAGTATCCTGCAAAATAAAAACAGAAATTAGGCTCTATATTTACATGCTATAGAAAAATCAAACTATAAAAACATAAAAAGTTATACTGAATAATTAAACATATAACACATTAAAATACTAGAATGGCAAATTAGAATTTTTAGTTTAGCAATTTTTCAATAATTACTACAAATACAGATTGATTTAAAATTTATAAACATATTAAAAGACAGTAGATATTAACTATGAAATAAAGCTACACTGCTTTTGTCCTGGATTTTTTTTTTTTTTTTTTTTTTTGTCTTTGGCAGGGTCTCCCATGATAGTCCCAGCTGTCCTGGAAACGTCACTATGTTAGACTAAGCTGGCCTTGAACTCACAGAAATCTGCCTGCTTCTGCCTCTGCCTCCCAAGTGCAAGGATTAAAGGCATGTACCATCACACTTGGTTCTTGATCTTAATACTGCAAGATTTAGATTTAATTAGGGATGGGAACTGGAGAGATGGCTCAGTGGTTAAGAGGCAGGCGGATCTTTGTGAGTTCAAGGTCAGCCTGGTACAGAGAGAGTTCCAGGACAGCTGGGGCTACAGGGAGACCCTGTTCCGAAAAGACAAAAAAAAAAAAAAAAAAAATAGAATTAATTAGGGATAAGAGGCTGATAAACTATAAGACAAATAATGTAGACACATACACAAAAAAACTATTACGAACAATTGTTTATTTCAAAAATTGCTGATAGAGTATTTTGAATGTGCTAATTACCTAGTTATTCATTATAGACATTCACTGAAACATCACATTGCAACCCATAAATATGTATAATTTGTTGATTAAAAAAATGGAAAACAGGGCTAAGAGTGTTTTCGCTGGTGCAATGAAGTCCCTGGGTTCAAACTATACATATTCTCTCAATTTTTAAAATGGAACTTTGAACTGATATAGTGCATATTCTGTGGGGGGAAAAAAAAAGGATAAAACAAACTCTACAGTTAACTAGACTGCCAAAGACTCTCTTTCTCATGTGAACTACAGTCTTTCCTGCTTGTACTTCCACTAGATAAACAAGCACTGGCCTGATATCTAACCAGGGATACTGGTTAGATGTAATGCTACTGAAAAGCCTACTTTTAATTGAATTTTTTTTTTTTTTGTCTTTTTGAGACAGGGTCTTCCTGTAGCCCCCGCTCTCCTGGAACCGGCTATGTAGACCAGGCTGGCCTTGAAACTCACAAAGATCTGCCTGCCCCTGCCTTGCAAGTGCTAGGATTAAAGGAGTGCACCACCATGCCCGGCAAAACACACCTGGCTTAATTGAACATTTTAAAAAACCTAACTATGCTATTTACTTTGACTTAGATAGAAGGAACAGGTAAAAAAAAAAAAAATGCCATAAGCTCTTGAGTGAAAACAGTGCAACTGCAGATATGCTACATTAAACTTGGCTAAATAAAATATTTTCTATTACTTCCAAGGGTCTACAGGTAATCTAAGAATATAATCAGTAGGGGCTGGAGAGATGGCCCAGTGGTTAAAAGCGCTGACCGCTCTTGCAGAGGACCCGGGTTCGATCCCCAGCACCCACATGGCAGCTAAGAACCGTCTGTAACTCCAATTCCAGGAGAACTCCAGTTCCAGGGGAATCCGAGACCCTCTTCTGACCTCCACGGCATTGCACGACACGGGTGCACAGACCTACACGCAAAACAGTACATTCATACACATAAATAAATAAAAATTTAAAAAAGGAAAAAAAAATATAAACAGTAATGTGAAACTTCAACCGAGCCAACTCATTCATGACAATCCAGTGCTAACCACCTTAAATCAACAAGGATATTTCTAATTAGTTGTTGTAAACACCTTACTTTTTAAGTACATATATATCACTGTGGCAGTTTTACACCTAATCAAGAAAAACTTAATAAAAGCAACTATTATGAGTTAATGGAAAACCAAAGCACTCATGAGGAACGCTAAACTATAAAAATGGTTCTAGAACATGATAGAATCCATCATTTTAAATTGGAGAAACTCCAGAAAGCGAACATTCCAAAGTTTACTAAACTGCACTATTTTGCCCTGAATGAGTCTCTCATTGTTCATCCTGTGTCACCCAGGATGTGAAGGACCCCTTGGTCCAACATAAACAGGTTGCACAATGGAACCCCCCTCTCGCTAGTCAGATGTTAAATCCAACTCATAAAAGCCACAAAGTGAAAAAGCCTTAAATGAAAAGGTTAACATTCTCAATAAGCCAAACACCAGATGATGAGGTTGCTAATGTCTATAGAAAGAATGAATTTTTTTTTCCCAGTGAAACTGTGTAGCAAGTAAAGGAAATTCATGCTAATTCTGCTGTTACTTTGTAACTCAAATTGGAAAACCTATGAACAGGGACCTGGAGATGATCGCTCAGTGAAGTCCTTGCTATACAAGCATGGAGATCTGAGTCCAGATCCTCAGCACCCATGGAAAAAGTCGGACACAGCCACGTGTGCCCATGTAACCCTAGAGTTAGGAAGGTAGAGACAGGATTCCTGGGGCTGGCTGGCGACCTAGTCTAGTCCAATTGGTGAGCTGCTGCAAGTTCAGTCAGACTCAGAAGAAGGTAGTGAGGAATGAGGAAAAACTAGATGTTAACCTCTGAGCCACACACACACACACATAATAAACAATATCCTGGAAAGTTGTTATGTGTGTGTTTAAGCATGTTAATTTCAAATGTCCCTCAAGACTCCCTTTCCTGTGGTAGGCTGGCTCCCATCTCTGTAATACTGATAAAAGGAAAACAACAAACAGCTAAGGGTACTAAAAACATTGCACCCTCTAGAGCAGGCTAGGTAAAAGTAAACAATTCCAAACAAGGGTGACTTACTGTCTATCCCATGGAATAAAAATACCTGTGGTGGGAGGTAGAAACTCATCTATGGAGCACACAGTTTGTACTACCTTGAAATCTCTCAACCAGGAACTCTTAATTAGCAGGGCTACTCTATCTAGTCATTTCTGCCAGATTCTGCAAGCACCCAATTTGATGATGTTTCGTTTGATGTTTTGCTATCTGTGGCTATTTGCTTTTACTTTTGCTTAATAAACTCAACTCTTTCAAGACCATAGTAAGGCTGCTGTAGCTTACTGTCTGTTCAGAACACAAGCATACTTAAGTGAAAAACTTACCTTTGCTCTCGCAAAGTTGCTTGAATCTCACATACTCGGACTAAAGATCTTAAATTCTTTAATTCGGTACAAATTTCTGACATGTGAACACTTCCCATATTATGGGCTTCTTCACGCAATCTCGATGCCTAGAAAGAAATGAATCTTACATAAAATACATTAAGAAACACTAAAGAATGTATGCACTTATGCTAAAATTAAAGAATGATTCTTTCCCTGTATGTGCACAAAAATGTCTTCAAAGTTAGATAGAGAGTAAGCCTACACCTACAACCCCAGCACTACAGTGCCGTAAGTGGTAGGATGCTGAGTGTAAAGCCAGCAAGGAGCACAGAGCAAGTTTCAAGCTAGCTACCACTAATAAAAAAAAAAAATTAACACTTTCTAGCTCAGGATAGTATTAAAGCGAGAGTATTATTCATAATTTGTGGTTCAGTACAAGATGCTGGATCAACAAGAGACTGGCAACCTTAAAAGTCTGTGTATAAGAGCAAGAAAAGATCTGCACAATGACTTACACCACACAGTTTCTATGGATTATGAATACACCGCAGGTGATCAGTTACTGAATTAAAAAAAAAAAATGTGGTCAACTGAAAAATTCTCAAGCTCTCTAATCTCCACAAAAAAAGTTCAGGGACCCTAGAATAACCCATTTTGTCTTTAGGACCTGAACGATAAAATGGGGAAGTCAATAAAACAAACATGAGGCATCTAACTATAGAAACAATCACTGAGATGGGATTCTGACAGCTATAGAATTAAAGTTTGTGAAGACACACACACACACATACACACAAACCACAACTGCTGTTACAAACTTTTTACAACAATTATAGTCACTGTTAACTAGAAAACAGTTATTAAACTCAACGGTCCAAACAATGAGCCATATAAACATACCTGCTTCTCCGCATGATCCAAACTATGAATCACATAAACATACCTGCTTCTCTGCATGATCTGCAGGCCATCCTTGAACATGTTTTATGAGATTTTCGTTGAAGTGTGCTGCTAGTGTAGGTGTTAAGGAGCACGCAGGTCGAGCAGATGTATTCTGCGATACAACTGTTGCATTCGATGCATTACTACTAGAAGTATGATTTGGACCAGGTGATGGACTTCTCTGGCTACTGGAAGAGAAAACAAAAGAACGTGTAAAATGTTGTTAACTAGTTTCTAGATATCCAAGACTTCCAAATTATTTCTAAGGGAACAATTCTCATTTGGATGTGTAAGTTCTGAAATACGTGTTTAGAAAACAATAAAAACAGCAATTGAATTATTTTGCCACACCTCATGGCAAAAACAGGAAAATCAATCAAATAACCATTCGACAAATTTCATTTAAAACTGTATTGTTAATAAACAGAAAAGTGAAAGCATATAGTGCTATATGAAAAGTAATCTAGATAGGGTCAGATGTGAAGATGTTAGGAAAGTGCAACAATCCAGCTTCTGAGGTGAAATTTTTGGCTACATCAATATACTCAAATCCGCTATGAGGAGGTTAATGAAGTAAAACAGTATCAACAAATATTATAAAGCCACATGTCTTTCTTGTACAAGCATCACAAACTTTAATCCCACCTCGTTAAATTTTTAAAGGAGTCAATATTTATAAATAACCCAGTCTTGTAAACTGCTAACATTTTCAGTTGGGCTACCAATAGATTGTGCATGATTAAGTTCTATTATAAGGATCATTAACAATAGTCAAACAATTCTGGACATCATATTAAAGAAAACAGTAGTCTCCACACACATCAACCTACCTCGAGCGCTGAAGACTTCGAGGAGAGACAGGCTCATGACCTTGCTGCTTGTCAGCAGTTACAGGCTGCTGTGTGGCTGACTGTGACACTGGTCCTTGCTTAACTACTGGAGTACTAACCTAAAATGTCAAGATCTGGTGAGACAAGGTTCTATCACACAGGCAAATAGCATGGAAATTAGAGATGAATGAAAACTCTACCACTGATGACATCCCATCACTTTTAAAAAATCTAATCCATACACTTATGCAACAATCTAGCAAATAAACACTTTAAAACTTGGGAGTTAAGCCAGGCATGGTGGTGCACACCTTTTAACCCCAGCACTCAGGAGGCAGAGGCAGGCAGGTCTCTATGAGTTCAAGGCCAGCCTGGTCTACATAGCGAGCTCCAGGCCAGATGGGACTAAAAGGAGACCCTGTCTCAAAGGGAGTTTGTACAAAGTGAAACTTGCCAAAGAAATCAAATTTTGCAAAATCTTCAGTGTGTGGGGGTGTGTGTGTGTGTGTGTGTGTGTGTGTGTGAGAGAGAGAGAGAGAGAGAGAGAGAGAGAGAGAGAGAGAGAGAGAATAAATCTCAGACACCAGAGGAGAGCACATGTGAGAGAGAGAGAGAGAGAGAGAGAGAGAGAGAGAGAGAGAGAATAAATCTCAGACACCAGAGGAGAGCACATGTGAGCAACCCAGTGTTAGTGCAAGGATTCAAATTCCCATCTTCTGCCAGGCATGGTGGTGCACACTTTTAATCCTAGCACTTAGGAGGCAGAAGCAGGTGGATCTCTGAGTTCAAGGCCTGGTCTACATAGCAAGTTCCAGGCCAGCTGAGACTAAAGGGAGACCCTGTCTCAAAAAGGAAAAAAAAAAAAATTCCCATCTTCTGATAGAACAAGAAGCACTCTTCAACCACTGAGCCATCTCTCCAGCTGCAGAAATTAAATTCTAAATTACTTTCTTTTATGAAATGGCCGAACAAAAAAATCATAAAAGTACATTGTTAACACTAGCAGGAAAACTATTCAAGTGTTTAGGTTTTGTTTTAATACACTAGTATTTCTCTTTAAGATTTCTGTATCAATAAAAACGTTACATTACACAAATACAGATTCTCAGATTTCAACCATGTACCAAAATGTGTCTGTGCATTGAATGAAATGTGTGCATATATACACATGTATGTATATAAAATTCAACTTGAGAGATCTTAAGATGTTACCTTTTAGAGACAGAAACAGCTGGAGACACAGATGATTTATATTCAGATTTCACAGGCAAAGAAGCAAAGCTTAAAATATAATCCCCAGAATAAGGTGCAAAGAGGCACCTTATTTAAAATCAAACCACAACCAAAAATCTGCATTGTAACACTCCCAGAAAGCATTAATCTTCCTATCTCTACTTTTAAGACCCTCCATTTATGTATTATGAAAATTAATACCTAATCAGTTCAGTGATCTTTGTGCATTATAACACAAACATTCTGCTAAAGTTAATTCACTATGTGAACTTTCAGAGAACAAGTTTTTTTTTTTTTTAATTTTTTTTTTATTATTTATCTTTGTATGTGTATGAATGTACTGTCTGCATGCAGGTCTGTGCACCCGTGTCGTGCAATGCCGCGGAGGTCAGAAGAGGGTCTCGGTTTCCCCTGGAACTGGAGTTCTCCTGGAATTGGAGTTACAGACGGTTCTTAGCCGCCATGTGGGTGCTGGGGATCGAACCCGGGTCGTCTGCAAGAGCGTCGGTACTCTTAACCGCTAGGCTATCTCTCCAGTCCCCAGAGAACAAGTTTTATCTTGTTGCCATTTATCCCCAAGTTGACACATGAAACTTAACAAAGAGAAATACCGTAACAGGCAAGACAAGTCATTGAACACTGATAATAAAAGCCACTTTTCTTTTACAAAACTTCTCTAAAGTACACCTGGACCATCCTGCTAGGTCTAAATATTATCCTGTTGTAACAAGTTTCTTTAACAGATTATTTTTCAGCAATTCTACATACCTAAATGTAAAACAATTAAAAAAGAACTTGAAAGCAAACGGGGTTCTCATAATAAAATTAGATTCTAAAACACATAATCAAATAATGGCAGAGGAAGAGAAAAGATCAACAACTTGGAAGACCTAAGAGCTGACCTATCACTCCAATGTTTCAATGCATTTTTAATTTAGGATTCTGTGTAAGATGTTATTTGCAAAGAACTCTGGGGTGGCAGATCTCAGTCTACGAGAGGCTGCTCCACACGCTTAACACACTGAAATCAATCCCCAGCCATCTAAGTAAAAGGCTGGGATGATGGCACACATTCATCTCCCTGGAGCTATTGTTAGCCAGTCAGTCTAGCCAATCAGTGAGCTGTGGATTCAGTGAAATAATGTACCTCAAAAAATAAGGTGGAATGTTATTAACTGACATCCACCTCTGGCACCCACACATAGCAATCACACAACATGTACATGGCAAAAACACACAACAGTATAAGATCAAAATATATTAAAAAAAAATTCTTTGGCATTTAAAAGCATGAAATAGCCCATTGTTTTACAACCACTTAAAAAAATTTTCTTCCCCATATTATAAAACAAAACAAAACCCCTACAAATTCTAAGCCTTCAACGTTCCACTGATAGCATGTATTTACGGGAGAAGGGGTTGTGTAGAGACAACTCAGAGGATAAAGCCGCTGTTACTCAAGTGTGAGGTCAGGAATTTGGATACCCAGAAGCCACATAAATGCCAACTGGGTGTGGCTTTAAAAGCCAGCATTTAGAAGGTAGGGACAGGAGATCCTCACAGCAAGGTCACTAGCCAGACTAGCCTTATTCAAGAACTCTGAGTTGAAATGAGAGACACTGCCTCAATGAGTAAGGTGGAAAGCAACTGAGAAAGACTTCCCAACAATAATTTGAGGGCCTTATGCATTCAGGTGTACACAAGAACATGCATATACAAATAAATATGCACACACACAGGAATACATGTACACAAAAAAGAACAAAGAATGAGTATAACTGACATTTAATTATGGATTGTGGTCAACACTCAAGCGATGTGGTAGCAGAGCTGATGGCAATATTGATAAAGTCCACCTATAGGCCAATAATTTTATAACTCTTAGTTCTAAAGAGCCACCCATGTAAGGTTTTGCTAACCTAAACACAGGCAATAGAGATTAAATCAGAATAACCTTGGTTTCTAATTCCAGCTATAAAACAGTAACTAGACTTAAAGTTTAGTGTTACTAGATTAAGCAAACAGTGTATGATTCTCGGGAAAAATATATGCCAACCCCTTACCAAACAAAATGATTCACTTTTAAATAAAACTACAAAAGAGTCACTGGATAACAGGTTGTCAAGTCTTCTAGAGTTTTCAAGTTCTATAATTGGTTCTCAAGTTCTATATTAAAACTCACTTATGTAGACCCTCTCTAAGAATTCCTTACCAAATCCAATAGAGAACAGAATCAGATAGTATATTTTTAAAGGACAAATTGAAGTGTGTGCCCTTGTCCACTGCCACATAGTATCAGCAACCTGTCATCCATTCTACCACTACCTCATTCTCAAAGGGCTTTCTCAGCAACACAGATTCTAAAATGCTACTAATTTTAAAATTTTGAATTCTTCCATAATCCCATAAAGATGACATACCTTTGGCTGTGATGAAACAGGAGGAGTACTAATCAAAGGTTTGATAGGGACTGTATTAGTTTGAGGTGTGCTTATTCTTGGAGACACGTAAGATCTTGGGGACGAAGCATCAGATGTTAAAGACATGGGTGACTGATTGGATGGCTGAGCTGTAAAAAAAAAGAGGCCATTCGTTTCAAATAAATCAGTATGTAGTGAAGATCTCTGCACCAATCTATACACTGCAAACACTCATCTGGATACATCAGAATTGGACACCCTCACTGGAGGTAATAGACATACTTCATGAGGTCCATTTTCCTTCTTTCCCAGACTGAAACACAAAGGCTAAGCCTGAACCCATTCTCACATGGTAGCCTCCTGACCATCCTTTTCGCTTCCTGATTTTCTAGAGGCCTAGGCATTCCTCAGTCCCCTGCCTCAGGAGGCTGGCCAAAAAGTCTTGTACCATTAAACTGCTATTCCAGACCATTTATTCCTGCTTCGTTTATGGACTTTAAACCCTTTCACTCCAGTATCTCTCTTTCTCCATTACCTTTGTAGACACAGCTATAATTCGGATGCACCCTCTAGTCAGAAATCCTCTAACATCAATCCAAAACAAATTCCATCTCTTCACACATGTGTAAGCTTTCACAAAGACTGAAGGTGTACTACAGTTTACTCCCTGCTTTAACTAAAATTTTATCTTATTAACTTACACTTTGTTTTAAATATATACTGTATTACACATACTATATTAAAATATTAAGAATACCAAAGTGTGCTTCATCTAAAAAGAAAATACATGCCAATATTACACAAGTAAAACATAAAAAAACCATTATAACTAATACTTAATCACAAACTATTAACAAACTTGCCCTTAAGCCTAAAACAAAATAAAATATAATTTTAGAAATCTCAGAGTAAAAATGAATACCTTGTGTAGAGAGCTGGGCAGCTTGAGAAATCAGAGAGGTGATGTTGAAAGCAGATGGTCCAGCAGTAAGAAACTTATGAATGATAGACTGCAAGGAAGCTTGAGTCACAGCTGCTGTAAGAACTAAAAACACAGTATTTCCTAAATTCTAATAAACATAAAGAGGATCACTTGGCATTAGTTAACAACTTGGAACTCAAAGGCAACAAAATAACAACAATAATAAAATAAAAAAAACAAGTGTTTAAATCAGAATTTTCAAAATAAAGGCCTACAAGACAAGAAAAGTATAAAGGTTTTAAATGATCTGAGGAAGAGGAACTGCTTCACTATAAAGGTAAGCCAACAGTTCGCTCTTCTCTAGTAACTAAACTCCTGAAACTTTTTAAAAACAGCAGTGCTCACTAGAACTTCTGGTTGTGCCAGCTTATCTGAGCGTAACTGCTTAATACCTTGGTGGGAATTAATTGAATAAATGGCTATTTCATGGCATTGCTTTTTTAAAACAAGCTGACCACTCAAACCCTACACATCAACATTCATCCCAATTATATTTTAAAAATGGATACAAAAAGCTACTACTTTTGAATACCACCTACCTTTAGTACATAAAAATGTTTATTATTATTTTATGTGTACAAGTATATTGCCTACACACACCTGTGTTGTACAATGCCCTCAGAGGTCAGATGAGAGTGTTGGATCCCCTGGAACTGGAGTTACAGACTGTTGTTAGTTGCCAGGTAGGTACTAGGAACCAAACCTGGGTCCTCTCCAAGAGCAGTCACTGCTCTCAACCCTGAACCATCTCTCCAGCCCCACGTTAAGAATGTTTTTGACTGATATAGTTTTATTTTTCCAAAGTGTTTTAAAACTCTACTTTGTCTAAATATTTATCTATGAAACAAAAGAACTACAAAGCCAACATACAAAAGAGATGAGAACAACAGAAAATAAAACTAAGACCAACTAAACCACAACACTTAATAGTAAATATAAAAATAGAAATGGATTGGAGCTGGGCGTGATGGCGCACACCTTTAATCCTAGCACTCGGGAGGCAGAGGCAGAGGCAGATGGATCTTTGTGAGTTCAAGACCAGCCTGGTCTACAGTGTGAGTTCCAGGACAGCTGGGGCTACAGGGAAAACCTGTCTTGAAAAGACCAAAAAAAAAAAAAAAAGAAATGGATTATATACTAATCAGAAAATTTTGCAACGCTCTTAGGCAAATGTCTGAACACATTTAGTAGAATACAGACAGTTCTCAAAATTTAATCTCCTAGTAAAACATATTATAAAAACATACACACCTTGGTGTGGTGGTACATACCTTTAATCCTAGCACTCAGGAAGGAGAGGCAGGAAGACCTCAGAGAGATCAAGGGCAACTTGGTTAGGGATACAGGAAACCCTATCTCCAACAACAACAACACACAAACAGTGCTAACTGAGTAACACGACCAATGTCAGGAAACTACAGGAACTATAAATTATAAGGAATGAAATTCAAACATGAATTTCAAAAGGAAACCAAGAATCATTTCTAGATTAGAAATTTTATAAATAACTTTTCATAATGCAAATATAATTGTCAAAAGCCACTACTATATTTACCTTCATTTATTTTGGATATGTCCACATTTGAATTATTAAGCTGCAGCGTGGCTTGCAAAGCAGGAAGCAACTGTCGAAGAAGATTTGGGTCCTGAAGTAATGGAGGTATTGGTGATTGTGGAACAGGAGAAACAGGTACTGCTGAAGCAGATGTTGGAGGAGCAGATGTGGGATTTAGTCCAGAGGCTGAAGATGTGGAAGGAGTTGTGCAAGAATGTGATATTGATTTGTCTCCTGATGTAGATTCTAAATAAAAAGGAAATAAAGCTGAAAAATATTACATTGATATAAGAAACTAACACACCACAATAACATCTTCTGTGCTATATACTTAAGGCAAACCTTCACTCCATACTTGTAAATATTTGCCTGTCTATAATAAACTAATGCAGGTAATTTTGAATCCCTATTTACTGGTGAGAACCTGGAACAAAGACTACATAAGTTACTTCAAATAAAAGCTGACAAATCATCACATCTGATTTGAAAAGCACACAGCCTGGCAAGTTATATTCTCAATCACACATTCAGGTAACTTTCAAGAAACAAGGAGCATAATGGTGTTATGGGACTTATCATAAATGAAAAGATTGCAAATGCCTGTAACAACAATGACCAAAAGACAAGCCAGGATAGACACCATGGCAGTCATTGCTAAAATGAGCTGAAAATGCAATGCACGGGGAGACTTTTTGCAAATTTTTACAGTAATGTAATGAAGTTTTAGAAATACAGTGAATAGTACTACCATTCAATAGACCCTACTACATGTTCCCTGGTGTTCACACTTGCACACCACTTCATGATGATAATCCTGCCAGATTATTAAACCCAATTTAAGGAAGACTGAACCTGTTTATGTGTGCCTCTTTAAAAATCACTACAGACCTGAGTGGCAACCACAAGGCAGAAGGATTACTCATTCCAAGCAAGGAGGGGCAACATCACTGAGCCTCTATCTCATAAAAAACTATCAGAAAAACACAGAAAGCCACCTTCACCTTAGGAAGTGTCTGAAGTTATAAAGGGCAAAAAAATCCAAGTATCAAGAAGCCAGAAATTTTAAGGTATTTCTTAAAAACGTAAGTTTTTACTCTGATTGAAAGTGCAAACTCAGGGTGCTGGAAAGATGGCTCAGTGGTTGGGAGCACTGGCTACTCTTGCAAAGGACATAGGTGTGACTCCCAGCACCCACATGGTAGTTAACAACTGTCGGCAACTACAGTTCCAGGGATCTGATACCTCTTCCAGCCTACGCACACTACACAGCACGGGTACACTTGCATACATGCAGCAAACAATACATATGAAATAAAGCACAAACTCGGGAAAAAACACACTCGAAATACTGGCAAAAATTGAAACCTAACAATAGATAATGCTGGCAAACAGTAATAGAAACATCTGCTTAACATTTCTGAAGGAGAATAAATGCATAGCCACACTGGTGAATAACTGAGTGTAATCTAGAAAAGGCTATAAACTCACTCCATGACTCACTCATTACTGCTCTTCCTTCACAGAAACTGTGATGCAGACACATATGTGTATGTTCATAACACAAACACTCGTACATAGAGAGCATTTGAGTTATATGACTAAGCACTACATTTCAGCTCAAAACTAGGAATAAATCAAAGCAAATACTATTTTCACAATGGAGTTCTTCTAGTGGAAAGAGCATTAGAAATAGGAGCTCTAAAATAACACACTACACAATCAAAGACGGCCAAAGATACAGTATTGACCTAAAAAAGACTATCACTTTCTCCTACCCATCATTTTAAAATACATTTTGACATTATATACATACTACGAATAAATTTAAGACCGTATATGAACTCTAAATCCCAGGAACACTGCATTTCAGAATTGCACTGTTAACTAATTATAAATGTCTGTTTTTAATTCTAGGAACTAAACATTCACTAAATTTCATGGCTCCAGAGAAGCTGTGAATTAATGGCTACAAACTTGTGGAATGAGTCTTTTTATACCACCTCTGGCATGATCAAAGAATTAGGAACAGTACCTCTTTAACGTATGGATTTCAAAGCTACTTTAAGTACACTTCATGGACATGCTAATGAACTGATTAATCAGCTCAAAAAATACTTTAATAATGTAAATATTTTAAAGAAAAGTCTCAGTCTGGCAGACTGCTAATCATTTATTTCCAGTTTTGTTGATTTGGGTTCACAGACAAAGAAACATGAGAACATATTTTAACCATAAGGAGCAATTAATTACAGCTTGTATTTATAATTTTCTTTAGATCATAGCCATTAAAGGTATTTTCATTTCCTTTTCTTTTTTAAAGACAGAATCTTGTAAAGTATTAGACTCTGGCCTCAAATTATACTATAAGGGCCTCCTATTTTGGATTAGAGGTATACACCACCATCTTTGGCAAGGTACTCTAAGTTACAGTTTGTGAGCATCATCAAATATTCAGAATGAAGCAAACTCTTGTAATTTATTGCATAAACAATTTAAATTAGCATTTATATTCCTATAAAGTTATCCTTTAAAAAAATTTTGTGGATTTCCATCTTTTAATCAAATTGGAAAATACAAAAGGAATTTTTCAGTTCTACTTTGGTACTGCCAAATCTATTTAAAGATTTTGCAATGTGGTGCCCCTGAGACTATGTAGCTGAAACACAGCAAAAAAAAAAGAACATTAGCATACATAAAAAGAAGAGGGCTGGACAGATGAGTCAGCATTAAGAGCTGCTCTTGGAGAAGACCCAAGTTCACCCTTCCCAGCACCCACCTGGTGGCTAATAACCACCCATGACTCCAGGTAAAGGGGATCTAAAGCCCCTCTGGCCTCCATGAACGAACTTAGTCAAAGGCCAAGACACTTGTAGTTTATGTAGTGTATAACATAAAATAAAGTACATCAAAGGCCAGGTATAGTGGCGCATGCCTTTAATCTAAACACTCAGGCCAGCCTGGTCTACATAGCAAGTCCAATCCAGCTAGGTCTACAGGAAGATTCGAAAAGACATAAAAAAAAAAGTAGAACACTTTTAAAATTATGTAATTCCTTCTTTAAGAGATGAAACTTTCAGCCAGGTGTGGCTGTGCACACCTCTGATCCCAGCACTTGAGAAGCAATGGAAGGAAGATCTAGATGAGTTCCAGGCCAGCCTGGTCTACAGAGCAAGTTCCAGGCCAGCTGGAACTACAGGGAGACCCTGCCTCAAAAGGACCAAAAAAAAAAAGAGGAGAGATAAAACTTTCTGTCAGAAGGGAGAGTAATTTTCCTCTGCCTTAACTTAAACCTGCTTTACTGCTCTACATTTCCCAACAGAGCATAAACCAGTCAAAACATGTCTGACATGTACTTCTGTGTCAAATAATTCCCTTTGGACCTTAAGATTCTAAAAGATCCTTGCAATAACATTTCTGATCAATTTTCTGTGGTGTTCTGCCAAAAGGGGATTGTGGACACATGGAACTAACTCAAAGTACTGCTATATCCAAAGCAGAATGATTTCCCTACTTTAAAGAGTGGTGTTACAGGGCCAACATGCAGTAGGTTACAAAGGAAAATAAATAAAGTACATGTATAGAGTAGAATAAACAAGGTTACTAGCTTATGATAGCACACATTCTTTAAGACCTTTTCTATATATGTAAAAAAGTTGGTATTATTTTGCTATTTGAGTATCTGATAAAATAAGCTTACCAAGATATGCTCAAGTCCACTTAGACAAAAGTGAACACTGAGCTGACCCCTTTTTTCACCCTAATGCCACAATTTTCTGTCAAAGTGAAGACATTCACTGCTTCCCAAACTTCTACCCAAGCAAGTACAAACTTCTTGCTCTCAAATAATATGCTGGCATTAACTAGATCTACTACTGTCCTTTAATTAGATGCACAACAAATAGACTATTCTGTTACTATAAACACATTTTTCAAACAATGGATCAATGCAGGGAATTCACTCATATAAAATAAACATTCACAAACTTCTTGTTTGTCAAGCACTAGGGATAGATTATAAAAGGGATCCTGAAAGCCAGAGATCCTGCTCTGCGGTTATTTAATAGAGCATACTATCACAGACCAACTTGATTTAAATCATCAATTTCTTTCTTTCTTTTTCTTTATTTTTTTTGTGGTTGGTCTTTTCTAGGCAGGGTCTCCCTTTAGTCCCAGCTGGCCCGGAGCTCACTGTATAGATCAGGCTAGCCTCTGCCTCCCAAGTGCTGGGATTAAAAGCATGCACCACCACGCCTGGCTAAATCATCAATTTCTAACACATACAGGGTTTGTGTGTTTGCTGTGTTGAGGATCAAATATAGACTAAATGAGGATTAAACTGAAATGATCAAAACTGTCATACATCAAGAAATAAAATTGTCAATTAATATCCAGGTAAGAACTAACTGGTTCCCAATATAGGCAATTTAAAGACAATCAACTTTCTACCTGTAAATTTAAAATTATATTTAAATTTCTGTGCTTAGCAAGCATATTTATAGAATTATACTTGAATCACATCTGATTTTTCAGGAGGTGATAAGGTCTAAACTGACAGATTTATTTTTCATTATTTATAATGGTTTGGGGGAAATAATATGGATTGTAGAGAATCATTTGTTTGAACTAGAATTTCAGACCCCTCACCTTACAATGTAATTCAAAAAGTAAAATCATAAGTGACATAAATAACAAAGCCCAAAGATTCTGAAAAACAGAATGCTTGACTGACATAAGAACTACAAATACCTTAGAGCAGAGTCTTCACATACTAAGATGCATAGAGCAAACATGGAAGAACATGACCTACTTACCAAAGGCTCAAAACATGTTCTAAGGAAAGAACAGATTCACAGCAGGTGAAATAGGGAGTCAGAGTGAGCTGTCTAAAGATCAAGCTAGTAAGACAGATCGCGACTAGACTGTCAAGTGCTTGCTATAACTTTGGTATAATGGTAAACCACTACAAGTTTTTTTTTTTTTTTTTTTTTTTTTTGTCTTTTTGAGACAGGGTCTCCCTGTAGCCCCAGCTGTCCTGGAACTCACTCTGTAGACCAGGCTGGCCTCGAGCTCACAAAGATCCACCTGCCTCTGCCTCCCCAGTGCTAGGATTAAAGGCGTGCACCACCATGCCCGGCCATTACAAGTTTTTAAGCAAGGAAATTTTTAACGACCAATGTAAATTTTACAATTATGTCCCATTAGGAAAGAATTAAGATGGAGGGAGAGCACTGATCAAGAAAGATGACCTGAGCTTCAATAATAGCAGTGGTGACTGAAGTAATGATATATAAAAATCAGATATATATATAAGTGTAAACTATCTGTCAAAGAGTGGGACTATGAAAGAGAGTACATGAGAACACTGAAAAACAAGGAAAATCTGGTAGACAGTACTGTAAGATACTGAGAATGCATGAATAAATTATGGGGAAAGAGTAAAATAAAGTACACAGTATTTGAATATAGCAAATACCAAAGCTTACTGAAAGGGAGCAGACTTCTGAGCATAAAGCAGAGAGATAGCTAAGGCTTCAGGTGCTATATTAGTTATGAAGAATGACTATCAAGAAAGCACAACTTGAGCCAAAAAGAATGAGGGAAAGGCTGAATGACAGTAAACTTACTGAGTTGAATAAGAAAGTATAACTTGGAAATTGAAGGAGAGTAGTATCATACATAGAAGCCCAAGAAAAAGTTATGAAGCATGAGAGAAAAAAGCTAAGTGTAAATGCATGAAGGTGAAATCCACATTTCTGTAAGGCACGGGATTCTGTCTGGCTGTTCTTGGGGTCTTCCCTGGCATTACCCAGGTTTGTCTCAAACTCCTGGGTCCAACTGATCTTGAAGGTCAGCCTTGTGAAGAGGGAGGACTATAAGCAGCTGACACTGCAGCCACTGGGCATTTTTAAAATATCAAAAGATCGAGTCTACAGCAGCTCATTATCTGCTTGCTTTCACCAGAAAAAAAAAAAAAAAGTAAAATATCAAAAGATTTAAAATGTTTGTTTTTTTCGTATGTCTATGAATGTACTGTCTGCATGCAGGTTTGTGCACCCGTGTCGTGTGTGCACCTGTGTCGTGCAATGCCACAGGAAGTCAGAGGAGGGTGTCGGATTCTTCTGGAACTGGAGTTACAGATGGTTCTCAGCCGCCATGTGGGTGCTGGGGATCAAACCTGGGTCCTCTGCCAGAGCAGTTGGTGCTCTTAACTGCTAGGCCATCTCTCCAGCTCCAAGATTTAAAATGTTTTGACATGACCATGTAGTCAAACAAAATGACAGGAACTGAAAAAGCAAAATATCCTCTGGGAAATACATTAAATAATTCATTTATTCAAATCTAATTGTAAATATTTTTCTTACCAGGGCCAACAAAATGGCTCAGTGGGCAAAAGTGTTCTCTGCAGAAGCCTGACAACCTGAGTTCAAACCCTGGATCCCAGTGAAAGACAAAGACCAATTCACATCAGTTATCCCCCTTTACACACATGCCTATGGCATACCTACAAACTCACCCACATCGTACATAATAAAATGTTTTTTTCAAATAGGAATTCTAAAAGCTAGGTAAAATCTACATGAATTGTAGTGCAAACCATCTTAAGGAACTTTGCAAAACAAGACATTAAACAAGACATTAAATTAAACCTCCTCAACATTCAGTAATGGGTCTGCTAATGGGTCCACCCCTAACTTGTTTACAGATTTCCTTGGATTTTTAAACCATACTATGAAGTACAGGCCTGCATTCTGAATGGGTTATCCATATGCAAGTACATGTGGCAACGTTGTTTATGCTACTA
Organism: Rhizomys pruinosus; assembly: GCA_009823505.1. Taxonomy (NCBI): domain Eukaryota; kingdom Metazoa; phylum Chordata; class Mammalia; order Rodentia; family Spalacidae; genus Rhizomys; species Rhizomys pruinosus. The sequence continues at coordinate 434,069 of VZQC01010049.1, forward strand.
CCTCTAAGTAATTGTTATCACAACTTTCTCAAACTTTAAAACATGCTATGGTTATTAATACCAAGTTGTATAAACACAATTAAAATGTTATTCCTTATGCCTCACGACTTAGCTTTCTAATTCATAAACTGAACCCCAAAATTACATGCTATGGAGAAGCATGTTTTTAAAGGTCTTTATTAACAAACGCTAAAAGAAAATTGAGATATTCTCTAAATTACCGCACAAAAATTGAAAAGCAGTTTGTGTACCAGGAGTGGAATGTGTCATTTGATTTTGACAAGTTATTTAAACCAATGCTTAGTGTTATGAATTAAGTACCTGACTGCAATGTCAGGGACACCCTGCCCCCCCCCCCGCCCTTTCACCAAAAAAAAAAATAAATAAAAATAAAAAAATCCTTAAAACCTAAAACCAGTTCTGAGTCTTTTGAGAATTAGAAATTTAAAAACCTAAATGACTAAATTTAGACCTAAATTTAGTCTATCTGGTAACATAAAGACTAAGAATTTATAATTAAGAACCTTACTTAAGCCAAAGGAAATAGTATATCATAAACTACAGTTCAACGTGCAGCATCTAGTAATAATGGCATACCTTTTCTTTCTGTTTTCTGTGCAGGGACAGAAGATGTGGGTGTAGGCAGTTTTGATAAAGTAGATGCTCCATTAGCATCAAATGATTTCTTTGGCTGGTGATCAGACTGTAGCGTAAATGGACTAGAAGGAACAGTGCTTGGGGTAGCAGTTGGATGAACCACTGGTTTGATGGGGTGCTGTACTGGCGTAGAGCTACTGTGAGTCTCTGCTCTTGGCAGTCTGTAGTCTTTGTCATTGTGTCTGCTTGTCTGAGACAAAATATTCTGTGGGAGCAAACTACTGGCATCACTGGAATGCTTGTCTTCCACTTTAGTTCACAGTTCGAAAAAGATGTTGGAATGACAGAGGGGGAGGGGAGAAAAAAACATTATGTTAGAATCCTGTCATTAAATTCAGCACCACACCTACATTTACGTACTTTTTATAGAGCTGCAAGCCCAATTAGTGTCTGCAGTTTCACCACTGCCATATAAATATCCAAATACTACAAGTTTTAACAACTACAAATATTAATCTAGTCTCAGATTTCAAGTGGTTGAATGGTTTCTTTAGAATCATGCTATGGTTCAAAAACAAAACTTTCTAAAACTATATGGAGCTATAACACTTAAATTTTTAAAAATGTTTTCAAAACTAGAAAGGTAAATGGTTTGTTCTTCAAAAATATGGATCACAGGTCCTAATAATTGACTGAATTATCCACAGTGGTTCAATCATAAAAGAATATTGGCTTTATTAATCAGAATTCATTCAATACTAAAAGTAGTTAAAGGTGGGGTCTAAGGGTTTTCAATGTGGTTCAACTTATGGTGAACTGTGTATTCAATACATAAGCCAACTGAATGCTCTAAATACTGCTGACAAATACAAGAGTCGCAGAATCATGCTATTCTGAAAAGAGAAGTCCAATATATGCAACATAATCAGAAAAATGTGCTTATCACCAGCAGTTACATGAAAAACAGATCCACTTTCAAATAAAAGATAGAAAAACATTTTAAACTCAAAAAATAAGCACAGAAAACAGTTTGAACTACCAACAATATAAATTCCAATGCTATGTCTCTAAATAGTACATAGTCAGGACAACTCCAGCCATTACATTAAGGTTATATTTTTAATTTCTAACAATATTTCAATCTAAGTAGTCAAAGCATTAAAGTAACATCTAAGTAAAGAAACACCCTATAATTGAAAAGACGTGACAGATCATGACTATTTTCCAAAGGATGCCCACTACATTTTTTTCCAATTCCCAAATCTAATTCTACAATTAAGACAACACAGAGTCTCAAACTGTATGCCAGTTTTAAAGTAGTCACTATACAACTACCACAGTGCCCTCAAGACAAATGTTACCACCAAAAGCTCGATCATATCAAGTCTTCCATAATGATCTAATATACAAATCCAATGTTACATACATAATAATTACTAGTACTATTATGACAGCAGTATACACACTCCTATAGATGCATCAGTAAATTATCTTAAGCAGACTAGCAGATATTTATTCTAGAGCTTCTTTATGCAAACTGTAATAACAGATACCTTTAAAGACAAGTGAATCAGAAATAAAAACCACATCCAACACTACCAATTAATTAACTAGAACTTTTATTTCTTTGACCAAGAAAGTTGTTTAGTTCTGTAAGGCTAGAATAAAAAAGAAAAAAAGAAATTAATTTTAAAAAAAGGAAAAAAAATAAAAAGAAAAAAATGTGTTAAGTATTCAGATAAATTTAAAAAATGGTACTTCAAATACCTGTGAAGTTAAAAAGTCGGCAACATTACAGGAACTAGGGAAGCTAGAGCTCCAATGGCTTTTTAGCATCCTTAGAGAGAAGACAGGGAAAGAAGTGACTCCACTGGCAGGACCCCTCTGCCAAGACATTTTTGCATGTCATGGCGGGGAGGGATGGGACTGGTTAATCTGGTGGGCATAACACTCAATAATTTATAACACAAGACAGTCTCTCCAACAAAGAATTGCCTAATGCAAAATGTCACTGGTGCTATAAGAACCTCAATTAAGGCTCATCTAAACTTAAATCATCCTATAAGGTGCAGATTAGAAAAAAAAGAATCCAAAAGCAGTTAATATCAAGAAAAACCTTATCCATACAACTCTGAATATTAAGTTGTGGGAACATTTACACTATTTATTTACATAGGATCTTCCCACTCCTTCCCTCTTACTCCTTTGATGAGAACATACCCCAAGAATTATTTAGGCAATATCCATATACTTGATAGGGAAACTTCTAACATTTTTGAACAGTGCTCAATATTTAAATGGGATACTGAGTTTATTAGTACCACAACATGTTTAAGTCAGTGGACCAACTAAAGGGGGGGAGGGGGAAGATCCAACACACACACCTAAGGTTCTTTTTTTCAATCTTAAAACTTTAAAAATAAGAAAACAAAATGTATAATCCATGACTCCAGCCCCAGACTTACTGAATCAGTTATTTTGTACAACTAGGAATTTAGTTTCATCTAAGTGGGAAGATATGACTCTTACAAGTGCTCAGCAGTTGAAAACTACCCCAAACTCACCACAGAGATAACTATGCATAATATTAAAATAGAATGGCACAAGCAATTTAACAGATGCAGCACATAAACTGACACGGAAACATCTCTGAAACACTATGCGCGCATGCGTACACACACAAACACGCACACACAATGGGTTGAATAGTAATCTCATTTTCTAGCGTTAAATACACAAATGTCTAATTTCTAAACACAGATATAGAAAAAAGCATTTATCTCAAAATGTTCCTGGGTGGTAGGATTAAAAAAAAAAAGCTTATTTTTTATATAATAAAACATGCCTTACACCTTACACTGAAATCATAAAGTCTGAATGCATGCAAAACCTATCCTCCCTTCCTATCAATGTTTCTGAATTAGATCCCCCCAATCCCCCCCCCCTTTTTTTTTGATCTTTTGAGACAGGGTCTCCCTTTAGCTCTGGCTGTCCTGGAACTCACTCTGTAGACCAGGCTGGCCTTGAACTCACAGAGATCCGCCTGCCTCTGCCTCCCAAATGTTAGGATCAAAGGCGTGCGCCACCACGCCCGGCTGTGCCCCACCCCTTTTTTAAACTCAATCCCCAGAATAGACTGACATCATGATTACTTTGAAAAAAAGGCATAGGCTTTGTTATTTCTCCTCTTTGGGAACCACTAACCTAGGTAAACATAGTGAACTGGCCAAGTTCAGTGCCACCTGATTCTAGGATCTTATTCACAAGCACTTCTAATCCTCCAGATCATTTAATTATTTTACAAAGGTCATTTTTAAAGGTTACTTTTTTCCCCATGTATCACTCATCCATGCTCCCTTCCCCTAGCTGCCTAGGGGACAAATCACCTGGATGCTATTCATTTACTTCAAGAGCAAAATTTTGTCTCCTTTCTGTTCAGCCAAAGTCAGTTACTTTTTTACTTAAGATGAAGGGTAAAGCAGAATTAGGCCCCAATTTTTATCTCAAAATACAGTACTTTTTAATTCTCTAACTTTGAATCTGTTTCTAAGAATACAGTATAATTTCACTAATAGTTTAAAAATGTAATGTTCCAAGTAACATTTTAATTATTCAGTTATATATAGCTATGCTACAGGCTCATCTTAATCTTTCCTATTAAATAAAGTATAAATACCCCTTAATGAGAACCAAACAAACATCAACAGACTTAACCTCAGTAACACATTAAGGTATGCTCACAATTTGACTTGGTGAACAAGAAAGTGCCCTAAGCAAAAGTTAAGAATAGTTTTCAAATAAGCATTTTAATGTTACTGTGAAACCTTAGTATAGACCTGTATACAAATCTATACTTGTAGTGAAATTAACTTTCAAATACGTGTAATGGGAATTAGATCGACACAAGCCCATTGTTAAGTCAGAAATATTTGAACATATACATTTAACACATGTAACCTACTGAAAATCAGAACTTGGCTTAGCCTACCTTACATGTGTTCAGTATACAGTTGGGCAAAACCATCCAACACAAACTTTATTTACAATAAAATATCGACTATATGATGTAATTAACATTATACTGAAAATGGACCATCTACATACTTACGGCTTCTCATCGAACAAAATCTGAGTAAACAGTGGTGTCATTATCAATATAGCTACGATTCAATCACTGATTAAAACCCAGTGGGTTCTGTGTCCTATTTTGTCCCTCTAAGAAAAGCTAACCCCCCAGAAACAAAATCTTAAGGTTTGCCAATTCTGCACTACAGACAAAATGAGTAATGCGATCCCCATACACTCCTGCTTCCCCATGCACCCTTTTCTCTTTCCCAGTAAGAAAAATAATGAAGCTGAGGTCAAGGTAAAAGAAATGCCAACTATTTCTATTTTAATTTAGACAAAGATGGAAACATGTAAACTTGTAAAATAACACAAATGATAGTAAGAAACCAAATATTATACTACTTCAAAGAAAAAACACAACACTTACTTCCACTGGCAAACCCACTAGTGGCTGTGGCTTGCATCACCTCTCTTCTGTAATCCCTGTCTTTTGGGAAACTATTAACTGCCATCTTGTTTGCTTCTTTTTGCCTCTGTTCTCTAAAATTAAAAATAAACAAACCTTGTGATAAATTTATCAATAAAAGTGACACCAAGAACTTAAGTCTCTTGTTCTTGCCAAATGCTCAAAAAAATGTCAGGTAAAAAGAAAATAATTTAACATGTTCTATAATTTAAAACTGTCTAGGAAATGGAGCATCACCAAAAAGACTGCTAATGCTTCTCACTCATGGCAAAACTATACCAAATGTTTATACTATCAATACCACATCCCAAATCCTCATACCAGTTCTACAAATGGTACAAAATTAGAGACCTCTATTAAAAATTCCAAGGACAGATTAGTATTTTACTAAATGTACTGACTATTCACAGACCTCACAGACTGTTGCCCACATGTCCAACAATTTAAGTAAAGGGAAATTATGAGGGACACAGAAAGGGCTCATGACGGAAATTAAAAAGGAAACAAGGTGTCTCTGTATGAAACATAAAAACTGAATGCTTAATGCCCTAAACTGCTGATGTAGAATTAGTATGAAACTAGCTGGGCATGGTGGTGCACACATTTGATCTCAGCACTCAGAAGGCAGAGGCAGACAGATCTCTATGTACAGAGGAGAGCCTGGTCTACACAATGAGCTCCAGAACAGCTGGGGAAACAAAGAACCTGTCTCAAAAAAGAAAAAAAAAGAGGGGCTGGAGTGATGGCCTAGCGGTTAAGAGCGCCGACCGCTCTTGCAGAGGACCCGGGTTCGATCCCCAGCACCCACATGGCGGCCGAGAGCCGTCTGAAACTCCAATTCCAGGAGAACTCCAGTTCCAGGGGAGTCCGACGCCCTCTTCTGACCTCCGCGGCATTGCACGTCACGGGTGCACAGACTTGCATGCAGACAATACATTCATACACATACGGAAATAAATAAAATTAAAAAAAAAAAAAATTAAAAAAAGAAAAAAAAGAGAAAGAAATACTAGACTGTACCTTTCAAGCCACTCTTTCGGTTTTTCCCACTGTGACACTTCTGTGCGACAATTGTAGTAATATTTTTTTCCAGAAGAGCTAATGTGCTCAGACCAGTCATCTGTAGAATCATAAGGCTTAAAAAATACATTTGAAGAATTAGAAAACAATGATATGAAATGTTAAGAATGTCAATGATTTTCAAAATATACATATGAAAAGTATTGTTAAGATACATACTCTGACCTAGAATCGAAATATCTCACTATATTACAGAACATTTAGTCTATTAAAACCTTTCTACATAAGAGTTCTGTAAAAGATTAAAACCGGATAGATTAGTACTACTTTATTAGGCATTAACAAATTATTCACATCTTGAACTTAGAAAGGTTTATTAAGGCTCCCTATTACTGTAATTTAACTGGTAAAAGCAGTGTGACATGGAACCTGAGGAAGTCATTCTCAACTGACTGACATGAAGGCACTCTGAAGCAAAAAAAGCAATTATATCTAACAGAGAAAAGCCTACCAATGCTTAACTGTTACTGGGGGGGGGGGGAGCTCTAAGTTTTCAGTACAAACATCTCAAATTTTGTTTTGCCTTTAAAACCTGTAGGAACCTCCTGGAAGGAGGGGGGGGTTCCAGGTCCCGACTGAGGAGGGGGCAAGTAGGCGACAGAGTCAACACCACAGACCCTGGGAGCCGGGTGAAAAGCAGAGAAAGTGTGAGCTCCTGCAGACTCATTTAATTAGGGAAAAATAGGGATATATATATGTGATCATCTTCTGCTTCTTCCATGAACATATCAGGTGTTGATCACTGGCCCAGGTCACCAACTTAGCTGCTGCCATAGTTAACTTCCGAGAATAGGTTAAGCCTGTTCGGCAGATGAAGTGGTAGGCGCACCAGTGTGCAGATGCACAACACTCTACAGAAACCCACTGCTGCAGGCTGAGTAATAATTAGAACCTTGTTTCATGAAGAATACAGGCTTGGCAGTATCATACCAGAAAACTGGTCTTTCTAAAAAAAAAAACTGTCTCTTGTAGATTTTTACAGGCTATGGAAAAAAAATCACAGTAAAATTGGAAAAATTTCCTGGGGCTGGAGAGATGGCCTAGCGGTTAAGAGCGCCGACCGCTCTTACAGAGGACCCAGGTTCGATCCCCAGCACCCACATGGTGGCCGAGAGCCGTCTGAAACTCCAATTCCAGGAGAACTCCAGTTCCAGGGGAATCCGAGACCCTCTTCTGACCTCCGCGGCATTGCACAACATGGGTGCACAAACCTGCATGCAGACAGTACATTGATACACATACAGAAATAAATAAAAAAAATAAAATAAATAAAAAATTGGAAAAATTTCCAAGGTAGTTACATGAAACTGATTTTCAGCCCCAATAAATCTGGTAAAATTTCAAGTAGTTTTGTTTTAGCTGTACGCCTTTATTTTTCCAGAGGTTCTTAAAATTAAAATGATATAAAATACTGTACTATGGTAGCCCATCCTTGCTGAGTAACAATAAAATAGAATTTTCAAACTTATGGAAATAATCTCTTATTAACTGTCTTGTCTCTATCCAGCTTTAATTTCACCAATTAAAACACAAGCTGAGAGAACTTACAAATTAACTATAGGTCACGACACTAATGACAAAAGAAAGATTCAAAAATTAATTATCTAGACGGATGCCATGTTGCACACCTTTAATCCCAGGACTGGGGATGCAGAGGGAAGAAGGATTTCTATGAGATCAAGGTTAGGCTGGTCTATATATCCAGTTCCAGGAGAGCTGGGCCTACACCTTGAAACCCTGTCTCAAAAACAAACTAACAAACAAACTAACAGTACATTGTCTAATGTCCACCTTTCATTAAATTCACACCGATTATGGAATTACCCTAATGATTGAGGGCAACTGGAAGATTCTGCCACAAATTTTATTCTTAGGTTTACATTCTAAAATCAGGAGGCCTGTGCTCCAGATCCTCAACCTCCAACTCCCAGAACCTCGCTACAGCCAAGCTTTAAGAACCCAATCACAGCAGGGTGTGGTTGCACATTCCTTTAATCCTAGCACTTGGGAGGCAGAGGCAGGTGGATCTCTGTGAGTTCAAGACCAGCCTGGGCTACAGAGAGACCCCCGTCTCAAAAAGACAAGGAAAAAAAAAAAAAATCCAATCACAAAAGGACAGATTCAGAAAATGATTCATCGGTTCTGCATCAATTATACAAGATGATCCCTTTTATGGATGTTACTAGAAGAATCAATTTGCTTGCCAAGAGGTTCTATGATGCTGTGAGATTGTTCAGAGAGGTAGACTGAGAAAGTTTGGTCTAAACAAGAGCTACTTAAAAGTCTGCAAACTGCCACCTGTCCTGAAAGAAATAAGCATTCTGGATAAGAAGATATAAACACAATGCCAGAGGGCTTGTTGGGGCTTTAACAAAAGTTAATTTACATTTAAGCAGTCTCCAGGACAACTAGAAATTCAGAGAACACATAATCCCCACCTAGGCTATATAAAGTAAAGCCCTGTCTTCCCATCACACACTCAATTCAGAAATCAGAACCTGTAAGTACTGGTCTGTACTATCACATCGTAGGTTAGTACAAGGTGAATCTCATATTTAAACTAAGTAAGGTACAGGATACATTACAATAATAAACTAGTAACTACCCTATCTTTACCCCTTTTATACTCAGAATTAAGTATAGAGAAGATCCTTCAAGTAATGGTGTTATTTTAAAACACCAATGTGCAGCGGCAGCAAACTTCCTGACTTTATAAAGGCATACACATCTAAAGTTGACAAATTCAAGTCCCTGCACACATTTCACTTCTTCTAAATGAAATTCCAAATGTTACCAGAAAAACTGGAGGAACCCAGAGATCCTTCCACATTACTAAAACTATTTCCTAACATTAGTAAAATGATTTTTTCCTTCTTATCATAAGCAAACATGCTATTTAAGTTAAACTAGATATTTGCTATCACACACGAACACCCTGAAAAGAAACACCACTGCACTTCAGAAGAGCCTCTGTGAAGTTCTAAGTATCTTCTACTAAATTAGGCAACTAGATTATCAATGTCTATATTTTTTGACTTAGAAAAATTACTTTTCACTGAAATATTATAAATGTTAACACATAATGGGGTTCACTGGCATTTTTTGGACATTCAATTTTTTTCATTTATCTTTTTCTGTGTATGAATGTACTGTCTGCATGTAGGTCTGTGCACCCGTGTCATGCAATGCCGCAGAGGTCAGAAGAGGGCGTCGGATTCCCCTGAATTCCGGAGTTAAAGACGGTTCTCAGCCGCCATGTGGGTGCTAGGGATCAAACCCGGGTCCTATGCAAGAGCAGTCAGCGCTCTTAACCACTAGGCCATCTCTCCAGCCCCGTGGACATTCGATTTTTATGTTTGCCTACACATATGTATATGTATGTATGTATACCACATGCATGCCTGGTTGAGGATCCACCAAAATAGTTTATTTAACGTGTTCTGTATTGCTTACATTTCTGTCACGACCAAACATCCAAATCCCTTTAGGATAAGCTACACTGTTTTGGCTTTTTGTATAACTACAACCTACTATGCACTTGGCCAAAGCTGAAATCCTATTCATTTTCTGCCCAACAAATACCTTAAAAATTTCATTTGGACCTATGGCACTAAAAAGCACACAGTTCATTACACTAAGCTTTTAAGAATATTTAAAACTGTGTATTTTGTAATGCCTGAGGACCAGATGTTTGTAATATCTGGTAAAGGATATAATACAGAGCAGAAAATACATGAACTAAAAAAAAATACATGAAATAAAAAAAATTAAGATTTGCTTTCTTTCCATATTCATAAAAGAACTTAACTAAATTTTAATCTGACAATTCTTTGTACTTCAAATAAAGTAAAATGTTTCTTTGTATATACATCAAATAAATTAAAGTCAACTTAACTTTTTTAATGTTTTAACTGAAAAGTCCAAGGCTTAAATTTTTTTGGATAACTGTTTTAAAATTCAGCCATCATTTTCATACTTACTGCATCTGAAGTTTTGCTTGGATTATTGCTTGGATTAGAAGAATGTGAATTTGAACTATGAAGAGCACTGTGGTTGTGTGAATTTTCTTGTGGAGAGTAACTGGTCCCTTAAACGAGAAAGAACAAGGGATAATAGTTGTATTTTATCTTTTTGTTAAACATACCGTTTATCAAAACTTTTTAAAATCAACATTACTTTAAATGCATCAGGAAAGCACCTAACTCCCTATGTAATCCAGGATGGCCTTGAACTCAGATCATGCTGCCTCAGCCACCAGAATCCTGAGATTACGGGTATGCAGTAATTACTATATGGAGCTCAACTCATCCTTTTTATACAACAGAATGTATGTTTGATTCTACTACTGATGTAGCTTAAAAACAGATTAAATAGATGAGTTGATAAGTGAAGGAACTAAGTTCTTTTTAAAGTGAAGCAAGAGAAAGGGGCACAAAACCTCAAATACTGGGCGAGAAGCTCACTATTTTCAATATTTTTTAAATTATTTTTAATTTAAATATCTTAACATGCTTTTTAATAGTCTTACCAATTTTTAAACTAAAATAACAAACAGTTAAAATGTTAAGGGAGGGCTGGAGAGCTGGCTCAGCAATTAAGACCATTGGTTGCTCTTGCAGAGGACCCAGGTTCAATTGTGACTAACAACACTCTCTAACTCCAGTTCCAAGAGAATACAAACACCCTCTTCTGACCTGTGTAAGCACTGCACAACATGGGTTCACATACATGCAGGCAATACACTCATATACATGAAATTTAAGTATCAAGGAGGGACTTGTTTTCAAATTGGGAAAGAGGATGTCAATGTTTCCTCCTAACAGAACCAACCACCTTAAAGTTGCTTAAAACGAACTTCCAAGTGTTATGAATAACCCAGTCCTCAATGAACACAAAGGACAAGTTTCTCACTACTGTTTTAAGAAAACTCAAAGTATAAAGCTAGGGATATAGCTCCGTGGCAAAGCACTTGTTTAGCATGCTTCCAGTTCAATCCCCAGCACCAGAAAAAGAAAAGACAAGCTATGGAATCCTAAACTTAAAAAACTTATTAACAGTATTAAAAGGAGCCAACACACAGTTCTGTTAGTTGTTTCCATTTCATTCCACTGCCTGTTTTTCAGCACTGAGGCAACATAACCACAGCTGGTATTTTAAAGGGAAGTACAGCTTAACTATATAAAAAAGTGGGGTGGAGCGCTGTTCATGGTCTGGTGAGGGAGAAATTAGTTAGAACCACAAGAGACAGCAACAGGAAGAACCAAGAGAAACTAAATGGAAAATAGATGCAACTGAGACAGAAGAGGATGACTATTAAAGTACAACATATCCAGCTGATCTATTCAAAACCTGAATTCAAAAAGAAAGGAGTGCACCGACGTGGATCTTTAGCTTTCCATTAGAGGTCTAAAGTAGATGAGCTTTGCTTCATGCAGTAGGAGCTCCAAAAGGGCAAGGAGTAGGAGCTACAGCACAGACTTGACTTTGGACAAGGATCCTTTCTTAAATGAAGGTACAAGCAAATTCGAATATCCAAAAAAGCTACGGATGTAACAAGAGAAAAAGAGGATTACTTAATATTTAGAACGGTTAACCAACAGTTACATAATGGCATCCTAGGTGGTTCAATAAAAGAAATTTGCCAATAAGTTAGATACTGGAAAAGCCGAATGGCTTTTTCATCAACTTATATCACACTTACACACTGACAAGGTATTAAAGACCCTTTTTTAAATATGGTAGGAAATAAATAAGTCCTTCAATAATGAGTATTTTAAAAACACAACGAGCCAGGCATGGTGGCGCACGCCTTTAATCCCAGCACTCTGGGGGCAGAGGAAGACCGATCTCTGTGAGTTCAAGGCCTACAAAGTGAGTTCCAGGACAGCTGGGGCTACAGGGAGACCTTGTCTCAAAAAGACCAAAAACAAACAAACAAACAAACAAACAAAAAGAAAACCACAATGAAAAGCCAGGCATTAGTAGTGCACACCTTTAATCCCAGCAGATGCAGGATCTCTATGAGACTGATCGAGGCCTGGTCATTAGGAAATCCTGTCTTAACACCACCACCACCACTACCACCAGAGGTGGGCATGGCAGTACATGCTTTTAATCCCAACACTAGAGAGGCAGAGTTTGGGGCTAGCCTGTTCTACATACTTCCAGGCAAGCCAGGTCACTTGTAGACTGTTCAGCAATTTTCACTCTCTTAAAACAAAAACAAAAAACCACAAACAGTTTAGGAAAACAAACCTAAACTTAGCCAAGGCCTGTCTGCATAGTTTGTAGGCATGAGGGGACATGTATTTCAGAACAATTTCCACAACTCTACTATCTGTTCACTATATACCTAAGCTGTGTGGCTCTACTGAATATCTACTTCCCACCTAGTCTAAATTTTTGAAAGAACAAGGCAGAAAGTACCTGTAAAACCAACCAATCTAATTTAAAATGTAAATTTAACGAGCTTGGAAGAGCTACTATCAATCTGTTGCTGGAAGAATAGTCATTCTGCTTTGAATCTTTTTACTGTAGTAAAACAACAGTATGAGGACTACAGATTGGTTCCTTTAAGATCTCTACTAAGTAGTAACAAATTATTATACCTCATTTTTTAATTAATCTTGAATCTATGCTAAAATGTACAACTCATCTAATAAACAACTAGCATGTGCTACTAAAGTATCTTTATGTACTACTCCTCAAGTCGTTACTTCCAAGGGAATTTTCATACGATACCAATAAGGAAAGCCAATGGTACTGACTGAAATGAACACTAGATACAGAAGCCTGGATTATGCATTCTACTCTGACATACATTTGCAAGCATTCTTAAGTAAAAAGCTGTGCTTAAATCTACACATACAATTTGTTATGATACAAACTAGGTTACCCCAGGATCATAAATATTTTATGATGTGGTCTACTGATCCCTCACAAAATTAAACCCTGAATCCACTCATTTTAACTATTATCAATGAAAATTCAAATACTGACAAATATTCCAATCAATATGCTTACACCTCTGTTGAAATGGTCTTTCCTTTCAGCTGCCTGTCAGATGATTACGAGTTAGCTTTTAGGTCTAATAATATGGACTACACTAGCCTAAGAGAAAGCTAAATAAAATAAATGGTAATAAAAGCTGTAACTTACAGGGTATTTGGAGGGGGCATTGTGTTTGAGGTTTTCAAACTGAAGTGACAAAACAGGCAGAGGAACAAACTCCCCAGACACAGGGTAATTAATGTTGGTAGTGACAGTTGGAGTCATAATCAAAATACTGCCATAGAACAAACTCTGTTTGAAGTCTAATTTATTTTAATCTATTAATTTCTGCACTCCACTTCAGGAACTCATATTTTAGGGTAAAAAAAAAAAAAGACAACTTTTTTACTTCTATTATAATGTAAAGTCTAAGGTAAACAGAGAGGGCATGTGGGGTTTTTTTTTGGGGGGGGGGCGGGACAATAATGTATCAAAGAAGAGCAGGAGCCATCCCCAAAAGTTGTACTTGATCACAGGTAGAAATCCAGTGATTATTTGTTGAGGATAATCTTAACAATATTTAACCAAATAAGCAATTAGAAGCCAAGAAAACTTTAGTTTTAAGGAAATATCCCAAGGCTGGAGAGATGGCTCAGCAGTTAAGAGCACTGACTGCTCTTGCAGAGGACCAGGGTTCCATTCCTGGCACCCACAGGCAGTTAAGAACTGTCTTGGGCCTAACGTATGGTGCACACTTTTAATCTCAGCACTCCGAGGCAGAAGCAGCCAGATCTCTGTGAGTTCAAGGCCAGCCTGGTCTACATAACGAGCTCCAGGCTAGCTGGGACTAAAGGGAGACCCTGTCTCAAAAAGACAAAAAAAAAAAAAAATTCACACAGGTGAAACAGAATATAGTTGTGCACAAATTTGTCTATTGTTCACATCTGATATATACAAAAAAATTTTTTTTAAAATAAATATTCCATGAAACATACTAGTAGGTAAGACCGGGTTTAAAGTACACACATTTAAAACAATCTTAAAAAAGCTGAATGCTGCCGCAATTCCTGCCTGCTCAGCAGAAGGCTGAACGCTTTTGCTTTTTGCTATTTGAAAGTTACAGCCCAACTACTGCTATTTGGATCCTCTCTGCCACAAAAAGAAATTTCACACATGACTCCATCTAACTTTGGTTTATAGGCTTATAATCATGTCATTCAGCAATTTACCAATAACACACCAGCTAACTGGTAGTGAAATGGAAAACTTACAGTGAACCAGACAATGTCTTAGATGAAGAGAATGAACAATATGGAAGTATGAACAGTGGACTGTATTTAACAATCAGCTACTATTTAGATTGCTGCAAACAATGCACTTTTTTTTTTAATTTTATTTATTTCTGTATGCGTATGAATGTACTGCCTGCATGCAAGTTTGTGCACCCATGTCATGCAATGCCATGGAGGTCAGAAGAGGGTGTCGGATTCCCCTGGAACGAGAGTTTTCCTGGAATTGGAGTTTCAGATGGTTCTCGGCAACCATGTGGGTGCTGGGGATCGAACCCGGGTCCTCTGTAAGAGCGGTCGGCGCTCTTAACCGCTAGGCCATCTCTCCAGCCCCAAACAATGCACTCTTAATAAACTCTTCAAATAAAGGTCATGAAGTGAGATTTGCCATATATATTACATATAACACACTGGAATAAAAAAGGATTTAAAAAAAAGCAAAATATCACACTAATATTTCTCATACTGATAATGATGAATATTTTGATATATTTAACCAAACTGTACATGCTTAAAATTAATTTGATATTGGCTACTAAAAACTTTTAAGGGCTGCTCATCCTAGTGCACACCTTTAATCCCAAGACTTGGAAGGCAGATACCAGCAGGTCTCTGTGAATTGGACGCCAGCCTGGTCTACAAAGCCAATTCCAGGCCAGTTGGGGCTACATAGTGAGACCCTATTAAAAAATAGCATTTTGTTTTTAATAAAAGGAGAGATGGCCTAGCAGTTAAGAGCGCCGACTGCTCTTACAGAGGACCTGGGTTCAATCCCCAGCACCCACATGGCACCTGAGAACCGTCTTTGATTCCAGTTCCAGGTGAATCCGAGGCCCTCTTCTGACCTCTGCAGCATTGCACGACACGGGTGCACAAACCTACAAGCAGACAGTACATTCATACACATACAAAATAAATAAATTAAAAAATTAAAAAAAAAAAAAAAGGAGTTTATTTGAGCTTACAATTGACTGTTCCAGGGATTAAGAGTCCAATGTGGCAGGGAGGCATGGTGGCCAGGGCTGGAGCAGAAAGCCAAGGTTCACATGTTGCAGTGAGCACAGGAGTATTTTTTTAAATGCCTACCATGAGTTATTTTAGAAGACCTCTAAAGGCATTTACTGAAATGAGGCTAAGGATATCTATTACACATAGGACCCTTATAAACTGTGCTGTGCATGAAAAAAAAAAAAATCTGCTAATAGTTCAGTGAGTACAGAATCCTGCTTTAAGACACTATGATGGACTTTTCTAAGAGTATTAATGGTCATGCAAATATTAAGCTAAAAAAATTTTGGTGGCCTTTTTACTGCCATTTATAAATCTCATTGCTGACACTATTTCTATAGAAATAGTTATATATTTTATCTTTCAAAAACAAGTGCTCAAGGAAATTCCCTTGTTAATGAGAAAGTGGCGGGCAAAGAAATAATACTCTTATTTAATCACATTAATAAAACCTGTTAAAAAAAAAAAATACACCCTAGGGGCTAGAGAGATGGCTAACAGGAGCAGGTGCTGTTCTCCCAGAAAACTTAAGCTTGGATCCCAGCACCATTTGATAATTCACAACTGCCTGTAACTCCAGGACATTTAATCACCCTCTTCTGCATACCATGAGTACCCACACACATGTGGCATCAACAAACACAGACACACATCAACGTAAATAAAAAACAAATCTCAACATATAGCAATAATACAAAACAATATAAGTTATGTACCATCACTCCATTATTTGTTTATTACATGTGCTGGTTGCATATTTATTAAAGGGTTTTTTTTTTTTCAAAGTATATTTATTTAAAAGGGACAGGAAGGCATATGCAAATAAATGAAGTTAGGTTGAACTTTCCTCATAATCCAAGCAAATCACCTTGAAAGAAAACACAAAGACATGCAAGGTCTAAAATTATGAAATTCTTAGGAAAATACAGGCATTAATCTTTACCAAAAGTATAAGTAACAAAGGTAAAAAAATAAATAAATTGGGACTTTACCAAAATTAAAATCTCTGTAGTGGCTGGAAAGATAGCTCAATGATTAAGAGAACTTGCAGCTCACAACTGTTTGTAAATATTGTGTCAGGGGAACTGATGGCATCTTCCAGCCTCTAACATCACCAGGCACAGATGGTACACTTATATACATGCGGGCAAAAACTCATGCACAAAATAATCTTTTTTTTTTTGTCTTTTCGAGACAGGGTCTCCCTGTAGCCCCAGCTGTCCTGGAATTCGCTCTGTAGACCAGGCTGGCCTTGAACTCAGAGATCTGCCTGCCTCTGCCTACAAAATAATCTTAAAAGAACTAATATTTTGTTTACTAAAGGATCCCATCAACAAAGAAGACAATCCAGAAGACAGGGAAGAAGTGTAAATGGCCCTCTATATTCAATTTCAGATGAAAAATGTTTAGGAAAAGAATGTGTCTGTACTGAACATGGGCTTTCCTTTGATCATTATTCCTTGCAGCATAACAAGTATTTGCAAAGCATTTATTTACATGGTGGCATGAATTATAAGCAATATAAAAGATGATATGCCGGGCGTGGTGGCACATGCCTTTAATCTCAGCACTCAGGAGGCAGAGGCAGGCAGATCTCTGTGAGTTCAAGGCCAGCCTCATCTACAGAGAGAGCTCCAAGCCAGCTTGGACTAAAGGGAGACCCTGTCTCAAAAATACAAAAAAAAAAAAAAAAGATGATATAAAGTACATGGGAGCCAGATGTGGTGGCACACATCTTTAATCCCAGCACTCAGGAGGCAGAGGCAGATCTGAGTCTACAGAGCGAGCTCCAAGCCAGATAGGACTAAAAGATCATATCTCAAAAAGACACCCCCCCCCCAAAAAAAGAAAAGCACATGGGGCATTGGAGATGTGTATGTCATACGCAAACACCATGCCACTTTATATAGGGGACTTGAGTATACGGACTTTGGAATGGAGGTATCCTGGATATACACTATTCATAAGTCAGTATCTGAAAGGACTTTTATCTGCTATATCATTAAGACCTAAAAAAACAAAAAGGGTGCTAGACAGATGACTGAATTGGTTAGGAACACTGGCTACTCTTGCAAAGGACCAGAGTTCAGTACCCAGCATGCTCATGTTGGCTAACAACCTCCAGTTCCAGGAAACCCGACATCCTCTTCTGGCTTCTGTAGGCAATGCACACACGGTACACTTACATGGATTCAAAAACATACATATTCATAAAAAAAACAAATTTTAGGGGCTGGAGAGATGGCCTAGTGGTTAAGAGGGCACACCGCTCTTGCAGAGGACCCGGGTTCGATCCCCAGCACCCACATGGCAGCTGAGAACCATTTTGACTCCAGTTCCAGGGGAATCCAACACCCTCTTCTGACCTCCAAGGCATTGCACAACATGGGTGCACAAACCTACATGCAGACAGTACATGCATACAAAAATAAATAAAAATTAAAAAAAAAATTTTAAACTAAGTAATTTGGGGGTTGGAGAGATGGCTTAACAGTTAAGAGCACTGGCTGTTCTAGCAACCAACAGTAACAACTTCAGTTCCAGGGGAATCTGATGCCTTCTTCTAACTCCAAGGGTGCTACACATGATTGCACTTACATACATGCAGGCAATATTCAGACACATAAAATAAAAAAATTTGTTTTTAATTTTAAGAAGCAGAAAGATGTAAGCATCTGTTTTCCAATTGATAGCCTACAATGAAGTATCTCTGTCAACACAAGGAAAGCTATAATAAAAGAGTATTTTAAAAGTCAGTCTTAAGAAATTTATCTAATTAAGGGCTGGAGAGATGGCTTAGCAGTTAGGAGCACTGACTGCTCTTGTAGAGGACCCACTTCAGATCCCAGCACCCACACAGCACCTGTTCTACTTTATTCTCCATTACTGTGACCAATACCAACTTGGAGAGAAAAGGGTTATTCCTCTTACACTTCCTAGGTCACAATTTATGGCAGGAGGTGAAGCACAAGCCATGGAAGAATGCTGCTTAATGGCTTGTTCCCCTGGCCCATGAGGCCTGCTTTCTTATACAATATAGAACAACCTCCCTAGAAGTGGCACCACCCCATTAATAGTGGGCTGGGCCCTCTCACAATGGTCAACAATCAAGAAAACCCACAGACATGACTACAAGACAGTACGATGGAGGAATTTCTCCAACTAAGGTTCCCTCAACCTAGGTGTTTCAAGCTGACACTAAAGCTATCCAGCATAGCAGTTCACAACCCTCCATAACTCCCGTTCCAGGGGGAGCTGACACCCTCTTTTGACCTCCACAGGCACTGCACAACTCGGAAGCACTTATATACATGTAGGCAATGCACATACAATTTTAAAAAAATAAATGAATTTTTTAAAAAATAAATGTTGTCTAAATAGTATGCTGCTAGAAAAGAGTAAATAAAAGGGCAATAAAGCTGACTGAAAACCAATCACTATCTTCTAGCAAACAACACTAAAGCACAGCACAGGGAAGAAAAAACAGGCCCCGACATGCCTGTCTAAGTCTCCAAGGAATTTTACCTCTGAACTCTAATCAACTAAGCAAGTAGATTTCATCTCTAAGAGGCACATGGTATTTACTTTCCCAATCCTGACAGGGTGAAAATTACAAATCTTCAAGTATCTACTGTGCTCTCATAGTATCTTACACACTTATAGTCTGTTACAGTAAGAGAAACCAAGAACCTCATCTAACAAGAGTTCAACTGGGTAGAATGAAATGATAAACTTTCATCAGGGAAACAAAGTGCTACTGAGTAAAATTAGGAAGACATGGTAGCAATTAGTAAAAGCAGATAGACAGGAACATGGGGTTTCCTATACGGAGAAAATAAGAATGTAAAGCTAAGTTAAGCTGAAGGCTACCAGCTGCTAAATTAAAATTCACCCTGTGGAAAGCATCTCCCAACCACTTTTGATTTTTGGAGCCCTGGGACAGTAGGATCATAAAAAGTGAATGTGGCATTAATCTTTACCAAAAGTATAACAAAGATAAAAATTAAATAAATAATTTGGGACTTTACCAAAATTAAAACATCTGTAGTGGATGGAAAGATGACTTGCAGCTCTTCCAAAGGACTGGAGTTTGGTTCTCACCTCCCATACTACAGCTAACAACTGTTTGTGAATACTGTTGTATAGCAACATTTTCTGGTTGGGGGCAACAAAGTTGATACCACACTCCACCTTATTAAGGCAGCATTTGAAAACAGAAGCTAACCAATTCCAGCTGGTCTAGCAAGCAAGCTTGCCCCAGGTATCATACCTGTTTGGGATTAAAGTTGGCCAACACACTGCCTGGCTTTTTTTACATGGTTCTGGGGATTTGAACATCAGTCCTCATGGAGCCAACTGACCAGCCCCCAAAACATAGCTTTAAGGACAATATAAAGAACTAAAGAGAACCATTTCTAGAGAAGTCTTCCTAATTGTCCCTCAATTTTTAATGCCACTAAATTCTCTCCTTATATGGTTGGAACTACTCGCTGGCCCCTACAACAGCTATTCCTTAGCCAAAGCATCTATTTATTCTACCTACACCCTTGCCAGTACCACTTCAAAACAGTGTTTATTTCCTTTATTATGGTATACATTACACTGTCTACTAGAAAAGATACTTCATGTGCAGGGATCTTCTAAAGAGAAGAGAACCTGCTACATTCTATTTGCCCTAAATAACACCTCAAAATTAACTAAAAAGAACCGCCGGGCATGGTGGCACACACCTTTAATCCTAGCACTCGGGAGGCAGAGGCAGGCGAATCTTTGTGAGTTCGAGGCCAGCCTGGTCTACAGAGTGAGTTCCAGGACAGCTGGGCAGCTGGGGCTATACAGAGACCCTGTCTCAAAAAGGAAAAAAAAAAAAAAAATTAAAAGAACAAAAAAGGAAATATAACCAAAACTGCCAAGGAAAGAGCCAAAAGTCAGCTCAGCTGGACCAGAATTCACCCATCCTCAGAACCCACATAAAATACCCTGGCACTCCCAGAACTGAGCAGACATGGAGATGCCTGGGACTCCCTGCCCAGCCTGCCTAGACAACTTGGCCAGTTCCAGGCTAATGACGCTTTCTGAGGGGAAAAAAAAAAAAAAAAGTGGACAGCTCTTGAATGATACCCAAGACTGTCTTCCGGATGTATACACATGTATAATCATGCCTGCACACATAAATACAAATATGCACACCAGCACATACACACACACAAAATGGCTTCATGAGATAATTAAATCCATACTTAAAGTACTGGAAAGTATTCAATTCCAATTCCTCCAGGTCACCTAGAGATTTTGAATTTTATGGCAGAAGTGCAAAAGAATTGTCCCTTTAAAAGTTTATTAGCCCAGTAAGTAAAAAAAACCGCCTGAATCAGAGGAAAAGCCTGTCTAAGCCTTTGCCTGGAGAAGACAATTCATCAAATACCTAAACTTCAGAACAATCTCCTTTGTCACTTTCCTCCAAATACATCTTTCATACCTCTTATTTGTACATAAGATTATAAATGATCATTTTTAAAAACAAAATTTAAGGGTACAAGTAAAACAATACTGAGGAAAATAAAAAGTATACTATCCACAAATACATTTAAATGTCCGAGAGAATGGGAAGTACACAGAATGTCACAAAGCAGAGACCAAATGGGTATAGCACCATAAACTGGTGTACTGTTTTGGGTTTTGTTTTAAATAAATGTTCATGTTGTTTACCTTCTCAATGTTTATACGCATCACATAGCCCTGTTTCTCAACCTTGATCAAGGCAGCTTCTCTCTGCAGTAGCCAAAAGTGCTGAGACTCATTAAACTGGTAAGAGTACTGAGAATATGACTGTTGTATGTTCAGCCCCAAATGGGACATTTGTATCAACTACCCCAAGGTTCAGGAACAAAGAGAACAAAGGAGAGCAGGGGAAAAAAAAAATTTAAGAACCTAAAAGATGAAGGGGAGTTCTGTGCAATGCTGTCTTTTGGACATGACAATGGCCATTGCACTCATTAACCCATTGCAGCTGTGGTTACCCACACAAGATCAGTCAACATTACAGCAGGCAGCACTAACCGGACACAGAGGTTACAAAAAAGGGGACTATGTTGGAGAGTCCAGCAAAAATGAGAGTGGACAAGATCAAGATATACTGAATACATAAACGAAACTGTCAAAAAGAATTAAATATTCTTTAAAAAGAGTATGAATCAGCCAGGTGTGGTGGCACATCCCTTTAATCCTAGCACTCAGGAGGCAAGAGAAAGGCCGACCTATGAGTTCAAGGCCAGTGTGGTCTACATAGCAACTTGCAGCCAGCTCAGGCTACAGGGAGACCCTATCTCAAAAAGAAAAAAAAAAAAAAAAAAAAAAAAAAAAAAAAGAATTAGCATTGCTGGGGTGAAGGCTGGAGACAAGGCTCAGTAGTTAAGAGCACTGGTGGCTCTAGATTTGGTTGCCAAAACCCAAACCATAACTAATGACTGTGTTAACGCCAGTTCCAGAGACTCTAATGCCACCTTCTGACCTCCTTGGGCACTACATGACACGGATGCATTTACATATACGCAGGCAAAACACGAATACACATAATAAAAATAAATTAAAAAAAAAAAAAAGTATTGCTGGGCATGGTGGCGCATGCCTTTAATCCTAGAGGCAGGTGGATCTTTGTGAGTTCAAGGCCAGCCTGGTCTATAGAGTGAGTTCCAGGACAGCTGAGGCTAAAGGGAGACCCTGTCTCGAAAAGACCAAAAAAATAAAAAATAAAACACAATAAGATAAAAAATAAAAATAAAAAAGAAACATCATTGCAAGCAGTACCCATGAAAAGGAACACTGATAAGAGAGAACAACAAAGCAGACATATGGAGAGCAAAGGCAAACAGGAAGATTTTAAAGATGCCAGATAATAAAAATGAAACCAACTTACACAAAACTGAAGATTATGAAAAAAAAAAAAGATTGTGGACAGGCAGACATTCATTAGTTAACTTTGAAAAACAAAATTTCAATTAAATAAATACCTGAAATGGGTCCATCAAATACTAGAATACAGTAATAACCAACAATGACACATATCCTAAGGAACCTACTGAATCTTAACAAATTTTAAAAGCATCCAAGCAGAAGTATGTCATGTATGAAAAAGAACCAGCTGGCCCCAAACCATAACTATAGCTTAATTTCAGAAGACAGTATTAATCACTAGCTCTTATGCTGAGAGAGAAATAGATGTTACAGAATTTGATCAAAATTTTATTATTTGTATGTGTATGTGTAGGCACGCATGCATGCATGCACTGGCCCGTGTACCATCATGGCACATGGGTGTGTACCATGCATGGCACAAGTGTGGAGGTCAAAGGACAACTTGCAAGGGTCAGTTCTCTCCTCCCCCTGTGCATCCCAAGGACGAAACAGGTTATCAGGCATGGCAACAGACACCTCTTCCCACTGAGCCATCTCACTGACCCCATGGAATTGTTTTAAAACAGCAGTATGAAAAACAAACAAACAAAGCAGTATGCCACTTAGGAGTTACCACAATAAAAGGTGAATATTTAAAGAATTCTAAGCTTGCCGGGTGTGGTGGCACATGCCTTTAATCCTAGCACTTGGGAGACAGAGGCAGGCAGACCTCCGAGTTCAAGGCCAGCCTGGTCTACATAGTTAAGTTCCAGGACAGTTGGAGCCAGAGGGAGACCTTGTTCCTTGTTTCAAAAAGACCAAAAAAAAAAAAATTCTAAACTTGAATCAATTATAATTTGGGCAAAAGGTAATTATAAAAAAACCTACCTGCTTAGTAAATAGAATCAACACTCACTCTATGGTGACCAAGTACTTGCTTTGTTAACTATCACTTTCTTTTATGTCAAATATCAGACATTATACAGCACATGTTTATTTATTCATAATATACTACTGTGCACTTTTATTTTTCTATTTTATAAAGTCACACACAAGGACATTCCCACACAAGAAATGTAATAAAAATGAAAAATGTTAACTAGCTAAAAATAGCTGCAATTTAAACTCAAGTGTTTAATTAGACAGGTAGTATGCTTTTGCTCTGTCTAATGATAAAACAAGTTCTACAGGTAGCCTTTAGGCATTGTTCCTAACTACTTCTGCTCCACTAATTTACGTATCACTCTAACTTAAAGGCTCTTCTTAATATTCAAACTCTAAGACTACAAAGTCTTCCAAATTCATCTTAGCCCATTAAGCACAAAAAAAAAAAAAAATCAATCACACTGGGGCTGAAGAGAGAGCTCAGTGGTTTAGAGCACTTACTGCTCTTTCAGAGGACCTGGGTTCAGTCTTAGCAACTCACATGGTGGCTAACACTTATGGTCAACTCCAGTTCCAGGGGATCCAACACCCTCTTCTGGACTCGAAAGGCACTGTAGACACATGGTATACTTGCATATATGCAGGCAAACAAAACCCTCACATAAAATAACATACTTTTTAATCCATCCTATTAATGAACTCCAAGATACTTTCATTTCCCATTATTCTTGAGCTTGGAATTTTCTCTTATGTGTGCATGGGGTGCAAAAACACGTGTGCATGAGTGCACGTAGGGACCAGAGGACAACTTTAGATGCCATTACTTAGGTACCTTCAACTGTTTTCTGAGACAGACCTCTTATTGGCCTGGAACTTGTCAAATATACTAAGCTGGCTGTCAGGGAGTCCTAGGGATTCTTGTCTCTGCATCCCTTTTTTATGAGGCTTCTAGGGACTGAACTCAAGTCCTCATACTCTACTGTCTGAGGCATCTCCTTAGTCCAATTGTTCTTTATCTTTATATCTGATGTCATTTCAGAAAGCAAGCTTTCATTTACACTTTTTATGATGCCACTCCTTAAAAGTACAGGATACTGAGCCTCTTTTCCTACTATCTAAATTGCCATAAATTAAAACTATGCTGAAGAATCAAAGACCTCAAGAATTTGCTGCTCCTCCAGAGGAACTGTGTTCAGTTCCCAGCATCTGCATGACAGTTCACACCTGTCTGTACATATGTGGTACACAAATATACACTTGGGGGCACAGGTACCCAAGCTTACACCGAATAAACTAAATATTTAAAAAAAATAATGCTGAAGATAAATTAAGATTTTTGTTACTGCTGCTGTTGTCATTTATTTGGTTTTATTTTGAGACAGTGTCTCACTACAAAGCTCGGGCTGGCTCTTAACTCACAGTCTTCCTGGCTTAAACCACCTGAATGTTGAGAATACAGGAACAGACCACCACATCCCACTTTAAATAAAAATATGGGTCAGCAAGATGACTCGGCATGTAAGGCTCCTTGGATCCGATGACCTAAGTTCAACATCCAGTGCTCATACAATGAAAAGAAAGAACTGATTCCCCCACAGGTTGTCTTATGACCACTCCAAGCATGCCGTGGCATGAACATACCCAAACTTACACATAAACACACGAAGTACTTAAAAAAAAAAAACTTCAGTCAAAAATCTGTGCCTTATCCAAATGGATTTTTTCACTGAGATATAGTTAAGTATCATTAACAGGCCCAAAACCCACAATGATATACCAAAGCTGATCATTTTATATACGGCTAGAAATTAAGACGCTGACAATTTTCTTTATTCTTGAAAAGAGACTTTGATGGAGTAGTAACTTCTCAGCTCAAAATATAATAGAAAAAGCTATTTAAATGAGCCCAAGTCCACTCACACTGTTCTCCTCAAGGGTCAGGTCCTCTAGGTCTCCCAACTCCCAGGGCCCACATTATCCTGACCTCTTGGTTACCTTGAGAATATTCTTTTTCTTTTTTTTTAGTGTTTTTGAGACAGGGTCTCCCTGTAGCCCCAGCTGTCCTGGAACTCGCTCTGTAGACCAGGCTGGCTTTGAACTCACAAAGATCTGCCTGCCTCCCTGGCCTCTAGGAGACACACTTATTCTAGCTACCACTGCTCATTCTCCTGTGCTAGTCCCTCCTCAGAGCCCAAATTTTTAAGTATCACAGAGTAACAAGATCAATCCCTACTCCTCACTTTTTCCTAGTACAGTAGGTGTGGACAATCTTCCTGTTGGTTAAATCTGGCTCCGTCCATTCATTTATTGCCTGTAGTTGCTTTTGCAATAAAGGCAAAGCTCAGATGTCCCAACTAACAATGACTCCACCTAATCATTTTACATTGGTATGGAAGCAATAGAAAGTCAGTAGAAGCTAGACTTCAAATTGTCTTTTCCCAGGGTGTCGGGACATGGCAGCATAGTATCTCCTGAGGGCAGCAAGTGAGCAGTATTTCCCAGTCAGCCATATTATAACCTAGTCAGATATATTATATCATTTATGTATATTATGATATATATATCTACATATCTACATATCTATATATATATAGATTTTTTTTTTTTTGTCTTTTTGAGATAGGATTTCCCTGTAGCCCCAGCTGTCCTGGAACTCACTATGTAGACCAAGCTGGCCTCAAACTCTCAGAGATCCACCTGCCTCTGCCTCCTGAGTACTGGGATTAAAGGCGTGAGCCACCACCCTGCGATTTATGATATTGTTTTTTTAACCTATGGAAAGACTGGATGATTGGGACAAACTACTACCCCTCAATAAGCCAAAGGAACATCTATATTTGAAAGACCCAATGGCCACAAAATCAAAATTTACTATCTGACCCTTAAGAATCTGCAAGCCCCTCATCATCAGAATCTCATAAGACAATCAAATGGAGAAAAAAAAAAAACAACTCAATTTTGCTCATTCTTCAACTATATCACTTTTTTACAGCTAAAAACAGTTAAGGTTAAAATTCCTAAAGTAGCCCTTCATGTCTATTTGAATTGATTCTTTTAAAAGACACCATAAATCAGGCATGGTGGTACATGCCTTTAATTCCAGCACCCGGGAGACAGAGATAGGTGGATCTCTGAGAGATGGAGGCCAGCCTGGTATACAGAGAGTTCCAGTCTAGGTGGGGCTAGAGGGGAACTCTTGTCTCACAAAAGGAAAACAATTAAAAAAAAAAAAAAAAAAACCATAACCATTCCATTTCTATTGAAACCATCCCAATTCAAATCACAGCCTCTCGATTTTGAGTACTGTTAAGTCAGAGTAGCCCTGCTTCTCCCATTTGATGTCCTGCACCTCCCAGGATTGGAAGAGCACGGGAAGGAGTGAGAAGGCATAACGAACATTTTTCCGAATTCTGGACCATTTTAAAACTATTCCTTTCATTTCTCTTTTGGACTGCTTCAAAAAAAATTTTTTTATCTTTCATGTAGCTACAGGTGACATTGTATAATATTGATACCATTATTACACTGCCATCAAAATACATTGAATCAGTTATAAAAGGCACTCAAGTTCCTGTCAAAAAGCAATGCACAGGTGTCAGGCAGTAAAGGCAGAGCAGAGTGGTTGGCAAAAAGGAATACAGGCCAGGCATGGTAGCACACACCTTTAATCCTGGCACTTGGGAGGTAGAGGCAGGTGGATCTCTGTGAGTTCAAGGTCAGCCTTGTCTACACAGGGAACTCCAGGACACCTGGGACTAAAGGGAGACCCTGTCTCAAAAGGACCCCCCCCAAAAAAAGGGGGGGTTGGGGGAATATAGGGCAGTGTGCTCTTGGAATGAGCCCTGCAGACCAGATGTCCCTGGAGTACACTCCTGATGTGAGGCTGCATTTGTGGCTGTACAATTTGCTTGGAGCTTGAGTCATAAAACTGTGGTAGGTGAAGAGGAGCCAGAGAATGGAACATGGAGAGATAGGGAGAGAATCAACAGATGAAGCAGGTTGAAGGGCCACTGAGGAAGGTATTTGCTGCTGTACCTAGTAAGGCTTAGTTAATGATAATTACAACTCACTGTCAAGTTCTAGGAACCAAATGATGTACTGTAAATAAACAGACTGGGGGACAAAGAATCCAGGGTGTAAGAGGCCAAGACAGAGTGGTTAGAGTATTAGCTATTCTGTTTCTTGTTCTTTATTATAAGTGGTTACAAAAGGCCATTTTCATGCAAGCCCTACCTGTTTTGTTTAGACAAAGGTCATTTCCACTTGAATAATCCTTACATCCCATCAAATATCCAGTGGTATTTTTCCTAAAAATCTAACAATTCTAAAATTTGTACACATCCACAAAACATGCCAACCATTTCTGTAAAAAGAAAAAAAAAAAAAAACCTGGAGTTACCATATTCTCAATTTTAAAACTATCCAACAAGGGGCTGTAGAGATGGCTCAGAAGTTAAGTGCATTGGCTATTCTTGCAGAAGACCCAGCTTGAAACCCAGCACACACACACACACACACACACACACACACACACACACACACACAGAGCCGCTAACAACCATCTATAACTCCAGTTTCAGAGATTTAATACCCTCTTCTGTCCCTGCAGGCACTGCATGACACAGATGCAGCACTTACATACATGCAGGCATAACAGTACATAGAGAATAAAAATAAATGATAAATATGACTATTCAACAAACTATAGTCATCCAATCAGTATGATTCTGCTTAGAAAGAAAAATGGAGTAAATCCATAAATGGTCAACTAATCATGGACAACAGCACCAAGAACACACTCTAGGGGCTGGAGAGATGGTGCAGTGGCTGCTCTTCCAGAGGTTGGTTCCCAGCACCTAACAACCACCTGTAACTCCATTTTCATGTGATCCAAGACCCTCTTCTCCCCTCCACAGGTACTGCACACATCCAGTACGGTACACTTAAACATGCATGCAGTCAAAACACTCATGCACATAAAATTATAAATTAATAAACAAAGAGGAATACACTGGAGAGTGACAATAAATGATGTTAGGAAACTGAATATCCACATCAGAAGGAAAGAGACTGGACCCATCTTACAACACACAAAAATGGGTTAAAGACCTAAATGAAAGGAATCCAGTTAACAATGGTCTTAGTGACAATTTTGTGGGCATGACACCAAAAGCACAAACAACAGAACCAAAATAAATGGGACTGCAGGAGAGGAGAAAAAAAAACACTCTACAGAATGGGAGAAAAATGTTT
Source organism: Rhizomys pruinosus (assembly GCA_009823505.1). NCBI lineage: Eukaryota > Metazoa > Chordata > Mammalia > Rodentia > Spalacidae > Rhizomys > Rhizomys pruinosus. Next base: position 462,599 of record VZQC01010049.1, read on the forward strand.
TCAAGCTGAATACCTGGATAAAGTCCAAATATCTAAAAGGAATACCTGCTTGTCTATGTACATATAGGTAAGAAGAAAATCAACTCATTATTATCTGTGCCCCACAGACAATGAAGCATTATTCACAAAGAAATGGAAGCAACCTAAGTAGTCGCCAATGGATAATCACAAAAATACAGTGCATCGATACAAAAGATTATTCACCTACAAAAGTTCAAAAAAAAAAAGGGGGGGGGGAGGGGGAGACCTTGCCATTTATAATACAAACAAACTGGAAGAGATTATTCTAAGTAAAAAAAAGATACAGAAAAACAAGTGCAGTGATTCTACTTACACATGGAAGCTATAGTTGAACTTACAGAACAGAGAAAATAGTGAGTGGGGTCGGGTTGGAGAGATGCTGGTCAAAGGACACAAGCTTTCAGTTTTAACATAGTAACAAGTTCTGAAATGCAAGAGAACAGCAATGGATGTGTTAACTTGTCCACCACACAATGTATAATTTATCAAATCACCACCCTGGAAACCTTCAATATATTCACTCTCAGGTCAATTAAATATTTTAAAATTTTAAAACACTGGGGGCTGGAGAGGTGCCTCAGCAGTTGAAGAGAACTGGCTGCTCTTACAGGACTCAGGTTCCATTCCCAAGACCCACACAGTGGTTAACAATCATCCATAACTCCAGTTCCAAGGAATCCGACATCTTCTGACCTCCACAGGCACTGCATGACACAGGTGCACTTCCATATATGTTGCCAATATACTCATATACAATAGAATACTTACAAACCTCACAACTATTACAATACACCTTAAATATTTTTTAAAAAAAGCTTATTTTATGTGTATGAGTATGTTGCCTACATGTGTGTTAAGTGCGCCTATGTCACGCAATGCCTGCAGAGGATAGAAGAGGGCATCAGATTCCCTGGAACTGGAGTTACAGATGAGCTGCCATGTGGGTGCTAGGATTCCAACCCAGATCTTCTGCAAAAACAACCAGTGCTCTTAACTGCTGACACATCTCTCCAGCCCAAGACCTTAAATCCTTTGAAACAAAAATTTATAAACTATAAAGTTTGTACCCAAACCTGAAGCAAAAAAACAAAACAAAGCAAACAAAAAACACCAGACAAAAACCCCTACTTATTTAGTAGCTTTTTCAAAATAGGCCAGGAATTACCAATATTGTTTTAAGATAGTGTCACTTAAAATTAGTAGGCAATAGATGGATTAAAACAGTAGCTAAGTATTTACAGAACAAAAAACTTGCTAACAAGCCAACACCATAGCATTCTTACATCTATACTAATTGAGTGCTAATGTAAAACAATGCACAATTACTGTGACAAACACTTGAAAACTCCTAATACAGTCAGAGTTCTGAAAAAAGTATTCTCCTAAAAAGTAGTCTGTAGAAATACCATAGGTATCTTTCTGTCATTTGAATCAAATATATTCCCAAGGTTCTTTAAGGTTTGTTCCAACTGCAAAAGGTCACTAAAAATTAAAAGGATCTTAGGTGCTAGGTACTCTAAACGGGCCCTACTTGATCTCATTACATTAAAAAATGGTTTTAGACTTCTGTATCTAGGAATTCAATAGCTAAGTTTCAAAAATAGAGGGGTGGGGGAGTCAGTCACTGAGACTGTTCAGCAGGTGGGACTAGGTTTGATCTCTCTAAAGCCCATGGTGGAAAGACAGCCAACTCCCAAAAAGTTGTCCTAACCCCCCCACAGACACACACACACACTATGGCACATCATATACACACAATAATAATTTTTTTAATGAGAGAAGATAGGCAATGAACATGCACACAGACTTCTTGCTATTATTCTCAAAAAATACATCATTGCTTGGCATGGTGGCACATGCCTTTAATCCCAGCACTCAGGAGGCAGAGGCAGGGAGATTTCTGTGAGCTCCAGGCAAATTGGGACTAAAGGGAGACCCTACCTCAAAAAGACCAAAATAAAAAATAAACAAAACTCATCTTTTGCAACTGGGCGTGGTAGCGCACGGCTTTAATCCTAGCACTTGGAAGGCAGAGGGAAGCGGATCTCTGTGAGTTCAAAGTCAGCCTGGTCTACAGAGTGAGTTCCAGGACAGCCAAAGCTACAGGGAGACTGTGTCTCAAAAAAACCAAAAGGAAAAAAATTAGCATAACTATTTACATAAGATGCAATCTGCAGGTAATATACAGGGAAATGTGTGCAGGTTATGTGGAAATACTATGCTATATTCTATAAAGGTATGGCAGATGTATCTGAGAGGATCACAACCAATCTCCCCAAAAATACTGAGATAACTACATCTCATAATTTAAGAACCCATGGTTCCTTATCGCCAAGGCTTTACATTTTTAGGCTTTAACTTAAAACTATCCCAGACCTCCTACCACTAATCATGCCATGGAATTCAATTCTTAGTTCCTGAATTCCAATACAATTTGTATGTGCAAACCAGCAGGACTTTGGGGCCATAGTAAATATACAGTCATCAAGGTCCCACCACCCACAATTTTGTATCCACATTGGTCTTGTGTAGAAATGAATGGTAAGCAATTAGGGACCACAAAGTAAAAAAACCAAACTTGAGGGGAAAAAAAGTGGTGCAATGTTACCAACCATGTCAAAAAGTATATAGAAGAGGCAGGGGGAAGGGGGTCTTGCCTCACTGAAATTGGATGAACTTATAAAATTCACACTTCAAACTTGATGACTTAAAAAAAAAATTTGACAAGACTTTCCAGGTGTGGTTGCAGATACCTTTAATCCCAGCACTCAGGAGGCAGACAGAGGCAGGCCGGATCTCTGTGAGTTCAAGCCCAGCCTGGTCTACATAGTGAGTTCCAGGTCAGCTGGGGCTACAGAAAGACCCTGTCTCAAAAATACCCAAAACAAGGAAAAAAAAAAAAAAAAAAAAAAAAAAGACAAGATCATTACCTGTATTCATTCACTTTTTAATACACACATAAAACTTCAATATACCAGCCTGGAGAGATGGCCTAGTAGTTAAGAGTGCCAACTGCTCTTGCAGAGGACCTGGGTTCCATCCCCAGCATCCACATGGTGGCTGAGAACCATCTTTAACTCCAGTTCCAGGGGAATCTGACACCCTCTTCTGACCTCCACGGCATTGCACAACACGGGTGCACAAACCTACCGGCAGACAGCATACTCATACACATAGAAAATAAATAAAATTAAAAAAAAAACTTCAATATACCCTCAGTAGTTACATGGATTTCATCTCCAATATATGCAAATCCTCTGGAGAGAAAAGATAGCTTAAGTCCCTTGTAGAGGGACATAGTCAGGAGAAATCAACCTTTTGAACATTCTGTTCTTGCTACTAATACAAAATATGATTAACACATGTCACTGTAATCCTTTTGATTACTCCATTTCAATAAATTGTTACTGTTCTCTAAAAATTATTCTTAATCACAGGCTTTATCATTTCCAAAAGTTATTTAAATGACAATATATCTGAGATACTCAATAATAAGGATAAATTGTGAGGCAGGAGTCTAAATTCTACGCTCAAAGAATTAAAAGGCCAGTGTGGCTAGGCATGGTGGCACATGCCTTCAATCCCAGCACTTGGAAGGCAGAGGCAGGTGGATCTCTGGGAGTTCAAGGCCAGCCTGGTCTACATACCTATCTCAAAAAAAACCAAAAACAACAAAAAGGCCACTATGGCTAAAGTTCTCTAAGTGAGAGAAGGTAATGAGGGAGCACCAGCTAAGACTGGGTCAAGAGGACTAGCAATCTGCTGCCCACCTGTGACTCCAGAGCTGAAAGGCACAAAAGCAGAGGACAAGGAAGGAAGGAGGCTCGGTATCATAGGCCGGAAAATGGAAAGGCATCCTTTTCATCATTTTAACAATTCATATGCTTGGGATATTACAATATATTCCCAATATTCATTATTGTATACACCACAAATAAACTGTTTAGTGATCCTAAGCTGGATTTGGGTGGTTAGAGAAAGTAACATGAAAATTCGGAGATCTCCCGAGACCAGCTGAAGCAAGCGCAGCTCTCGTCACAATAGCAAGGAGCTGGAACCAACCCAAATGCCCCTCAACTGATAAGTGGATAGAGAAAATGTGGTACATCTACACAATGGAGTTCTATGAAGCAGTAAAGAAAGATGACATCATGAGCTTTGCAGGAAAATGGCTGGAGCTAGAGGACATCATGCTGAGTGAAGTAACACAGTCCCAAAAAAACAAACAATGAATGGTATCCCTCATCTGTGGATGCTAGTGCCAATTACCTAGTTGTAAGTATTTCTTGTGCATGGCCCCTTGAGCTTTTGTCCAAAGCATTTGGGAGTGATACATATNAAAAAAAAAAAAAAAAAAAAAAAAAAAAAAAAAAGACAAGATCATTACCTGTATTCATTCACTTTTTAATACACACATAAAACTTCAATATACCAGCCTGGAGAGATGGCCTAGTAGTTAAGAGTGCCAACTGCTCTTGCAGAGGACCTGGGTTCCATCCCCAGCATCCACATGGTGGCTGAGAACCATCTTTAACTCCAGTTCCAGGGGAATCTGACACCCTCTTCTGACCTCCACGGCATTGCACAACACGGGTGCACAAACCTACCGGCAGACAGCATACTCATACACATAGAAAATAAATAAAATTAAAAAAAAAACTTCAATATACCCTCAGTAGTTACATGGATTTCATCTCCAATATATGCAAATCCTCTGGAGAGAAAAGATAGCTTAAGTCCCTTGTAGAGGGACATAGTCAGGAGAAATCAACCTTTTGAACATTCTGTTCTTGCTACTAATACAAAATATGATTAACACATGTCACTGTAATCCTTTTGATTACTCCATTTCAATAAATTGTTACTGTTCTCTAAAAATTATTCTTAATCACAGGCTTTATCATTTCCAAAAGTTATTTAAATGACAATATATCTGAGATACTCAATAATAAGGATAAATTGTGAGGCAGGAGTCTAAATTCTACGCTCAAAGAATTAAAAGGCCAGTGTGGCTAGGCATGGTGGCACATGCCTTCAATCCCAGCACTTGGAAGGCAGAGGCAGGTGGATCTCTGGGAGTTCAAGGCCAGCCTGGTCTACATACCTATCTCAAAAAAAACCAAAAACAACAAAAAGGCCACTATGGCTAAAGTTCTCTAAGTGAGAGAAGGTAATGAGGGAGCACCAGCTAAGACTGGGTCAAGAGGACTAGCAATCTGCTGCCCACCTGTGACTCCAGAGCTGAAAGGCACAAAAGCAGAGGACAAGGAAGGAAGGAGGCTCGGTATCATAGGCCGGAAAATGGAAAGGCATCCTTTTCATCATTTTAACAATTCATATGCTTGGGATATTACAATATATTCCCAATATTCATTATTGTATACACCACAAATAAACTGTTTAGTGATCCTAAGCTGGATTTGGGTGGTTAGAGAAAGTAACATGAAAATTCGGAGATCTCCCGAGACCAGCTGAAGCAAGCGCAGCTCTCGTCACAATAGCAAGGAGCTGGAACCAACCCAAATGCCCCTCAACTGATAAGTGGATAGAGAAAATGTGGTACATCTACACAATGGAGTTCTATGAAGCAGTAAAGAAAGATGACATCATGAGCTTTGCAGGAAAATGGCTGGAGCTAGAGGACATCATGCTGAGTGAAGTAACACAGTCCCAAAAAAACAAACAATGAATGGTATCCCTCATCTGTGGATGCTAGTGCCAATTACCTAGTTGTAAGTATTTCTTGTGCATGGCCCCTTGAGCTTTTGTCCAAAGCATTTGGGAGTGATACATATTGGAAACAACAACAACAACGAAAACAGAAAGACTGCATCAAAGAACTGATTGAAACAGTGAACTTCTGCTCAAAACAGTCAACTTCCACATGGAGAATATTGAGAAAGACTGAGAAAGAGATGAAAAGCATGTTTGGCAGAATGCATGAGCTCTGGCGGGGTGGGGGGATAGGGTGGGGGACACAGGTCTAGAGTTAATAAAAAATATATAAATAAATTAAAAAAAAAGAAAGTAACATGCGAACTAAAGGAAAAAAAGTAGAGAGAAATATACAGAAGGGGCTGGAGGAGGTTATAGTATATGAGTCAACCATGATATTTACCAAAAATGATGACCTAAAGCACAAAGGAGAACTAGACAGTCAGGAAGGATGCTGCTAGCTGCTCCTTGAAATGACTCTACTAACTCATAGGGCCATTAGGAGATTTCTCACACAAATAAGCAAATGTGCTTTTCATAAACAGGGACTCTGGTGTTAGGAATAAACTGTGGGAGGGAGATGAACAGTATTCCAATTATTTAATTCAAGTCAAGAAATACTGACTTGAAAAAAGTAAACAGTTTTATACACTTATTTCAAAGCGGTCAAAGAGACTGACTGGATGCAGGGCTAAGCTGGGTACGGCAATGCAAGCCTCTCAATCCTGCATTCAGAAGATGGAAGATCTTTACTCACATTTCACTTGCTGCCACCTGACAGCTTCTTTTCCAATAAAAACAAAAATTCACTTACATCACCTACTTTTGCCATTCTGGTATTTACTATACCATGTAATAAAAGCATCTTGCTGCCAGAAGAACAATCATTATTTTGGGCAAATTAAAGAGCACATTTCTGAAATATACTGAAAAAGGAACTATGTTACAGAACTCCACAACTACAACTTTCACACTTTTCCATGCAGATCTGTGCACCTGAGGGAGTTTGTCTACTGCTGGCTCACTAGAGCTGGACCCTACTGTGCTGCTAATGACTGACTGCCCTCCTCCAACATAACCCTTATAAAAACGTAGTAGCAGGCCAGGGATGGTGGCACACACCTTTAATCCTAGCACTTGGGAGGCAGAGGCAGATGGATCTTTGTGAGTTCAAGGCCAGCTTGGTCTACAGAGCGAGCTCCAGGACAGCTGGGGCTGCAAGGAGACCCTGTCTTGAAAAGACAAAAAAAAAAAAAAACCCCAAAACCAAGCAAAACAACCAAAAAAAACCTGCTAGCAGATGAACATAAAAACTGTATTTTTTGTATGAAATGCACAGAGCTTCATAAAACACTGGCTTAAAAAAATTATATTTATAGCCAGACCTGGTGGCACATGCCTTTAATCCCACCACTCACAAAATAGAGGCAGGCCAGCTTGAGTTCAAGGCCAACCTGGTCTACACAGTGAATTCCAGGCCAGCTGGGGCTAAAGAGAGCCCCTGTCTCAAAAAGACACACACACACACACACACACACACACACACACACACACACACGCAAACTTTATATACATACTTAAAAAGACAAAAAGGTTTGGATTCTTGACAATATGAGAGAGTTTTTAAGCTCCTCAAAATTGGATCCAACAGGGTTTGAAAAACAGGCAGAGCAGAGGGTAGGGTGAGGGCTACCCAAGCCCAAATTCAATCTCTGGCATCCATGTAAAAGGTAGAAAGAGAAAACTGACCCCACAAAGTTGTCCTCTACCTACCCAAACACAGCACTGTATGTGCATGCCAACACACACTATCATATACAGATGTACATAAACACACACAAAACAACAAATGAAATAAAGTATTTTTTAAATGAAAATAGATCATCAAGACAGCTCTGAAAGTAAAGGCTCTTACTTGCTTGCAAACAAGAATTAGATTTGGTATCAGAATTATCATTTGCAGAAATGAATAATCATTACTTTACATGTATATTAGGGTGAAACAATACATAGATAAATAGTATTTTGTTAGGCACACACCTACTATCCTAGCACTTGGGAGGCAAAAAGATTATCCCAAGTTTGAGGCCAGACTGGTCTAATAGTTAAGTTTTAGGCCACCTACACAACAAAACACTAGTTCAAAATATATGAAACAGGAAAGGATAAATGTAATTTACCAAAACATTTTTTCAGGGCTGACCACAAAGATGAAGATGCTTCCCTACATGCAGTCTCATTACAACTAACAAAACAGTTTTTTTTTGTTTTTTGTTTTTTGTTTTTTTTTTTTGGTCTTTTCAAGACAGGGTCTCCCTGTAGCCCCAGCTGTCCTGGAACTCACTCTGTAGACCAGGCTGGCCTTGAACTCACAAAGATCCGCCTGTCTCTGCCTCCCAAGTGCTAGGATTAAAGGCGTGCGCCACCATGCCCGGCACAAAACAGTTTTAAGTCATTACTCAAAGATAGGCTACATAAAGCAAAAATAAGCCTCAATATCACTGTGAAAAACAGATCAAGTAAAAATTAATAAAGCTGTATTTATTAATCAAAGAGCTTGATTAACTGACTCATCACTGTATCAAGTATTTTTAAACATCCCAAAAAACCATTCACAAGGACAAATGCAGCTCAGCAGCAAAACAACTGCCTAGCACGGGAAGCCTTGGGTTCCATTCCCAGCAACACAAAAGTTATCTAGAATAATCGAAGAACCCAAAGATATGGAAAGAATTATTTCCAATAATCAATAAAATCAAAAGTTTAACAAAAGGCAGTAACAATGGCGATTTTGAACTAAGTAATTTAGACATGGATCAAGAGACAAAACTTAAATCACATGTAGGCCTAAATGAAAAACAAGATTGCACTTTAACTGCATTAAAACCTATGCAATATGAGCAAAGCAGTAACATTTTTGAAAATTCACATATTTAAATAATAAACTGGACACTGGCTTATAAGGAGCCAGGAGTCAAGAAAAGGCCATCTTTAGGCACATGTGGAGTTCAAGGCCACCCTGAACATCTGGTCCTAAAATTGAAATAAATAAACAAATAAAGCAAGCATGGCTCGCTTGCTCGCTCAGTGGTTTACAGTATTTATTTATTTTTTTTTTTTGGTCTTTTTGAGACAGGGTCTCCCTGTAGCCCCAGCTGTCCTGGAACTCATTCTGTAGACCAGGCTGGCCTTGAACTCACAAATATCCACCTGCCTCTGCCTCCCAAGTGCTAGGATTAAAGGCATGCGCCACCACGCCCGCTTCACTCAGTGGTTTAAAAGGGCTTTTGCTCTTCCACAGAACCACAGTTCAGTTTCTAGCACCCAGATCATATGGATCACAAGCGTCTCCAACTTTAGGTCTAGGGCATCCAGACACCTGGTCTCTCTGGGCAATATACCTAAGTATTCATACACACACACAGACACACACACAGACACACACACATTTGGGGAAGGGGGAACCTAACTAACCAGATGGGAGTGCATACCTTTAATCCCAGCACCTTGGAGACAAAAGACAGACAGATTCCCTGAATTCTGGGCCAGCCAGGAATACAGTGAGACTTTGTCCAAATAAATAAATAAATAAATAAATAAATAAATAAATAAATAAATAAATAAAAAATTTTTTAAAGTTCTAATTCTTACTTATGATTTAACCCTGAGTAATTCTTTAAATTACATGTCTCCTCTATATCAAAGTCTGCTCCAACTTCCCCAGCTCTTGTCCATATTTCACCGACAGGCAAACTTATGTATTGAGAAAGATTCAAGAAATTTATTCTTACAAAGGATTAAATGCAGAAATATTTTATGCATCTCCTCTTCATCCTAGTCAAAACATTCCAAGTAACATTTTAAAGTATTGCTTTCATGGCTACCAAAACAACTAGAGCTAGAACAGATCAGAACTCTTTCAGAATATACTACTGTATCATACAAATTAAGGATACAAAGACTGCTAGGCACAGCGGCACATGCCTTTAATCCTAGCACTCAGGAGCCCAGACCTGACAGTATCAGGTCTAGAAACCTGTGGGTAAACAGGTCATAGCAGACTGCTTACTACTATTTTTCAGCTAAATGGACAAAGTATTAAATTGACTTCAAATGACTTGTTATACCTAAAGATTAATGCATCTCTCAACTCTCAACCACTCTTCCTCATGAAGACTGGTGATTAACAGAGACCCACAACTGCCCAATGTGCAGAATAGGAGACTACAGTCTCTTATTCTGTTAATTCTTAAGAGTGTTTATTCCTGAATAAGATACCTGTATCAACCTCTGCCACCCAAGGCTCAGGGATCATCACTGAAGAGGGGGCAAAAAGACTCTATGAGCCAAATAGAGGTGGAATATGACCACAAAAAAATCCCCCCCCCCCCGGCAATGGTCACCCTCATAAGCAAATTCTTATAATGGCAAGTTCAGAATTCTTCTGTGAAACTTCTAGAGCCACAATTTTAAAATATCTAAATAAAACCGTGTTTTCTAGGCTGCATCCTCTACTGCTGTTTCAAATTCAAATACTGTCCAGTAAGCGTAATAAGCTTCTCAGGCAATCCCAACAAGCGGCCACATTTGTTTACCACTACTCCATACTTGTTATAAGTTTTTTTTGTTTGTTTTGGGGGTGTTTTGGAGACAGGGTCTCCCTATAGCCCCAGCTGGCCTGGAACTCAATCTGTAGACCAGGCTGCCCTTGAACTCAACAGAGATCTGCCTGCCTCTGCCTCCAGAGTGCTAGGATTAAAGGCCTGCGCCACCACACCAGGCTTAAAGACAGGCGCTAGGAATCGAATCCATGTCCTCTGCAAGAGCAGCCAGTGCTCTTAACTGCTGAGTCATTTCTCCAGCCCATAAGGATTTCTTTTACCTCTTCTACCTATCCCCAAAAATCTATGGATTGGCAAAGCCTTGGACAGGGATTAACTAATGCACACAGAAATGTCTGAGTAGCCTCCCACATATAGTTCTCATTTGCCAAACTATCCACTACTTTCTTAACTTTAAGCAGCAGCTGAGTTCTAGATCTTTCACTGAGCTGTCCAACAGACAAAAGCAAAACATGTTTCTTTTTTTTTTTTTTTTGTCTTTTCAAGACAGGGTCTTCCTGTAGCCCCAGCTGTCCTGGAACTCACTATGTAGACCAGGCTGGCTTTGGACTCAGAGATCTGCCTCTGCCTTTAATCTCTGCTGGGATTAAAGACGTGCACCACCATGCCCAGCCCTCTCCTAAAATTTAAGAGATGATAAATTTTGAGGTGATCAATTCACTTACATGTAATTCATCAGAAATAATAGATCTTGTAGTTTTTCCCAGTGGTGACACCTTGAATGATTATAGCCCAGTATTACACCAAGAAATTACATATGGGCCATCTACNTTTTTGTCTTTTCAAGACAGGGTCTTCCTGTAGCCCCAGCTGTCCTGGAACTCACTCTGTAGACCAGGCTGGCCTTGAATTCACAAAGAATCTCCTGCCTCTGCCTCCCAAGTGCTAGATTAAAGGCGTGCGCCACCACGCCCAGCCATGTTTCTCTTCTTTTACACATTCATGGACTTGGTGCTGGCCAGCCATCTGTGGATCTATCAGTGCTGAAAGCATTACACACAGGCACCAGTCTGTCTGTAACTCTCCACATGCACATGGAAGTGCTGAGATGTGAAATGGATACACTGAGGGTTAGTGTGGCAAAGCAGCATAAAAGGGACAGAGACTGTACTGATGATTCGGGGTTCAGGGAGCTCAGCAGTGACACCCCAAATATTTTTGCTACAGTTTACTTAGGTTGGTCTTTTGAGTGTATACCCTCCTGGACCAAGGTGGCAGTACACCACAGGCACTGCATGACACGGATGCACTAATATACCCATCCAATAAAAACAATATTTCTTAAACACATAAACAATTCAGGAGTAAGAGTAGGCCTAATTTACACTGTTATAGTCCACACACTCACCTAAGTACTTTCACACGGTTTTATTTAACCTCAACACCCTTAAGGGAAGGATGGACACACAGGAAGAAATTAAGTAGCATAGCTCAGGTCATACATATCTACAAATATCAGAACCTGAATAAAACACTGAAGGTAGTTTATGTAATTGAAATAAAGCTATTTCTTGAGCAGTACCTGAAAAATTCTACTTGTCAATCTCCTATGACTGGACAATATATTGTTACAAATAGCTTTAAAATTGGGTAATATTAATATAGAACAAAAAAATTCTATAAAGACTACATAATTTTATATTTGGTAAAAGAGTATGGGCCTCAAAAGCTAGTAACTCACTATAAATGACAAAATTTGAGGTTATTCCACTTCTCTGTGCATTTCCTTTTTACAATGAACATGTACTAAAGAAAATTTTTAGTTCAAGGAATACCAGAATCCATTCATATCAACCCTGCTTTACAGCAATCAAGCACATAAAAATTTCTTTTTGCAAAAGAAATGGTGGTACACACCTTTGATCCCAATGCTTGAGAGACAGAGGCAGGCTAGTAAGACTACAGTGAGACCTGTCTCAAAACAAAATAAACTTACTAAAGAGCTAGTATGTAGCTGCTCAGTAATTAAGAGTATTTGCCAAACATGTGAAACAATTCTTTAAAAGTAAAATTTTAATTGAATATACTAAAATTATACTTTTAAATTTATTTTAAAAATAAGACTATTAGAAAACTATACATATGGTTTGCAACTGTGGCTAACATGCTTCACTGGAGAGTGCCTCTCTAGAGCCTGCTGCTCGTATGAAGCCAGCAGCATGGGACCTTTTTTTTTTTTTTAATTATTTATTTATATGTATGAATGTACTATCTGCATGCAGGTCTGTGCACCCATGTCGTGCAATGCCGTGGAGGTCAGAAGAGGGCGTCGGATTCCCCTGGAACTGGAGTTCTCCTGGAATTGGAGTTACAGACGGTTCTCAGCCGCCATGTGGGTGCTGGGGATCGAATCCCGGTCCTCTGCAAGAGCGGTCGGCGCTCTTAACTGCTAGGCCATCTCTCCAGCCCCATGCATGGGACCTTCGTAAAGGCACTCTTGGACTCCATTGGAGAGCTGGTGAACCAGACAAAACATGCTGAAGAGAGTCCTCACATGAATACTATTACCTTCAAGTTTGAGAAGCAGGGCTCCAAAAAACTGCAATTTTCATTTCCTGAAATCCTAATCATCTCAAAAATTCTTCCCTCTACTTACTGAAATGCTGTAAGATTTAGGTACTCTTCCAGACACAAAGAATATAAAAAGAAAAAAAGAAAGAAAATAATTATCTGTTCTGGTAAAGCTTATATAGTCCACAGAAGACAACCAAGCAAAAAAATGAAATACGGTTTGCTTTAACATGCTTTGAAAAGTGCAAGTTTGTTCACACACTAATGGTATTTCAAGGAACAAATTTCCACCTTAATCTCTGAGCAATTTCCTTTGAGAGAAATACCAGCTACACCCGACTAAGCCAAGCTGCATCTGACTAAGCCAAGCTGCATAGGAATTCACAAAGCACACAGATACACCTGAAATATCCACAGTTGGGATTTCAGATAGCCCTCTATCCATTGTTTTACTGTAATTCATGGATATTCTTACTTGATACTTCCAATGGATACTTACTTCCATAAGAAAATTTCATGACTATGTTGAGGTAATGTGCAACTTACTATAGTGTTAATGTATTCCTTAACCAGCAAATAGGTAAGTAAACATACTGTAGTTTTTATTGGGTTCCTCTTTTAATGTGTCATTGACAATGTTTTCTGAGTACTGCCCTCTGAATTCCATTCTTACATATTCTTTTGTTACACAGGCAATGTTGAAGACCGGCGACTTTCAGGAATATGTCAGATTACACTAGAATAACTCTAAACATCAGGTCTCAAGAGGTACAAGAAAGGGACAAAGTAGGGCAAAGGGATGAACAATAAAGAGGATAGCTGAGCACTCAGAAAGGGCAACAAGCATGCAAAGCCTGACAGAATCACACTTATGACATGCAAGTGCAAGAATACACAAGGAGAACAGAAATCAGCCTAGAAAGGAGCATAACCTGAAGAGCCCTTGAGCAGAACAAACTCTGTCCACAGGGTTGGTATGAAGCAGACCACAAACAAGGAAGAGGCAGAAGCAGCTAAGGAAATACCAAGACAGGATCTTCTATATAACTCAAGTAGCAACTCATTGAAAGGAAAATGTTTTAATTAGTTTCATCAAGATAATACTTATTGGTTTGTTTCAAAGGGCAGATTTATGATCATATGAAAATGCAAAGGAGCTCTGAAACTATAAAGTATCACGGCGCACACCTTTAATCCCACCACTCAGGAGGCAGGGGCAGGCAGATCTCTGAGTTCAAGGCCAGCCTGGTCTACATGTTGAGTTCCAGGACAGCTGGAAGAGAGGGAGACCCTGTCTCAAGAAAGACCAAAAAAAAAAAAAAAAAGTATCAACATAAGCCCTTAATAGGAAATTGAACATATGAACTATAAAACACCAAGCTTTGGATTGATAGAGAATTAATGTCTCCAATAGTCAGCAGTGTCCCCAAAGCACCAGCTAACTGTTGTCTTTAATCCAGCAGCACAGTAAACAGATAGACTACCCGTATATTGCTAGATTAAATTTTCTGGTGTAACACACCTAGGGCTTTTGCTCTATTTATTAGTCACAGAAAACTCGCAATTGCTGTTATCTATCCATGGGCACATGTACACACAATCTAAAAATTAAAAAAACAAGAGTTAGAATGTTGAGCTATTACAAATGCTAACTTGTTCCAGCATTTCTGAGGTGCACACAGTATGAGTTCAAGACCAGCCTCAGGTACAGTAAATTCAAGGCCAGCATGGGTCTTAAAGTAAAATAAACATTGTTGATCTGCCAAGCTTGGTGGCTAATGCCTATTATCAAAGCACTAGAGAGGCTCAGACAAGAGGATCAAAGCAAAGCTAGGCTACTACAGTGAATCCCCGTGTCCAAAACAAAACAAGACTGCTAATCTTTCAACCTTACCCTGTTTATCTTAAAAATAAGTATCCCCTATGATTTTTAGAAACTGGCCTATGAAAACTCAATGCAAATATTTCTCTAATTACAATAAAAAAAAAAACTTATTACTTATCATGTAAAAACAAAGAACAAAAAACTTATTCTCTTAAACAGACCAAAAAAAATAAAACGCACCCTCATTTGTGTCATTTGTAATAAAATCATTTTAATCCACCAAGCTTGGGGTTATGCCCAGACATCAGGAGGCAGAGGCAAGCAAATCTCTGTGAGTTCAGGCCAGCCTGATCTACATAGTGAGTTCCAGGACAGCTGGGCTACAGGGAGACCCTGTCCCCTTGTCTCAAAAAGAAACAAAAACAACAAAAAAAAGGAAAGGAAGGAGGAAAGGAAAGAGGGAAGAGGGAAGGGGGACACTACTTGTGCTACCTTCCATCATCATGAGGGTCAAGTAAGATATTTAAAAAAAAAAAAAAAAAGCTTCAGTATTTTATAGTATGATCAACTCAACAACTCAAAGCATTATTTTATTTAATGTTAAGTATCTGAACAATAAGGCCACAATTACTACTTATTATTATTGTGAAAAGAACTGAATATTTTAAAATTATATCTAAAAAACCAAAAACCTTATTTTCAATGGTCAATACTGCCTCAAGACGTTAATGTTATCCAAAATGTTCACAATTTTTTGAGTTTTAGATTTTACCAGTTGAGTATGTCTTATCCAAAAATACATTTTAAGAGGATTTCAGGTTTTCCTGAAAAATTGGAAGATAAAACACCTTTCCAAAACCCTCCAAAGACATAAGATAAAAATTCATTATATAGCCATAAACTTCACAATCTCACAATCTTAAGTAACAAGGTGCGTAACTTTACCAAAGTCCCACAAATTCAAGAACAATAATTAAAACATTTCTTCAAAAAAGATGTTTCTACCAAGTATTCCAAAGACAATAATTCTTAGGTAATGGGAAAACTGGGTATTCTCAAGCCATGTGGAGCAACTTTATATAGTATACCCACAGATAACATACCTTCATTCCTAAGTTACTCTGTACCATTATTCTTAAAAGTTTCTTACTAAAATTACACAGAACCATAAAGAATACTCTCAACAGACACAGAAACTGTGGAGTATTTCTCTATTCCCAACATTAAGGTGAGGCAGTACAATAACCAGTTAGAGGCCAGCCTGAACCACGTAATAGGACCCTGTCACAAAGAAAAAAAAAATTAACTCCAAAGATATACTCTGAAGTCCAGAATAAAGGTATCATAAAAATATGCTATCTTTTACTCAATTCATGGTATAAAGGACTACGGCAAGAATGGAGAGATGGCTCAGTGGTAAAGAGGACTGGCTGTTCCTGCAGAGAACAGTGCTGATTTTCAGCACCCACATGACAGCTAACAACCACCTGTAACTCCAGTTCAAGGGGGATCCAACACCATCTTCTGGCTTCCTGGGCTTTGCATGATACTGGTACACTTACACAGATGCAGGCAAAACACTCAAAACAGAAAAAAAAAATTGATAAATGCTTTAAATAATGGAGTGATGGTATAAATTATCTAACAGAAAACAGCTAGAAAGCCACTTACAAAGTGGGGTCTAATTTAGCAAATGACTAAATTAAAAAATGATTAACAAATTACTTGGAAATAGAACTATAGTAACATCAAGGATACAAATAAAAAAAGGAACAAAAGCCAACAAGAGTTCACACCAAGTGAAGAAAAAAATGCAGTTCCACTAATTCCCAAGGATCAAAGCATCTTAGGAAAACTTAAAAGGCCAAAAATTTATCTTGGCCTGACTTGCAAGTGCAACACACAACTGCTGGCACATACTATATATGCCCAGTGTTTGTTGAATGAATAGGCAACAGAATTTGGGGTCATTATTTCATCTGGAAAAGAACTTATTGCCTTACTATCCATGGATGAAAGCATTTATTAAAGTTTTCTTGAGTGTCTAAAACAGACTTCTTCCTAGATTGGGAATACACAAATGTAATGGGACAAGTGATTACAAAATCAACTTAAGGGCCTATTTATTAGATGAGGTGCCATATCCTATTGTTTCAATCACCAAAACGTTAGAAATAAAGCACACTAAAGTAGAATTAGCCCTGCCCTCTAAGAGTTAACATTTAAAATGAACACTAAAGAATGGTTGATAAAAGAGCATCACATCAGGCTGTAATGTAATACTACAGAAAATTCACCCATAAAACTCAAAATTCTCATTTGCTACCCAAGATTTTCTAACACTTTAATAATGAAACCTACCTGCTACTCTTATAAACACGTGGTCTATGTGCATAAGTAGCACAAAGCTATAGCTATATTCAACAGAGAACTATTCTCCTCCCATTCAAATTACTCCATCCCAAAGCAATCTTCTGACCATTAATAATTCCTCAACCCAGTAATTATGTAGAGGCCAATGTTTTTCAATATATGATCACACTGAGTAAAGCTGATTCTATCCTAAGAGGCAAAAAACAAAAACAGAAACAAGGAATCAAAAAGAAGATGCAAAATGTTTTGTAAAAGTAAACAGAGGCACTGAGAAGCCAGTTGTCAGAAGCAATGTGCCGCATGGTACTCTACTCAGTCCCTTCAACTTTTCAATTAATGTATCCAATTAATCAATATGAGATCTTATAGAAGATGGAAAACATATACATGATTTAATTACCTTAGTGAAATTAGTTTATTCCTTAATGTAGGCTTTAGAAATAAAATTTTATTTTCATAATTTTTGAGCAAAGTTAGTCTGAAAATTTACTTATTCCAGGAGACTAACTGAATGGTACCAGCACTATAAAAAAGAAATAAGGCTAACTTAATAATCCTCCTCAGCTACATAGTTTGTTTGAGGCCAGTCTGAGCTACATGAGGCGCTATCTCAAAAAAATGAAAAGAAAAAAGGAGACCACCTTGAAGCCGAGCATCTCAATGAAAGTGTTACACTGACAAGACCCTAGAGAATATGGAATGCAAATTTAAATGCTTACAATGAAAGCAAATATTGAGTTTTCTTAATCATAAAAGCCCTTTTTAAATTGTGGGAACTATCTTTAAAAAAAAAAAACCTCTTTAAATGTGTAACTCACCGCTATAATTTGAAACCCTTAGGAAATAAATTGAAGCAACAATAATTTCAAAATAGACTGAAATATTTACTTTAAAAAGTCAAAGTTCCTTTCCTGGAAAATTGTTCAGAAACTGTCCATCATTAATAAACACTATTCTTTATTATCAAGCGCTGAAGTCTTAAGTTAGCATCCTTTTCTCACAGTAACTCACAAATTAAAAGCAGTTATAAACTCTATGACATATATACATAGTAACTTCCTTAAGCTGGAAACTATACACTGTTTTCTATAATTCTGCAGCTGAAAGTAAATGTATGTGACAGTTTCAGCAAGAAAGCTACTCACCACCTTCCCTTTCTCTAACTCTGTGAGTCTGCACATTTTTGGCCTTATTGTGACCTGTGCTGTCACTGTATTTGTTTTCAGGACTATCAGATCTCCGCAACATTTTATTTGGTGGTGAAGGATCTGCGGCGTCTCGCATCTTTTCATGTCTGTGATCACCGCTACTGGGGTGACTCTTCGATGAATACTTAAGTGCCTGTAAAATATCACCCCCCAACAAAGAAAAGAAGTTGAAACTTTAAACTCTCTGTTTAAATTACAAACTTTGGTGTATTAACTTCACTGAGTTTTAAGTTTACAACAACAAATTATGCTGAAGAGTTACTCTTCAACTCCTGGTCAAATATATAACCAGTAAAAAAAATAAAAATCCTATCATATTATTATATAAACATAAAAAAAGGTATATTGACACTGATCATCAAAAAATTTTCTACAACTAATACACAGAGGCACGTGTTAAAAAGACACCAATTTTCACATTTCTTAAATACACCTAATTTATAAACTCTTACAGGCATGGGAATAATCTTAAACTGTAAAATTATTGATGGAAACAAAATGGCATATGAGTAATGTTTCCAAAAAAGCATAATTCTAAATTAAATGCCTTCAAAATAAGGGACTTTTTACTATGCACATTATCTTAAGATGAACATAAATTCTTGATTATTTACATTGAGGGGACTTGAATAATTTTTGACATATGCAAATGTATCATACAATGTTTTGACATCAGGGAACCTCCTGCTCCTGTCTAGAACTTAACAACTCATCCTAGACAGTAACACAGCAATTGGTTGTGCCAGGCTCCACCTGTAATACCAGTACTCAGAAGACTGAGGCCATGAGTTGGCGGCCAGTCTGGACCACAAAAATTGTTTCAGAAAAAGAGACCTTTTCCTGTTCTTCCATCCTTTAAGTGATTGGAGGCATATAGCATATTTACTTCTGTTGTCAACAGATAGCGTACTAGCCATACTGAGGGCACTTCTGAAATTTCTAGAAATTTCACCTGCAAAAAATTGAGTAAGAGGAAGGAACCTAGATACCCAGAATCATTTATATTAAATCAGGTACCTAAGTAGCAAACAGGACTTAAAATTCCTACTGAAGCAAAGGCAAAATCTTTCCCTTGTAAAGCAATTATCTGCACTAAAAAAAAAAAAAAAAGCAAATTTTAATTATTTAACAGCTGTAAATCACTCAGGTATTCCTTTCTCGATTTTCAAAGACTTTTAATACCTTTAGGATAACTTTCAGTTGCCCAATAAAATATGCTTCAGAAGTCTTCTATCACTATAAACCCCCTTTCACACTCAACCAAATCTGATCTTCCTGTTTGCAAGAAATTTTTTCCTTTTAAAAAAAAAAAAAATTGAACTTCTTCCAGTCGCCTCTCAAGAAGTCACTAAATCTTGTTGGAGAATGCTAAAGGAACCCAACATCAAATTTTAAGCGGAGTGGCAGTGCTAGTTTCGGATTTGTTACACGGGAAGGGCCTGTAGCGACTTCTGAAGCCTGCGCTCGAGTGACTAGCAGTCCCTCCCTTCCCCCTCCGGCCCCTTCCAGTCCCTCCTCCCCCGGCTCGGCTGGTACCTGGTAAGGCTGCGAGTCCCCCCTCCGGTCGTGACAGCTGAAAAACAGTAAGAGCGGTGACATAAGACATCGCGGGAGAGGAAGAAAGCGGGTCCCCGGCCGCCCCTCCCCGCGGGCCCCGGACCAAACGTACCGGCGTGGAGCCGCGCGCGCCGCGGACGCTCCCGGGGCTCCGACGCCAGGGCTGCGGCCCGCTCCGCCCGCCCGGCCCTCCGCCCGCTCGCCCCGGCCCGCCCCGGCCCGCCCCGGTCCGCCCCGCCGCCTTCGAGGCGCGATCGCGATCCGGGTTAACAACAAAAATGGCGGCTCGACCAGCTCCCGATAAGGACGCCCGCCCGCCCGCCCGCCCGTCCGCCCGCCCGCCGCGGCCCGGCCCAAAACGAAAAGACGATTTACCCATCACTGAGTCTCTGCTGTTTCCTCGCATACATTACCATCAATGCCCGGCTGTGAGTGTGTGTCGGGGAGGGGGAGAGCGGCCGCGAGGCGGGCGGGCGCGCGCGCGGGCGGCGGACGGGCGCCAGGCAGCCCCGGCACCAGGGCTTGGCGCGCCCTCGGCGGCTCGCGGCACCTCCCCGTTACTGGCGCCGGCGCCCCCGGGCCATCGCTCTCCGACACCACGCTCCGGGCGGCCGGGACGGCGGCGCCAACTACACGGCTTCAGGGCGAGCCGGGAGGAGGGGGCGAAGACGCGTCCGGCTACCCACGGAAAGCAAGCTCCTCCTGCACCTTCCCTTCCTCCGGTTCGGCCGCCTGCCCTCCTCCCCCCGCCGCCGCCGCCGCCGCTGTCCGGTCCTTCTCCGCCTCCTCCTCCCGCCGCCGCCGCTGGTGCCGCCGCTGCCGCTCCACCAACTACATCCGGGCAACTCGGCCCGGCCGCCTTCGGGAAACCTCGGCAGTTTCCGCCACTCCCCTCCACTCCCACCCTCGGCCTTCCTCCCCACCCCGCACGGCTCCGGAACGTCGCATTCGGCAAACCTCGGCTAGCTCCGGCCCTCCTCTTCCTCTGAGAGGCCTGGGCTCGCCGCCTCGCGACCCGTCAAGCCCTTTCCGGTTGCCGCTTTTCCTCGCTGGCGAGCCTGGCCACTACTGTTCCAGTTTAGGGCTAGTCGCGCTCCGGGACCTGCTTGAGAGGCTGGGCCCGGGGCCTCCGGGCTGCGCGGGGTGGGAGCCGCCTTCCGGAGGAGGACCGTGGGGCGCGAGGGACGCCATAGCGGACTAAATGCGGAGCGGCGGCGGCTGCGCGTGCGCCCAGAGGCGCAACGGCGGCGGGGGCGGGGTGCCCTCCGCGAGTCGGTCGCGGCCCCCGCCCCTCGGCTCCGCGCGGGGGTCGGAAAGCCCCCAATTGGGCGGCGGGCGGACCGTTGCGGCGGGGTTGCCGCGTGGATAGTGGCGGAAGTCGCTCTCCGCCTTCAATCGCCCTCCGCCGGCTGCTGGGCCCCGGAACCGAAGCGGCCTCTTGCCGCTTACCGGACGCGGGGCGTGCTGCGCGTCCGACGGAAGTCCTTCGGCGGCTAGGCCTGGGGACGGGCTGCGGAGCTGCCTCCGCTTCCTGCTGAAGAGTGCCTCCGGCAACCGGACCTCACCGCGGTGGCTTGACTTCCCATTTCTCTCTTGTGGTTCCTCCGCCCTGAAAGAAAATTCGTCCGGAGGTCCTTAGTGTGAATCCCATCAAATTTTATTTCGCGTGCCCGGTGGAGGAGAAATTACGACCATCTCTTCTTGGTGTTGGTAATATTCGACTGGTTTATGATTTTTGCCATAAGCACGGACTTAACGCATAGGATTACTGTAAACAAAAACATGGAAGATAAAGACAGACACAAATAACGAAAAAATTATCAAGAAGAGATTGCTTTGGTATCCAACAAGTTATATTACTGCTAGGCCTGGTAGTGTAAACAGGAAGAGACCTTGGAATCATAACTGGAAAAAAATTAAAAATTATCTGGCCTTTTTGTCAAGACCACGTGCCAAATGGTAAGATTACTGTTGTGAGGCCAATTCAAAATCTAAGTTGTAGGTTCCTGTAGTAACTGGGAGGAGGGTGAGGAGAGGGCCTTTCTGATTTTTTTTTTTTTTTTTTTTTTTTGTTTTTTCGAGACAGGGTCCCCCTGTAGCCCCAGCTGTCCTGGAACTCACTCTGTAGACCAGGCTGGCCTTGAACTCACAAAGATCCGCCTGCCTCTGCCTCCCGAGTGCTAGGATTAAAGGCGTGCGCCACCACGCCCGGCCCTGATATTTTTTTTAGCAAACACAAGAAACATCAGATTGGAGGGAGGTGGGTGTAGCTCAGTGGCAGAAGCTCTCGTGTAAGCAGCCCTTGGGTCCAGCCCCAAACGTTAAACTGGAAGAGTACAAAAATCTATCTCATGCAGAAATTATGAATTCTGGCAAGAGTATTCCTTGTTTAATAGCCAGACGTGCTGAAATTGCCATGTCCCATTTGATCAAAAGCAGCACCCAGAACTGAGCTGTGAAGGAAGTGTTCCAGACACAGTACAAGTGATCTTCATTATTCCAATTATTGCAAATTTAGCCACACAGTAAAATTCACTTGTAGCTCCAATATACATGGAGCTGGTTATTTTAACTTGCCTGAAAACTATATTCTCAGCTGAGGTTGAACAGTGTAACACTGCCCCATTTGATCTCTCATAATGTAAACAACTGTCTTTTTCACAGTTTTTGTGCTTTTGTCTCAGTTATTTTGCTTTTGTCCAGGTGATTGGCTTTGCCAATGCCAGGGCTCTGGTGCTGTCTAGTATGCCTAAGCATGGTAACCATCTGATAAGTCATAGAGAGGAAACATTTGTACTTTTGTCCCTGATCGCCCTATAAGTTATCTTCAAGAAGCTATCCTCAACACATTAAACAAGCTTATATATTGCCCTGTTAATGAAAACGTAACAAGAAGCTTACAGGGTCTTAACCTTATTAACCTAGAAGCAATCTGTTCCTGATGACTATTATGAACTACCCCAAGTAACAAAGGTATTTTACTTGAGGGCACATCAACTATTCCATTCATTTTTTTAAAAAATGCATTGCCTCAGTCTGGAGAAGTGGCTCAGTGGTTAAAAGCACTCTGCTCTTCCAGAAAACTATTTGGTTCCTAGCACCCACATCAGGTCTGCTCACAGTTGGCTGTAACTCTAACACCCTCTTCTGGCATCCACAGGCACCTGTATGTACTTGCACAAACGCCCATAGACACATAAACTTACGTGGATGAGTGTTAAGCCTGCATGTGTTTAAGTGCACCCATGTCGGACTGTTGGATCCCCTGGAATTGGAGTTAAGGACTGTGGTTAGCTGTCATGTTTGTGCTGGGATTCGAACCCGGGTCTTATGCAGGAGTACTCATGAGTACTGAGCCATCTTTCCAGCCCCAACACATAATTTTTAAAAATAAAATAGAAAAGCCAACACCAAACTTTAAAACAATTCATTGCGTAGCTTAGGTCAATCCTTTGACAATATCCTCAGTTCCTTTCCTCAGCTACCTAAACTAATTCTGGTTAATTCACTATAGTATATGCCTGTGACTGAGCAAGCTGAACTTGGCTTGAGAAAAGCACCTATGCTAAATTAAAGTTAGCTTATTTTCTTCCCCACCCATGGCCCACACAGGCAGTCCATCTCTAGTGCTGCTAATCTGTTATCCTATTTCCTTTACCAGCTGTTCCACATGGAATTCCACCAATATGTTCTCACATAAAGGCCATTATCTGGCTTCTTACCTCTACCCCACCAATATAAATAAGAAGCAGGGACACTTCCTGCCTGCTCTCACTCTTTGTACTTATCAAACTTTCTGCATTGGATACAGTACAACACTCTGGTAACTATGGTGAAACTTTCCTACATAAAACCAAACTTGCAACTTTTACATAAGTGTCTGTTTTTGGTTTGGTTTGGTTTGGTTTGGTTTTGTTTATCACTCAGTTGAATCATTTCTAACTACCACAGGGGGTGGGGCTTGATCTGCATTTCCCTCTAAATATTGTATTTTTCTATGTATATGTGTGTATAAAACTTTGTAGGCCAGGCTGCCCACAATGTTGAGATTACAGCCATATGTACACCTGGCTAATCTCTCTTGCTCTCTTGAACCCATGCAAACCATTCTCTCACCCCTGAACCAGCTTTACGTGAGATCATCAGTATTCTTTCTCAGATCTGCCTTTTATGTCTTGGTTTTTATCTTCTTTCCCTGTCAGGAATCCTGCCTTCCAAGACAATTCTCTCTTACCCCTCTCCTTGTTCTCCTGTTCTTTCTTTTCTTTTTTTATTTATGTGTATGAATGTACTGTCTGCATGTAGGTCTGTGCACCCGTGTCTTGCAATGCTGCGGAGGTCAGAAGAGGGTCTCGGATTACCCTGAAACTGGAGTTCTCCTAGAATTGGAGTTACAGACGGTTCTCAGCCGCCATGTGGGTGCTGGGGATTGAACCTGGTTCCTCTGCAAGAGCGGTCAGCGCTCTTAACTGCTAGGTCATCTCTCCAGCCCCCTCTGTTCTTTATTTACTTACCTCTAAAACCTGGAGTGCCCCAGGATTCGAACTGTTCTCTGTCTAGCCAATAGCACTCACTCCAAATTCCAGCTGGATGAATAGACAGTTGAGTCTTTAGCCCACACTAACATTAGGCTCACATTTGACTTGCTGTACAGCGTTGTCCAGATGTCCATTAGGAATTAATCTCTCCTAAACCAAGTCAAGACAAGACCTGCTCTAATCTTCTTGATCCCATAAAATGGTAACATAATTCTTCTACTTAAGGCTAAAAACTTCTAAGTCATGCTTAATTGTTAGACTTCCAATGACTTCAGCAAATTGTACCAGGTCTAACTTCCAAATAGATTCAGCATGTGATTTTTTTTTTTAATCTTTTTCAAGACAGGGTCTCCCTGTAGCCCCAGCTGTCCTGGAACTCACTCTGTAGACCAGGCTGGCCTTGAACTCAAAGATCCCTGCCTCCCAAGTGCTAGGATTAAAGGGGTGCACCACCACTCCCGGCACAGCATATGATCTTATTTACAACCTGCATCACCTAATCCCAGACCAAGGGAAAGTCTTAACTCATTTCCACAGGATTTTTCTCCCACACAACCGTCAAAGTGATCCCTAGAAAAGTCAATATTAGCCTGCAATCTCAACTAGAGAGCTAAGGCCAGAGGATCATGAATGCATGATTACCATAGGTAACATGGCCAGTTATAAACTGACCTGAACTTCACAATGAGACCTTGTCTCAAAAAAGCATCAGTATCATTCATAACTGAACACATGTTAATGGCTTACCAAATCAAAATAAAAGTCAAACCTTAGGGGCTGGAGAGATGGCTCAGCAGTTAAGAACACTGACTGCTCTTCCCACTCAGGGTCAGTTCTGAGCACCCACATGGTGGCTAACAACTGTCCAGAACTCCAGGTCCAGGGAATCTGATGCCCTCTTCTGGCCTCTATGGGCATTGCACACATGGGTGCACAACATACATACAGGCAAAACACTCATATCCTTAGGAATAAATTTTAATTTTTTGAAAAGTCAGAATAATACAAAGATTAACGATACAGAATTAACCAGCCACAGTTGTAGTTTGTCCCTTGTAAGCCATCCCGCCACACTACCTCTGGCTTCTTAACTGTTGGGGTTTTTTGTTTTGTTTCATTTTGGTGTTTTTGAGACAGGGTCTCTCTGTAGTGCCCAGATGGCCTGGAACTCACTCTGTAGACCAGGATGGCCTTGATCTCACAAAGATCTGCCTGCCTCTAACTCCCAAGTGCTGGGATTAAAGGTGTACACCACCACATCTGGCTGATTATTGTTTTTACTTGCTCATTGACTTCCCTCCACACTGTCCTCGTATTTCTTCAGTACACCAAGCATGTCTCTGTTTCAGAAATTTCTGCCTAGAATACTCTTATCTCTTTGCTTGTATTAGCCCTCTTTCAGGTAATTAAATTTCACCATGTCAGAAAGGTCTTTCCTGAGAATTCAATACCCTGCCATCATATTTCTTCATCTCAAAAACCTGGAGTGCCCAGAATCCAATTGTACAACTGGCAGGTCTCTAATTTTTTTACTCCATTTGCTATACAATATGTCTCTTTTCAGTTTTACACTAGAATGAAAGCTATGTGTTATAGCTTATATAAATATCCCTTGAATCAAAGGATATTTTATTAGAAAAATTCTGAATTATCAAAAAATTTTCTCTAATCCTGTTTGCATTTTTTAAATATTTTATGTGTGTGTTATGCCTTCATGTGTGTAAGTGCACCTGTGTCATGCAATGCCTGCAGAAGACAGAAGAGGGTGTCAGATACCTTAGAACTGGAGTTACAGGTGGTTATTAGCCATGGGGGGTTGGGCTTTGAACCCAGGTGTTCTGCAAGAACAACCAGGGTTCTTTTTTTTTTTTTCAATTTTTATTTCTGTACGTGTATCAATGTACTGTCTGCATGCAGGTTTGTGCACCTGTGTCATGCAATGCCGCGGAGGTCAGAAGAGGGTGTTGGATTCCCCTGGAACTGGAGTTCTGGAGTTGGAGTTTCAGAAGAGGGTGTCGGATTCCCCTGGAACTGGAGTTGGAGTTTCAGACGGTTCTTGGCCGCCATGTGGGTGCTGGGGATCGAACCCAGGTCCTCTGTAAGAGTCAGCACTCTTAACCGCTAGGCATTCTCTCCAGCCCCGAACAGCCAGTGCTCTGAGCCAGCTACTTACATGTAGACAGTACACTCATACACATAAAATAATAAAAAAAAATAAAAAATATGAAAAAAACCAAATTGCTTAAGATAAATAATAGTTTTTTAAAAAGAAAAAAGATAAAACAATGCAAATAGGGGCTGGAGAGCTGGCAGAAGCCCCTATTTGCATTGTTTTATCTTTTTTCTTTTTAAAAAATTATTTATCTTAAGCAATTTGGTTTTTTTCATATTTTTTATTTTTTTTATTATTTTATGTGTATGAGTGTACTGTCTGCATGTAAGTAGGTGCACCTGTGTGGTGGAATGCTGTGGAGGTCAGAAGAAGGTATTAGATTCCCCTGGAACTGGAGTTAAAGATGGTTCTTAGCTGCCATGTGGGTGCTGAGAATAGAACCTTGGTCCTCTGCAAGAACAATCAGTGCTCTTAACCACTGAGCCAACTCTCCAGCCCCACCTATTTGCATTTTTTAAAAGAACGTTAAAACTGGGTGTGGTGGCACATACTTGTAATGCCTGGACTAAAAATGTGAGGGGAATGATTATCAGGAGTTTGCATTTAAGGCCATCCTAGGCAAGATAGCAAGTTAGAGGTCAGGCGCACAAGACCCTGTTGGCCAAAAACAAAACACATCATGTATTGACTTTTGAAATAAGACTGTGAGGTGAATTATTACTAATTTAAGTAAAGCATGAGATGCATCAGATTGCAATGGATAGTACTAGGAAGCAAACATTGATTTCATTAATAGTAAATCTGAAATAACTGGGGGGGGTGTTGATTTTTTGTTGTCATTGTTTTTTGTTTTTTGGGTTTTTTTTTGTCATCGTTGGTTTTTTTTGTCTTTTTGAGACAGGGTCTCCCTGTAGCTTTGGCTGTCCTGGAACTCACTATGTAGACCAGGGTGGCCATGAACTCAAAGAGATCTGCTTTGCTTCTACCTCCCAAGTGTGAAGTAACTATTTGTATTGCTCACTTTCATCCCAAAAGTAAGCAAAGACCCCATGATGTTAATCTTCTCAACTTGATGGGATTTAGAATCACCATGGAAACATACTTCTAGGTGTATCTGTGAGGCCATTTCCAGAACAGTTAAGGTGAGGAGGGAAGACCCATCCTGCAAAAGGGTGGCACCATCTCATGGGCTGGGGTTCCATAATGAATAAACTGAGAAAGTGAGCTGAGCACCAGCATTCTCTGCTTTGTGACTGTAGATGCAGATCCATTCCCCACTAGAATGGATGTATTACTCAGGGTTCTCTAAAGAAACAAGCAACAGGACGAATATATAGCTACATACAATTTATTGATTTGCTCACGTGACAGAGTTCAAGGAGTCCATCAGTAGCCGTGCTGCACTGGAGAGGCTGAGAATCCAGGGAACTGCTCAGTCCGTAAGGCTGGATGTCTTAGTAGTCCCAATCTGGTGCTGAAGGCCCGATGGATTCCAGGAGATCTGCCAGTCTCAGTACACACTGGGATCCATGGGGTTGATCACAGCAGCAAAACAAACTCACCAGTGAGAGAGAGGCAAGTCGCAGGAAAAAAGGTACCAGCTCCCTCTGCCATGGCCTTAATACTGCCTGCCAGCAGAAGGTAATGCCCACATTTGGGGTGGGCCATCCGGGTTGAGGTAGTCCAATCCGAAGATCCTTTTTCTCTTATTTGTTCCTTAGTCCAGTCAAGTTGACACCCAGGATTAACCATCACAAGTCTACCCATTGTCAACTTGACACCCAATAAATAGCCTCTCCTTATGTTATGCTTAAATATCAATTGCAAACAATGGCAAGGGCATAATTTCCACCTAACGTTATAAGTGTCTCATCTGCAATAGGAAAGCATTATATCTTCGAATAGGTGGTAATGTCCTTGAGGAACACTTAGTCCTTCAGTATCTAATAACCTAAATATGACAACACTTAACACTTAGCTGCACATTCAAAAGGGAACAACACAAGTATCTGCTTAATATACCTACATATGCATGAGCTCTTGCGGGGTGGGGGAATGGGTGGGAACACGGGTCTAGATTTGTTAAAAAAATTAAAAATTTATGTGAAAAAAAACAAAACATGAGAATATGACAAAGAAGCAAGTCAGGTGATTTGTAGGAAAATGGATGCAAACGGAGATAATCATAGTAAGCAAACTAAGCCAGCTCAGAAAACAGATATTGCATGACTTCTCTTATGTGGTTTCTTATGAAAGTAAAGCAGAGCTGAGCCATGGAAACAAGAGTGACTGAGAGTCGAGGGCAGATGTGAGAAATGAGAGCACGTGGGGTAAAGGAGGGGCTGCATTCAGTATGCAGTATATTAATGAGTGTGACACTTCATGTACAATAAAGTCAAGAAGAATAACTCCAATACATTTTGTTATCAAATAATAAGTTTTGAAAACCACAGTCTACCTCATTTTACTCCTCTCTTAAACAAATTATATTTGTTTAGTCAATTTTATTATGTATTGATATGTCAGAACAGAGAAATTGTACTATGTTCATACATGCAGACCATGACAAAGATCACATTAGTAAGCTGGTATAAATAGAACATTTGACATCTATAAATGTTTATATGTCCATATATATATATATATATATATATATATATACTATACCGGGAATCACAGCGGAGGCCCATGGGATTTTGGAGTAAGGCTCTAAATTCATGTGCAAACAACTATTCTCTTTTGAGAGACAGCTCTTAGCCTGCTATTGGGGCTTAGTGGAAACTGAACGTTGACAATGGGCCACCAAGTCACATGCGACCCTGGAGTGCCCATCATGAGCTGGGTGTTATCTGACCACCAGACCATAAAGTAGGACATGCATAGCAATATTCCATTATCAAATGGAAGTGTTACTTACATGACAGTGTCCAGGCAGGCCCTGAGGGCACAAGCAAGCTACATGAAGAAGTTCCAATGCCCTATGGTTTCCCACTCCTGTAAAATGCCTCCTGTGCTTAAGCAGGAACCTATGGGGTTTGCCCTATGATCTGTTAACTGAGGAAAAGAAGATAGGGCCTGGTTTACTGATGGTTGTGCACGCTATGCAGGCACCACCAAGAGGTGGACAGCTGCAGAATAACAGCCTATTTCTGAAACAACCCTAAAGGACACTAGTGAAGGAAAGTCTTCAGTGGGCAGAACTTTGGGCAGTGCAAATGGTTGTGAATTTTGCCTGGAAGGAGAAATGGCCAGAGGTTCGATATATACTGATTCATGGGCCTGTAGCCAATGTTTGGCTGGATGGTCAGGGATTGGAAGGAGCATGACTGGAAAAATTGGTAAGAGAGACATTTGGGGAAGAAGTTTGTGGATAGAGCTCTCTGAATGAATGGTCAAAGGATGTTAAGATACTTGTGTCTCATGTAATGCTCATCAAAAGTTGATCTCAGCAGAAGATGAAGTTTTAATAATCAGGTAGATCGGATGACTTGTTCTGTGGATAGTCAACCTCTTTCTCCAGCTGTCCCTGTTGTTGTTCAATGGACCCATGAACAAATGGTCATGGTGGCAGAGATGGAGGTTATGCATGGGCTCTACAGCATGGACTTCCACTCACAAGGCTGATCTGGCTATCAGCTGCTGGCAAGTGCCAGATTTGCCAACGGCAGAGACCAACATTGAGCCCCGATATGGTGCNCTATGGGAGCCTGCCACAGACTCCAGACAGCATCTCTATCTGCCACCGATACCTCAAGCACCATTGGGTCTGCTGGATCATATGGCCCTAGTGGCAGAGCAGCCTGCACTGCAGCCTGGACCTGTTGAAGAGCCTTTTCCTGTTCCAAGCCCCACTCAAAGTTTGCTGCCTTCTGAGTCACCTGATATATGGGTCGTAGTAACACACCCAGATGAGGAATGTGCTTCCTCCAGAATCCAAAAAGGCCCACTAAAGAAATTCATCCTTTCAATTCTGTTTCTCTAGAACCACTCCTGGTACCAATTTCTGTATTAGGTTCTCTAAAGAAACAGAAGCAACAGGACGAATATATAGCTATATACAATTTATTGATTTGCTCACATGACAGAGTTCAAGGAGTCCAACAGTAGCTGTGCCACACTGGAGAGGCCGAGAATCCAGGGAACTGCTCAGTCCACAAGGCTGGATATCTCAGTAGTCCCAATCTGGTGCTGAAGGTCTGATGGATTCCAGGAGATCTGCAGGTCTCAGTACATTCTGGGATCCGTAGGGTTGATCACAGCAGCAAGACAAACTCACCAGTAAGAGAGAGGCAAGCCACAGGAAAAAAGGGACCAGATCCCTCTGGCGTGGCCTTTAATACTGCCTGCCAGCAGAAGGTAACACCCACATTTGGGGTGGGCCATCCAGTTTGAGGTGGTACAATCCAAAGATCCTTTTTCTCTTATTTGTTCCTTAGTCCAGTCAAGTTGACACCCAGTATTAACCATCACAATGGACTCAACCCTTAAGTTGCTTCTGTAAGGAATTTGTCACAGCACTGAGAAAAGTAATATAGACCCCTATTTCCAACTGGTGACCAAGGTTTTCATGGGACCATTTTGGAGGATGACTAAAAAGGTAAAAGTCTTCAAGGCTTTACTTGTGAAAAGAGCTTTAAAAACTGAAAGAGAGATCAAGATGGCACCTCCCAGTGTGGCTGATTCAGTCTGAGCAGCTAAGCAAAAGTTGGGGGAGGGGGACTTAGGGGCCCCCAAGAGACTTGGGAAGCTGTGGAGGTGGTCTGAGGACACTTGGATCCTTAGTGGCTGCAATTCAGCTACAGACATAGCCCGAGGGTTGGCTGAGTCTCCCTCCCACTGGACCCAGGTATAGACCTTGACTGCTGGCCCTGGGGGACCAGTGGGCAGACCATGGTGGCTTGCGATGGTTCTGTGGTGGTTTTTTAATACTTCTCACCTGGGTGGGTGACTGGGCTTACTCCACTTTGGTGTGGGGACTCTTGCTGCATAGCAGCAGAGGTCTTATAACCTACCAGCCCAAAGGACTGGGAGCGCCTAGGGTTCTACAGGCCTGGGGAGTTTGGGATGGCTTGGGTGTTGCCTGGCTCCAGTCATTGGGTGAGCCATTTACTGTTTGAGTGAGGGGTGCTGGTCTGTCTAGTAGTAGGATAGATGTGAGATTTGGGAGCTTAAACTATCCACATCTATACACTAATAAGTTAACAAAAACACCTGAAGAATATAACCAAAATCAGGGTTTGTTTTTTGTTTTTGTTTTTGTTTTTGGTCTTTTCGAGACAGGGTCTCCCTGTAGCTCCAGCTGTCCTGGAACTCCCTCTGTAGACCAGGCTGGCCTTGAACTCACAAAGATCCGCCTGCCTCTGCCTCCCAAGTGCTAGGATTAAAGGCATGTGCCACCACACCTGGCTCCAAAATCAGTGTTAAGCTCAACAAAGAAACACCTAAGCTTCACATTAGAACCACAACCAAAAAAAGCACCCCAAATGCCTAAAGTGCAACAAAAAACCAATAACATAAAAAACTCATATGGACCTGTGCCAAATACTAATAGCCCTATTGAAGAACCCTATAGTGAAGATTCCTTAGGTATAACTCAGGATACAGAACTTAAAAAAAATTATAAAAATGATTAGAAAAACTATGAAGTTGAAGGAATTTAATTTTTTATTATTTTTATGTATATGAGTATACTGTCTGCATGTAGGTTGGTGCACCCACATCATGCAGTGCTGCAGAGGTCAGAAGAGGGCATCGGATTCCCCTGGAACTGGAGTTGAAGACGGTTCTTAGCTGCCATGTGGGTGCTGGGAATCAAACCCAGGTCCTCTGCAAGAGCAGTCAGTCCTCTTAACCACTGAGCCATCTCTCCAGCCCCAAGTTGAAGGATTTTAAAGAGCATATAAACAAAGAAGTCAGGGACTTAAAAGAAGATAGAGGACAATGATAAACTGGAGAGAAATTACAAAAGATATAGAAACATTGAAGAAAATTCAATTGAAATGAAAAAAGAAATGCTACAATCCACAAACTACTTGGAAAGGATGGGAGAAACTCTCATTAACAGAATGGATAAAATAGAAATAGACTATCAAGACTGGAAGACAATATGGAAAAACCAGATCTTAGATCGATCAAGTAAAGATTATGAAACATTTAAAAAAGACAA
This sequence comes from Rhizomys pruinosus, assembly GCA_009823505.1. NCBI lineage: Eukaryota > Metazoa > Chordata > Mammalia > Rodentia > Spalacidae > Rhizomys > Rhizomys pruinosus. Next base: position 495,248 of record VZQC01010049.1, read on the forward strand.
GAATGGAATAACTGGAAACTATGGGACACTATGAAAAGACCAAACTTAAGAATCACAGGGATAGAAGAGGAAGAAGATTCACAGGATAATGGTATTACTCAGGTTTTCAACAGAACGGTAAAGGAAATTTTTCCCAAATTAAAGAGATACATACAAATACAAGAAGCATATAGTACACCAAGTACACAGTGTTAGAAAAAAAGGTAGGCATACATGTTGGATCTATGCAGGTGGGAACCCCAGATAAAAGACATGCACACCAGGCTTAAGGTCACTCCAGGAACATATTTACCTCAGAATTGGTCAGGGCTCTCCATTGATGGAATATGGCTGCTAGCACCTAAGATGGCTGGTCAAGCCCTTTTAAATGTCTTGGGAGGGGCCTCAGGTAAAGGGGAAGTGAGGTCACTGACTGACAGCTTCTGGAGGAAGTGGACATCTGTGTGTCCCTTGGAATCCTGGGAGATCCAGACGTAACAGACAGAGCCAGAAAAGCAATTCCTCATGCCATATCATAGTAAAAACACTAAATGTTTAAAGCAAAGAGAAGATACTAAGGACTGCAAAATACAAGTCACTTATGAGGGAAAACCTATCAGAAATACAGCTGATTTTTCATTGCAAACAATGAAAGCCAGAAGAGCTTGGTCTAAAGTATTCTCAGTTCTAAATGAAAATAGATGTCAACCCAGAATACTTTATCCCGAAAAAATTCCTATTATAATTGAAAGAGAAAGGAAAATGTTCCCATGACACAAATAAGTTGAAGGAATTCTTGTCCAAAAAGCCATCCCTTCAGAGAATATTTGAAGCAATACAAAGAGTGAAGGGTAGGAATGACTATAACCAACCAGCACCAGAAAATTAAATGATACTACTACTATGGAAATAAAAACCTAGGGCAAGAATGCACCATTAATCAAAATGATTGGAAGTAATATAATTTTCTCAGTAACTCTAAATATCAATGGACTGAATTCTCCAATTAAGAGACAGACTGATAGAATGGATTAAGAAACAAAACCCATCTTTTTGTTGTCTGCAAGTAATCTGTCTCACCTTTAAAGACAGGCATTATCTCAAGGTGAAGGGATGAAAAAATAAAAGCAAATGGCATAAGAAACAAGCAGAAGTTGCTATTCTATTTTTTTTAATTTTTTTAATTAATTTTATTTATTTCTGTGTGTGTGAATGTACTGTCTGCATGCAAGTCTGTGCACCCATGTCGTGCAATGCCGTGGAGGTCAGAAGAGGGCGTCGGATTCCCCTGGAACTGGAGTTCTCCTGGAATTGGAGTTTCAGACTGTTCTCGGCCGCCATGTGGGTGCTGGGGATCGAACCCGGGTCCTCTGCAAGAGCAGTCGGCGCTCTCAACCGCTAGGCCAGCTCTCCAGCCCAGAAGTTGCTATTCTAATATCAGATAAAATAGACTTCAAACTAAAACTAATCAGAAGAGATGAAGAGGGTCATTTCAGTCTTATCAAAGGAACAATTAACCAAGAATATATCACAAACACTTATACATACCAAATTCAGGCACACTGAACTTTATAAACACAATTTTACAGGACTTTAAGGCATAGATTGACTCTATCCACACTAGTAGCAGGGGACTCTGCCCATTGCATAGATCACCTGGACAAAGAATAGACATCTGAACTGAACAGGATGATACACCAAATAATGGAATCATAAAGACCTAATATTTCATTGCTCTACTAACCACATACAGCCTCTTCCTAGGTATTGGTAACCTGCTCGCTGATAAATAAATGGTCATGTATGCTAAGATTGACAAATCACAATAGGGTTCTTGATCCTCAAGGAAAATAGTTAATTCAAAGAATGATTATTTCTGCCCCAGGGAGCTATTCATTTTGCCATTTAGCTCTGTTTTATATGTAAGACATTTGACCACTAACCAAAACATCTTTGGAATGAATAGAAAGGCTTTTTGCCAAACCCATGTAAAACATCTCTGAACATCTGGAGAGACTTCTTCATCTAGAACCTACCCACAAGACTTGCAAGGACATTTCAAAGTCTTTATTTTATAGTGGCATATTCAAAATAACTGTACTATCTACATAAATGGATATAAATATTGAATATATCATAAATTGTAACTAGGAGCAAATCTCTTGGGACATGTTATTTAGTTTCATGGCATTAACTAAAAGCCTCTTGTTTTTTCTTTTTATTTTTTTTAACGTGTGTGAGAGTACTGTCTGCATGTAGGTTGGTGCACCCGTGTCATGCAATGCTGCAGAGATCAGAAGAGGGCATCGGATTCCCCTGGAACTGGAGTTAAGATGGTCCCTAGCCGCCATGTGGGTGCTGGCAATTGAACCAGGGTCGTCTGCAAGAGCAGTCAGTGCTCTTAACCGCTGAGCCATCTCTCCAGCCCCCTAAAAGCCTCTTGTATAAGATTAAAATGGATGGCTGTCTCCTGAATAGAAAATAGTAACATGTTTAAGCTAATCAGTGAATTTTCAACCCACCCCTGACTTGTACTGGAGTCCCAGTTACAGCTATTAGATTAAATGGACACAAATGTTCTCCATGTTTCCCTGTGTTACACAAGTAATGCATAACAAGATAATTTCACTCAGGAAAAGCTGGATTCTATCTTCTTGAACCAGTGGTATGCAGTCCAGAGGGAAACAGTCTAAAGGGGTGTGGTGAGCCCCTTCAGCTGGGTTCCTATTTATAGGTGATACAATTCCTGCCTCTGGAAAACTATAATTCTGGATTTAGGTGTCTGGGAAACAAGAGAGACTGCTCAGATTATAGTGACAACAACAAAAACAAGAGTGGGAAGGAATATGCCTTCTCCCTCTAGGATGCAGTTTTACCCTACAGTTAAAAGCTTCAGTGCCAGCTCTGGGCTGCCCTACCAAGAGCTGTTGTCCAGGGAGACTTTAAAACCCCCCAAAACAAAGGCCATTAGCCTATAACTTTGGGTCCACATAAGAAATGGACAGCCGGGTATAGTGGCACACATCTATAATCCCAGCACTCCAGAGGCAGAGGCAGGTGGATCTCTGTGAGTTCAAGGCCAGCCTCTACATAATGAGTTCCAGGACAGTTGGGGCTACAGGGAGACCCTGTCTCAAAAGGAACAAAAAAAAAAAAAAAA
>VZQC01010049.1:498578-550186 GCA_009823505.1 Rhizomys pruinosus
ATATATATATATATATATATACTGAGACTGTGCACTGCAAATCAACATCTGATCTTTATGATGTCAGCACTATACAAACTGCTGGAAAGAAATGGTCTCTGAGCCAAGTGTGGTGGCGCACGCCTTTAATCCTAGCACTTGGGAGGCAGAGGCAGGGGGATCTTTGTGAGTTCAAGGCCAGCCTGTTCTATAGAGTGAGTTCCAGGACAGCTGGAACTACAGGGAGACCCTGTCTCTAAAAGACAAAAAAATGAAAGAAATGGTCTCTGAAGCTTTACTACAAACTTCCTTTGCAACATTTCTACATCCCAAAGAAAATATAGTGCATGGGGCTGGAGAGAGAGCTCAGTGGATAAGAGTGCCAACTGCTCTTGCAGAGGACCCAGGTTCGATTCCCAGCACTCACATGGTGGCCAAGAACCGTCTTTAACTCCAGTTCCAGGGAATCTGATGCCCTCTTCTGACCTCGGCGGCATTGCACGACACGGGTGCACCAACCTACATGCAGACAGTACACTCATACACATAAAATAATAAAGAAAGAAAGAAAAGAAAATATAGTGCAATAGTGGCAGCCTGATAAATGTACACCTGGAAAGAAGAAAAAAAAAAAACTTCCAATTTGATCTATGGGCTGCTCCCTGGCAAGCTATGACACTTGGCTGACACTGTAGCCTTGATGCCTCCTAATGTCAGAAGGCTTTATTGACCACATTCGAAAGCTATTGGCACCCCTTTGTCAAAGAGTTATAATGCCTCAAACAAAATATCCAAGCATATGTGTCTGTGCCCATAGAGTAACTTGTTATAATCTTTGCTACTATTTGTGTTTTATTCCTAGAATTAAAAGGAGATTCCTAAATGGCCCAGTAGTCCATTGCAAACAGAACTTTGACAGCCCCGAGAGTTTGACGTGTCACCTCAGAGAAAAAAAACTGGATCTTTTGTCTCTCACTCTCTCTCATCCTTCCCTCCAAAGCCCAGGGACTCTTGCAGAAGAGGTTGGTATGTCAGATTGTAGGGGCCAAGGAGAGGGAATGAATTATGAGATCACAGCAAAAATGGACTAGAATTTTTTTAATTTTTCATTTATTTCCTCTTTTTTTAGTTGATCAACATGTTTGTGTAAGCAAACCTTTTCTATTGGACTTGGGGACCCTGGGTTGTACAAAAACTGAACTCAGATGTTAACTAATTGGGTTTATATGAACATTCCTTATGTTTATTGTATATGTGTACTTACTGGTCAAATAAAAATAAGTTAAAAAAAAACTTTGCTCCAATTTCTAAGAGACCACAAAACAAGGATATATTCCCTGAAATTAAAAAAAAAAAAGTACGCGTATGAGTGTTTTGCCTGCAGGTAATATAAGTGCAGCATGTGTGTGCAATGCCTACAAAGGCCAGTAGAGGGTAGTGGACTCTCTTAGAACTGGAGTTACAGTTATTAGCCACCTTGTGGGTGCTGGGAATGGAACCTTGATCCTCTGCAAGAGCAGCCAATGCTCTTAGCTCCTGAGTCCTCTTCCCAGCCCCTATTCCCTGAAATTTTTAATTGTTCTTCCTATTTACCTTAATTCTTTGCTCTTGTTTCCCTCTCAGACTCACCATAGTGTATTGGTTAAAAATATAGGCTTCATGGGGGCTGGAGAGATAGCCTAGCGATTAAGAGCGCCAACCACTCTTACAGAGGACCCGGGTTCAATCCCCAGCACCCACATGGCAGCTGAGAACCGTCTGAAACTCCAATTCCAGGAGAACTCCAGTTCCAGGGGAATGCGACACCCTCTTCTGACCTCTGAGGCATTGCATGACACGGGTGCACAAACTTGCATGCAGACAATACATTTATACACATACAAAAATAAATAAAATAAAAACATAGGCTTCAGCATGGACTGCATACTGTAGAGCACTGTATTACTGACTAGTAATGTGACCTCAGGCAAATCCTTAGAGAGGTTGCGTTTTGTAAACTGAAATTCCCAGAACAAAAGAGATTCTACAAGGCTAAGTGACTAGACATCTTGATTATGTAGAGTTAAAATGTTGCAGACCAGAAACAAAACACCATGGCTATTTTTAGCTCTGTTGAAACCCAGTCATTGCCCACCCCTGTGTTAACATCTTGTGACAATCAAAACCTTTAATTGGCTGGGTGGAATGGCACACTCCCTTAATCCCAAATGCTCCAGAGGCAGAGGGAGGCAGAATTCTGTGAGTTCCAGGCCAGCTGGAGCTTTAGGGAGACTGTGTTTCAAAAACAAAAAGTGACTGACCCCTGAGAGCTGACCACTAGCTTTCACTAATCTAAGAGTGTCACCAAATAGCATCTGACCCCTGTGATAGTTTTCTCTGCTTTGCTGTAACCTGCCAACTTGTGGTCCCTACCAATAAATTTGGTTACAACCTTGACTTATGATTTTCTTTCTATAACTAGTAAAATCTCATGAAACCCTTTCCAGAGTAGAACATGTCTTTCAGGGAAACCCCACCTTGTGTTCCATGGTCACTCATACTTGGTCTAAGAATAAGCTATCTTACTCGTGTTGAGGTGAGAGCTGTCTGTTTGCCTTGACAGTTTGAACACCTGAGCATGGAACCCCAGGAATGATCCACTTTTTCCAAAGAAGTCACCAGGTCGGCCTGGTACGTACACCATGGGACCCTGATGCCCAGCCTTCTGGCACTGCCTTCTCAAGTGGTTGCTGATGAGTTCTTTCCAGGGCTTGGCCCTTCCTTGGTGGTGATGGCAGTTCATTGGTTTATTCTGAGTTGGTTGAGACTTTGTTTGCATGTCTTTTTTGGTTGCTGAGCACTTGGTTTAAATGCCCAATTTGTTTTGAGAAACATTTGATTTCAGGGTATGCAATTGCTTCATAAGGAGCCCAAAAGTATTCCTTATCCTTGTGTTGGAAGGAACTTTATTACCTCAGACAGGAAGACACAGGTAAGGGTTGATGATCCAGTGTTCTGACCTCCAGCATATTTGTATAAACATACAAGACAATTCTGAAACACTATGGTGAATGCTTAGGAAGTGGATCCCGGGACCTCATCAAACTCAAAAGCTTCTGTACATCAAAAGAAACAATCAAGGAAGTGAAGAGAAATCCCACAGAATGGGAGGAAACCTTGACTGCAGATACATCTGACAAAGCATTGATTTCCAGAATATATAAACTTCTCAAAAAACAAAGAAAAAAGAAAACAAATGACCCACTCAATAGATGGAGCAAAGAACTGAACAGAGACTTCACAAGCGAGGAATTAGAGATGTCTGAGAAACACCTCAAGAACTGCTCAACATCACTAATCATTAAGGAAATGCAAATAAAAACCACTTTAAGATATCATCTTACTCCAATAAGACTGGCTAGGATCAAGAAAACAAATGATACCAAGTGCTGGAGAGGTTGTGGGGAAAGGGGAACACTCATCCACTCTGGTGTGGAATTAAAATTAGTACACCACTATGGAAAGCAGTGTGAGAAACCCTTGGAAGACTCTGGAATGAACGTGCCACCTGACCCAGCCATACCACTCCCTGCGGATGTACCCTACAAAATAACCACCATCCATTGCAAATAACATACATGCCATCCGGCTGTTTATTGCAGCTCTCTTCCAATAGCAAAGAGCTGACACACAAAGTGCTCCCTCAACTGGTAGATGCGCTGCCACGATGATAGAGAAAATGTGACATCTACACAATCAACAATGCAGGGAGTCTACTCCGACAGTAAAGAAAGACAGATCACGAGCTTTGCAAGAATATGCATGAAGCTAGAGGACTCATGCTGAGTTTGAAGTAACACAGTCCCAGGAAAACAAACGTCATCGCATCACTTCATCTGTGGATGCTTGCAATTACCCAGTTTTCTGACCCTCTTCAACTAGGGTTGAAGGGTCCTCTCAGCACAGAAGATAGTCAGGTTTTCCCGGGTCTTCGGCACCATTGTACACGCGCTGCAGTCTTCGCCGGCAAGAACTTCACGTGGACAACAGGATTCTTCTGTGTACATATTTATTGTGCTACAGCATTCTTGTGAGAAGGACTCTACAATGGGGCAGAAGCACTGCTTTTATAGCAGTCTAGAGGGTTGTGTCATTGCTCTGGATAGGTGCACTGTCCGGTCCATCATTAGATGTTTAAAAGCGGGAGCAAAGGACTAGTAGTCGTGCGCAGTTTTCCAATGCAAGAGCAACGCGGGAAACCGCTTGTAGTGACTAGGAAGTCGGCGCCATCTTTAAGGTTGTTGGATCTCGGCGAGAGGCGACACAGCATCACTCGTGCAGGCTACCAACACATATATGACCACAAGACACATCCTAAGCAGAGATACTTGCACACTAATGTTTTATTGCAGTTCTCTTCACAATAGCAAAAGAGTTGGAACCAACCCAATATGCCACCCAACTTATGATTGGCTATACAAAAATGTGGTTATATTCTACAAAAAAAAAAAAAAATAAAAAAAAAAAAAAAAAAAGGAAAGTGGATCCCTTATCACCACATAAATCTGATACAAAACACAGCTCCCCAAATAGCATTAGCTGACCTGGAACTCACTAAGTAGAGACCAGGCTGGCCTTGAACTCACAGAGATCCACCTGCCTCTGCTTCCTGAGTGCTGGTATTAAAGGCATGCACCACCATGCCCAGCTATTTTAATGTGTTGTTTTGGCTAAACCAGCATGGGGAAAAACTCAGTCATCCTGTGAAATTTCTAAAAATAACTAAGCAACAAAACTTTGGCCACTTTAAATTTACATTTTTAGCTTCTTATGCACTAAAATTACTGTGCTTGGAATACCTAATTTAAAATATATGTATGGGGCTGGAGAGATTGCTCAGTAGTTAAAGCACTTACTTACCCTTGCAGAGGACCTGGGTTTAGTCCCAGCTCCCACGTGGCAGTTCACAACTCTCTGTAACTCCAACTCCAATGGGATCCAGCACTCACTTCTTGCTTCTGAGGTTAACAAGAATGTATATGGTACATATAAATACTTGCAAGTAAACACTCACACACATAAAATAAGAATCTAATCAATTTTTTAAAAAGAATGGTATATGTGAATTTAAAGATTTTTAGGATGATTTTTTTAACTTACCACAGTAACATTAATGTATATGGGCTTCTACCTGTCTACCTATATGCTCTGCCTCTCTGCCAAGGTCTTGCTTTTGAAAAACCAGTTATTCCAGGTCCTTAGCTATACCTAACTAAAATACAAATAAGAAGATTTCAGTGCCCTAGACAGCTAGCTGGGACACTGACAAGGTAAATGCCTTGGTTATTGGCATAAAATCCTATGAAAACTGGGCTGGAGCGATGGCCTAGCAGTTAAGAGTGCCGACCGCTCTTGCAGAGGACCCAGGTTCGATCCCCAGCACCCACATGGTGGCCGAGAGCCGTCTGAAACTCCAATTCCAGGAGAACTCCAGTTCCAGGGGAGTCCCACGCCCTCTTCTGACCTCCGCGGCATTGCACGTCACGGGTGCACAGACTTGCATGCAAACAATACATTCATACACATACGGAAATGGATAAAATTTAAAAAAAAATTTAAAAAAATCCTATGAAAACCTTACCATGTCAAGGATGTGATTTTGGATTATAAAAGAAGTATTTTCAGGATACCCAGCTGAAAGCTGTTTTATGTATAGAAGAGATTTTTCTTCAGGATACCCAGGTAATAGCTGTTTTATGTATAGAAGAGATTTTTCATTAGGAAGAGTCTCTTATGTGAAGAGAAAACTGTTATGGAGACAATGAGGTCCAGAGAATAAGGATGGCTTTGTAAAGAGAGTTAAATAAAAAAAATTTTTTAAGGGGGCTGAAGAAATGGCACAGAGATTAAGAGCACTGGCTGTCTTCTTGCAGAGGAGCTGGGTTTGAATCCCAGCACCCACATGGTGCCTAACAACCATCCATTACTCTAGTTCCAGAGGATCCTATGGCCTCTTCTGTTGTCTACAGGCACTGCACAACACGAGTACGCTTATACACATGCGAGGATAATGCTCATTCACATAAAATAAATAAACCAAAAAAGATTTTTAAGTTAACTGTAAAATTTGGGTTACACAAAGACCTTATCTTAGACTTGACAAAATTATAGATTAATTAAGATACTTATTTTGAGCTTTGGTAGAGTGTTTAGATCTGGCTTTTTTTTGTTTTATTTTTTTTTTGTCTTTTCAAGACAGGGTCTTTCTGTAGCTCCAACTGGCCTGGAACTCGTTCTGTACACCAGGCTGGCCTTGAACTCACAAAGATCTGCCTGCCTCTGCCTCCCAAGTGCTAGGATTAAAGGTGTGAGACACCACGCGCGCGGCTAGAGCTGGCATTTTTATTTTTTATTTTTTCTGTCTTTTCGAGACAGGGTCTCCCTGTAGCCCCAGCTGTCCTGGAACTCACTCTGTAGATCAGTCTGGCCTTGAACTCACAGATATCTGCCTGCCTCTGCCTCCTGAGTGCTAGGATTAAAGGCGTGTGCCACCACGCCCAGCAGATCTGGCATTTTTAAGTGTTAATTCTGGAAAGGCTACAAAAGAAACACTTCCCGTAGGTTTACAAGAAAGATAACTAATATCTTGCATTTAAGGAATGATTAAATTGTAAAAATATGCCTTTATTAAATGCTTAAGAAATTTCTAAGTTGCTCTTTACTATGGAGTCTAAAAATTTAGAAGATTAAAAAAAATGAACTGAATGGCCTATATGTAGAGATAGTTTGACATGGTTTCTGGGCTTGCCCTAAGTGAAATAGGCATATGTTTTGTCAGTGTTAAGATTTCTATTTTTAGTATTGGGAAGAAAAAGTTGTTAGTCAACATTTGTTCATTCTTAATAGATAATATATTCTGTTATGAATAATGTTATGAAGTTACATATTTTAATATTTAACTTGGTATGTATATTTTAAAATTAGTAATATAAAACTAGTTTATGAAAAGACAATTCTGGAGTTAGAGTCTCTATTTTCATTAATCATTAGACTCAGAATTTTTGTTTTAGTGCTAGTGAGATAGCTCAGTAGGCAAAAGTGTGCTGTGCAAGCCCGATAACTTGAGTTGTATCACCAGAACCCACAGTGGAAGAAGAGAACTGTCTCCCCAGAGCTGACCTCTGACCTCCATACATGTGTCATGGCACACAGATACCCCACTCACATATCATACACACAACAATAATAACAAAATGAATTTCAACATAGATACATTTTAACAGAACATGTTCTTGTGATATATGTATTATAGTGCTATGTAAGTAAGTTTCTGACATGCACCATGATAAAAATGTCAGACAGTATTTGGTTCTTTGATCATTTTTCAAATGTGTTAAAATTTTTTTTTGTCTTTTTGAGACAGGGTCTCCCTGTAGCTCCAGCTGTCCTATAACTCATTTGGTAGACCAGGCTGGCCCTGAACTCATAGAAATCCACCTGCCTCTGCTTCCCAAGTGCTGGAATTACAGGCATGCACCACCTTGGCCAGCTCAAATGTTCTGAGTCTAGCCTGCAGTCACTTGCCCCCAAGGGAGAGACTCCTGTCCAACTGGCTTTACTGGCTAATTCTCTTTCTTTTCCCATCCCTCAGTCCTCCAGAAAAAGTGAGCATTTACTGACTCCCCCAGTTCTTCAGGGGAACAGATACCATTTGTTTCCAAAAGTAATTACAGGGTTAACATATGAAGGTGCTTGGCTATGTATTGTTTCTCTTGCCTTTACTTGCTAAAATAACCCCATTGTCCAAGATTGTCTGTTATCTTGGTTAGCTCTTACTAAAAGTTAACATTTTGTGTCTCTCAGAGTTTTGTAACATCAAGAAAAATATATGTAAAGAATCTCTAAAAAAAAAAATCTAAGCAATAAAATCTGCTATAACATATAAAAACCTTCCAATTTGTGGGAAGGTTATCCTAGCTGTTACATTATGTCATAAATGTAATTTGGATCAAGTTAGTAAATTTATTATGTTGCTTTGTCACATGATAGTAATGATAGTAATAGAGTAATAGATAGTAATAGTAATAGATAAGATTTTTGTCCTAAAGTAAAAGATTTTTCAAAAATGGGGGAAAATGAGTACAAAACTAGAAGGTTAATGTATGTCATAAAAACTTTACTAAAGATAGCTGGGCATGGTGGCACATGCCTCTAATCCCAGCACTTGGGAGGCAGAGGCAGGTGGATCTCTGTAAGTTCAAGGCCAGCCTGGTCTACATAGAGAGTTCCAGGACAGCTAGGTCTACAGGGAGACCCTGTCTCAAAAAAAAAAAAAAAAAAAAAAAAACTTTAAAAAAGATAAAGCTTATGATTATAAAGATATACATATTATTTCACTATAATTAAAGATTATTAAAAATTCCTTAGGTCAGATTCTATTTGCAACAATAAGGCTTTATGTTTAAAAAAACACTGGCTTAGAAAACAAGGGCCTTTTGTTTTATCCCTTTACCAAAAACAGTGGGATAGAAGGATATGTTGGATGGAGGGTAATGCTTTTATATAGAGTAGTTATCAAGAACGTAGCATTTGAGGAAGCCAGGAAAGTGAAGAAAAAGCAACCTGCATGGTTGGCTTGAGAGGAAAATTTCCAGCTGTGGGAATAGCAAAAGCAAAGGCATGGGCCTCATGTGTTCATTAATAAACTATGTAGCTGGAAGATGGACCCCAGGGTAAGTGTTCAGTAACTAGTTCATGAAGGTCAGAGGAGGGGCAGACAAACATCATGAAGAATGTGGCATGCCATTAGAAGGCTGGATTTTATTCTGAATGCGATGAGGCTCTATTGGAGTCATGAGCAGAGATAACTCTGTAGCTGTGTAGAGAATGCATGCTAAGGAAGGAAGGAGGAAAACTGCTTAAAAGGCTACTGACTTTCCTGAAGTCACTGTTTCAAAACACGAATTAAGCCTGCTATCTGAGGTTCTTTCTTCTCCTTGGCTCTCTTTCACCCCTTCGGTTATCTATGTTCATTATTCCTTCACTTGTTTATTTCATCCATTTTACCTGGTTCATTTTCACTGAGTTTTAAATGTTTCTAAATTCTGAGAAACTCCTGCATTCCCTCCCAATCATTGCTCTGCTGCCTGCTCCATGTCAGCTCAGCCTCTTCTAAGTCCTGTGTGTGCCCATCTTCTTCCTCTGTTCATCTTCCCGGTTGCTGTCATCTGACTCTGCCCCGTAACATACCACAGGTTCTCTTGGGGTAGTGTTCATCCTTCGATGGACATTGGGCATTTGGAAATGTGTGGCAATATTTTTTTTATCACAACTTGTATGTTTTTGGTATGGCCTAAGGCTGAAGGCCATTATAGACATGTAGTTGTCAGTGGTCAAAAGGCCAAAAAATACAGCAATACACAAGATAGTCCTTTATATTTAAGATTCACCTTACTCAAAATATCGGTATTGCCACAGGACAAAGAATTTTATTTTTTAAGACAGGATCTCACCAGCTGGCCTAGAACTGACAGAGATCTACCTGCTTGGTCTCCAAATAGTTGACAGTCAGTGGCTCTCCCTGTAGATCCTTGTCCTTGGGCTTCTCTGCTACGATATATTCCTTATTTTCTATCTGTGGCGCTAAACAAAGCTCCTATTTTTCATACGTTCATCCTCTCTAGTCCACTCGTGTTCTTCAGTTCCTTGGAGATTATGTCAGAGAAAGTGGCAAGTATGGAACTCTAAGACAAATGTTTCCACAAAAATATTCTTCAATAAATTGGCAAATATTTAAAGTCAACTTACTGTCACAACATTATGTGGACTCTAAAAACTCACCGGCAAACAAAGCTAACTGTATCTCAGAGAGTTCTGGTTTACCCTTACTGTCTCTCGGTCTCTAATTCAGCAGTGGTTTTGAATGTGACGAGCTACATTTCTGGTGCCAGCTTCTGGTGCCCAGAAAGAAAAATGGACTTTGTTCTTGGAGAATTGTGGTGGCTGGCTGTAACCTGTGTAATGGCTTCCTGAAGGACAGCTGCAAAGCAGTTGCTTGAATTTCACCTCATTGTATCCTAAGACAGAGAAGTGACTTATTCATTCAGAATTCACATGTCAGAAATGTGAAAGCACATTCATTAGCTACTGTCCTCTTGGACAAGAAATACAACTTGCACAAATACTGGACATGTCAGAAACCAAGGAGAAAAACGAGAGTAAGACTTTCAGGAATAAAGACTTTAAAAGCTCCAACCCATAAACTGGATGTGGTGGCACAAGCCTGTAATCTCAGCACTTTGAAGGTACAGGATCAGAAACTGAAGATCATCCTCACTACCTAGTGAGTTTGAGGCCACGCGAGACCCTGTTAGGAAAAAATGCTCCAATCTTAGTCTGCCGCTTCTGGCTATCTCAAAGAGGAAGTAAAAGTTTAGGTGGATTTTTAAACTGTCTAGCTGAATATTGAACGTGTGCCCCAACACATAAACAGAACCTATTGGCAAAAACTTTCTTTTCACTTCAGTAGTTAGTGAAATGTCTGTTCAAATGCTAGTTGACCATTAAACCATGAGAAAAGAGACTTCATGGATTTATAATCTTCAGAAAAGCCACTAAGCAAACAATTTCAACCACAGCATACAGCAACAATAAAATCCAGGGACAGGGAAAAATATATTTGCCTCATTATTTTATTTTATTTTATTTTTTATGGTATAGTTTATGTTCACACTTTATTATTTTTTTGTTTATTATTTTTTAAGGGATTCACAATATAAGATCACAGCTGTTTTCAGATCACATTGACGTTGCTCAGTTTGCCATGCAATTAGGTAATTGGTGCTAGCATCCACAGATGAGGGATACCATCCGTCGTTTGTTTTTCTGGGACTGTGTTACTTCACTCAGCATGATGTCCTCTAGCTCCATCCATTTACCTGCAAAGCTCATGATGTCATCTTTCTTTACCACTGCATAGAACTCTATCGTGTAGATGTACCACATTTTCTCTATCCACTCATCAGTTGAGGGGCACTTGGGTTGGTTCCAGCTCCTTGCTATTGTGAAGAGAGCTGCAATAAACATGGCTATGCATGTATCTCTGCGGCAAGATGAGTCTTGTGGGTACATGCCCAGGATTAGCATGGCTGGGTCGGGTGGCAAGTTCATTCCAAGTCTTCCAAGGGTTCTCCATATTGCTTTCCATAGTATGCCTCATTATTTTTAAAAAGCATTACTTCTAATGAAGACTGTCTAGGCAAACAAACAAAAAAGTATAGTATAATACAAGAAAAAAGGAGCAGGTTGTGGTGGTGCACACAGGTAGGATATGCTGAAGAGGCAGAGACAGCCGGATCTCTGTGAGTTCAAGGCCAGCCTGCCTGGTCTACATAGCAAGTTCCAGGCTAGCTGGAGCTAAAGGGAGACCCTGGCTCAAAAAGACAAAAAAAGGGACTGTGAAGAAGCATAGACATTGGAAATACTAGATAAGACTTTCCATAAACTTTTTTAGAGACAGAGTCTCACACATCTCAAGCTGGGCTCAAACCCCTGATGTAGTTGAGGTGTCCTTAAACTTCTGATCCTCCTTCCACACCTCCCACATGCTGGAATGCAAGTATATTCCTGCAATTGGTTTGTCCATTGACTCTTTTTAAATATGCTACAAGAGCTAAAGTATACCAGGAGCAAAGAGCCAGAGGACAGCAGGACACTGTCTTCCCAGGCACCAAATGTAGTAGAGACCAACGAAACAAGGATCCACGTGGAAATTCTGCCATTGAAAACTACTATATCTGAAACTAGAAATCAGCTAAAGGGATTGCACAGCACATTGGACCAGTCAGAATAAAAAATATGCCAACTTCAAGTTAAATCAGTTGAGAGTACCAATTCTGATGAACAAGAAAGTAAAAGAAGAAAAATGAACAGAGCCTTAGAAGCTTGTGGAAAACCACAAAGCACACCAACACGCATGAGGGGAACTCCAGAAGGAGAGCAGAGAACGGCAGTAAGACTAGCTGAAGACATAGTAGCAGAAAAGCATTATAAAATTGGTGAAATAGACATCCAAGAAGCTCAGTATCTATTAGGATAAACTCAAAGGAACTCTTGACAACATGCATTATAATCAAGCTGTCAAAAATCAGTGACCAAGAGTGTATCCTGAGATCAGCAAGGGAGAAGTGAATTGTCACAGCAAAGATCACCAGAATGACTCACAGGTGATTTCTTATCAGAGGCCATGGAGGTCAGTAGGCCACAGAGCAACAGGCAAAGTCCTGAAAGGAAAGACTTTATAGAGAGAAAAACTGTCCTTCACAAGCGAAGAAGGGAAGCTGGAGAGATGGCTCAGTGGTTAAGAGCACAGGCTGCTCTTGTAGAGGACCTGAGTCGATTCCCAGCATGCACATGGTGGCTAACAACCATTGGCAACTCCAATTACAGGGTATCTGACATTTTCTTCTGACCTTCACAGATACTGTACAACACAGGTGCACTTACATGCATGCAGACAATACACTCAAACACATAAAATAAAAATAATGAATAACTGTCAGAACATAGTATATAATAAGACAATTTGTGATGTTAGCATTATTAGGAAAAAGATGATGTATAGGAGAAAAAGAATATATATACCATGAAAACTGAGCATGGATCGTTGTAAGATAAGGCAATCCCTAGAGCAGCTACTAAGAAAAGAGAGCAAAATGATACACTAGGAAAAGTATTTCTAACACAAATGGTGAAGTGACTAAATGACTGACAGAGAAGCTGGCAGAATGGGTGTTTTCCTGTGAATGTTCAAAGTAGGAAATGTCAATAATTGACTTGTTTTGGAGCCTAAGACATGAGTATGTTGAAAGTGAAAGGATGATATCTTGGACTGTCTTCACACAGATGTAAGGATCCTGGAGATTGGGGAATTTTAAAGAACATAGGTTTGGGGCTGGAGAGTGGGCTCAGTAGTTTAAGAGCACTGGCTGCTCTTGCAGAGAACCCAGGTTCCATTCCCAGCACCCACATGGCAGTTAACCATCTGTAACTCCAGTTCCAGGGGATACAACCCCATTTCTGACCTCCAAGGGCATTGCATGACACAAGTACACTTACATACATGCAGGCAATCCATTCATACACATTAAAAAATACATTTTAAAGGATTGGAGATATGGCTCCATGGTTAAGAGCACTGGCTTCTCTTGCAGATAACCTGGTTTCAATTCCTAGCACCCACATGTTGGCTAACCATCCAGAACTCCAATTCCAGGGGTATACAATGCCCTCTTCTGACCTCTTCAGCCATTACATGACACAGGTGCACTTACATGCAGGCTATACATTGCTATATATAATATAAAAATAACTAGAATATTTTTTTAAAAAGTCCTTCCCTGCACCTATATCTTGTAGTGTACTGCCTATGTTTTCTTCTAGCAGTTTCAGAGTTTCACATTGAGGTCTTTGATTCATTTGGAGTTGACTTTTGTACAGGGTAACACATATGGGTCTAATTTCATTCTTCTACACATGGAGATTCAGTTTTTCCAGCATTTATTGAAGATGCTGTCTTTTCTCCAGTGTTCTTGTTGCCTTTGTCAAATACCAGGTGCCTGAAATTATGTTTGGGTCTTTTATTTTGTTCCATTGATCCCACATGTCTGTTTTGTACCAGTACCATGCTGTTTTTATGACTCTAGCTCTGTAATGTAGTTTGAGATCTGCTGGTACAGTAATCCTTGACAGCACTGCTCTTTGTTCTCAGGATTATTTTGGCTATCTGAAGTCTGAGGGACATCTGGGGACACAAACTTGACTCAGTAGGCCTTAATATATATGACAGAATGCATGAAATCTGGAAGGAGGGCTATGTAGGTGATGTAGATAGGGAAGAGGGTCTAAATATGATTAAGATGTATGAAATGCACAAAATTGAATTTAAATGTATGTTGAAGAAATAGAAAACAAAACCACCTTATTAAAAATAACCCAAGAAGCCGGGCGTGGTGGTGCACACCTTTAATCCTAGCACTTGGGAGGCAGAGGCAGGGGGATCTTTGTGAGTTCAAGGCCAGCCTGGTCTACAGAGTGAATTCCAGGACCGCTGGGGCTACAGGAAGACCCTGTCTCAAAAAGACCAAAAAAAAAAAAAAAAGAAAAAGAAAAAGAAAAAAAAAAACACGAGGGGATGGAGAGGTGGTTCAGCAGTTAAGAGCATTGACTAATCTTGCAGAGGTCCCAGGTTCAGTTCCCAGCACCTACATGGCAGCTAACAACCCTCCATAAGTCCAGTTCCAGGGAATCTAACACCCTCTTCTGACCTCCATAGTTATTGCATGATATGAGTTCACTTACATACATGCAGGCAATGCCTATAAAATTATAAAGGTTTTTAAGAAGAATAAAATATCCTGTGACAACCAAGTAAACCATGCTATAAGGGGTTTGGACAGGTACAAGGTACATTTTTATTTTACAGTACTAGGGATTGAAACTAGGGTCTTGAACATACTACTGAGTTCTATCTCTAGCCTTGTTTTTGCTTTGTATTTGGAGACACGGTATCATTACGTTTTTCCTGGCCCACACAGTCCTATAAATTATTGCACAAAAGTCAACTCCAAATGAATCAATTGTGATTCCTCCTGCCTTAGCTTCCACAGTATAAGATTATAGACCTGTGCCCCCAGGACAAGAAAAACACTTTTCTTTTCAGATAAAAATAGGAACTTTTAAATGCTTTCCAGTGTGCCATAAAGATATAAAGTCACTCTAGAACACATCTGCGCTCAAAAAAGACCACAAGTGAAATCTTTAAGACAAATGCACTGGCAAGGGCACAGCATGTGACATTTCCTGTGTGACCACCACACCTGCTTCTCATCCCCTGCTCTCTCTCTCCACACGAGGTCTCACTATGCACCCCCAGTTGTCCTCAAGATCACAATCTTGCTGCAGCCCCCTGGGTTCTGGATATGGGATTATCATCAGCCTTGCACTGCTATGCCTGGCTTTAAGACCAGACTCTTAGCATTAGGATGCATTCTCTTGTTAGGTACTCAGAATCTTCTAAGGAAGAAAGGACCTAAGTTACTGGTTCTTAATTTGTCTGTATACTAGAGTCACTTGGGGGAGCTTCAAAAGTTCTACACTGATACCTCTAAATCATTACTGAGAGAAAGAGCTAGGTAAACCGGGCATGATGGCGCACCCCTTTAGTCCCAGCACTCAGGAAGCAGAGGCACGCAGATCTCTGTGAGGTCAAGGCCAGCTTGGTCTACAGAGTGAGCTGCAGGCCAGCTGGGACCAAAAGGAGACCCTATCTCAAAAAGACAAAAAAGGGCAAGCGGGCTGGGGCGGGGACTGAGGCAGGGCGGGGAAGGGCCGGAGCCGCGCCTCCTGACCGGACCGCGAACCCGACATGGTCCAAGGCGCTGCGCGGCTGAGCGGTGAGCGGCTGCCACCATGG
This sequence comes from Rhizomys pruinosus, assembly GCA_009823505.1. Classification (NCBI taxonomy): domain Eukaryota; kingdom Metazoa; phylum Chordata; class Mammalia; order Rodentia; family Spalacidae; genus Rhizomys; species Rhizomys pruinosus. The sequence goes on from VZQC01010049.1 coordinate 514,009, forward strand.
GAGCTAGAGGCGCTAGGCGGCCGGGGTGCGAGCCTCAGCAATGCAGCAAGTCTTGGAAAACCTTACGGAGCTGCCCTCATCCACAGGAGCAGAAGAAATAGAACTAATTTTCCTCAAGGGGATTATGGAGAATCCTATTGTAAAATCACTTGTTGCTAAGGCTCATGAGAGGCTTGAAGATTCAAAATTAGAAGCTGTCGGTGACAACAACTTGGAATTAGTGAATGAAATTCTTGAAGATATCACTCCTCTTATCAACGTGGATGAAGATGTGGCAGAACTTGTTGGTATACTGAAGAAGCCTCACTTCCAGTCACTCCTAGAGGCCCGTGATATTGTAGTATCAAAGTGTTATGATTCACCTCCATCGAGCCCTGAAATGAATAATTCTGTCAATAATCACTTGTTACCAGTAGATGCCATTCGTATTCTTGGTATTCACAAAAGAGTTGGGGAGCCATTGGGTGTAACATTTAGGGTTGAAAATAATGATCTGGTAATTGCCCAAATCCTTCACGGAGGAATGATAGATGGACAAGGTCTGCTTCATGTGGGAGATATCATTAAAGAAGTCAAGGTTGGAAACAATCCAAAGGAATTACAAAAATTGCTGAAAAATACTAGTGGAAGTGTCACCCTAAAAATTTTGCCAAGTTATATAAATACTATTACTCCTCAACAGGTATTTGTCAAGTGTCATTTTGATTATAGTCCACTCAATGATAACCTGATACCCTGCAAAGAAGCAGGACTGAAGTTTTCCAAAGGAGAAATTCTTCAGATTGTAAACAGAGAAGACCCCAATTGGTGGCTGGGCAGCCATGTAAAAGAGGGAGGAAGTGCTGGACTCATTCCAAGCCAGTTCCTGGAAGAGAAGAGAAAGGCATTTGTTCGAAGAGACTGGGACAATTCAGGACCTTTTTGTGGAACTATAAGTAGCAAAAAAAAAAAAAAATGATGTATCTCACAACCAGAAATGCAGAATTTGATCCTCACGAAATCCAGATGTATGAGGAGGTAGCAAAAATGCCACCCTTCCGGAGAAAAACATTAGTACTGATAGGAGCTCAAGATGTGGGCAGAAGAAGCTTGAAGAACAGGTTCATAGTACTGAATCCTATGAGATTTGGAACGACAGTGCCATTTACTTCATGGAAACCAAGAGATGATGAAAAAGATGGCCAGACATATAAATTTGTGTCATGATCAGAGATGGAAGCAGATATTAGAGCTGGAAAGTATTTGGAACCTTGGGGAATATGAAGGAAACCTCTATGGAACTAAGATTGACTCTATTCTTGAAGTCGTCCAAATTGGACGGACTTGCATTTTGGATGTCAATCCACAAGCACTGAAAGTGTTGAGGACATCTGAGTTCATGCTGTAAGTGGTTTTTATTGCTGCTCCAGAGCTAGAGATGCTACACGCCATGCACAAGGCCATGGTGGATGCCAGAATCACCACCAAGCTTTTGACGGACTTGGACTTGAAGAAAACGGTGGACAAAAGCGAACAGATTCATAGAGTGTACAACCACTGCTTTGATCTGATCATCATAAATGACAATCTAGACAAAGCTTTTGAGAAGCTACAAACTACCGTAGAGAAACTGAGACTGGAGCCACAGTGGGTCCCAATTAGCTGCGTGTACTGATGAGTCAATAAGGTCAGGCTTTAAATAAAACTTTTTAAAAAGTGATTCAGCAAGTAAACCATCTACTGGGAAAATATGCAGCACCAGAAGGCATCTGCCACATCTAGGCATTTTTATTGTGTAGACTGAAATAGTGCACTAGGTTGAATTTTTATATAAACTGTGGTTGGGAAGGTGTCCTAGTCTGTCTTCCATTGCTGTGACAAAACACTCTGACTGACACCAACTTGGGGAGGAAAGGGTTTATTCAGCTTACATCTCCTGGGTCACAGTTCATCACTCAGGAGTCCAAGGCAGGAACTCAGGGTAGGAACCTGGAGGCAGGAGCTGAAGTACAGGCCATGGAGGAATGCTATTCACTGGCTTGCTTCCCTGGCTCATGCCCAGCCTGCCTTCTTATACAGAACACAACAACCTGCCCAGGGTGGGACTACTCACTGTGGGCTGGGCCCTCCCACATTGCCTGATAATCAAGACAATACTCCACAGACATGGCCACAGGCCAATCCAATGGAGCCAATTCCCCAATTGAGGCTCCCTCAACCCAGGTGTGTCAAGTTGACACTAAAGCTATCAAGCACAATTGACCCTTTGTCAACTTGACACACGAAACACATCACTATTAAACCACCACCTTTCCAGTTCTTATCCCCAAAGTATGATGTTAACATTAATCACAACCTAAGACAGTACAACCTTAAAAGCCCACAGTCCTTAAAATGTCCAAATACTTAAAAGTTCACAGTCTGTTAAAAGTCTCTTAACTGTGGGCTGTTGTAAAATCCAAAACAAGTACTGTCTTATTTCAAAGGGAAGAATCAGGCACACTTAAACAAAACCTAAGTCCAGCAAAGTAGCTCAAGGCTGGACACCTGGGATTCACTCATGATCTTCTGGGCTCCAAAGGGTTTTGGCAGCTCCACTTCTCTGACTCTGCGATTCGTGGCACACACAGCTCATCTCGCAGGCCTAGGCTGACTCCATTTCACACCTGCTGCTGCTCTTGGTGGTCATCCCATGGTCCTGGCATCTCCAAAAAGCTGGGGTAGCCACTGAAACTGAGGCAGCACCTTCACCAATGGTCTCTTCTGACCTCTCCTGGTGCAAAGCCTCAGCTTCTCACCATGACCCCTGCAACCCTGAGGTCTTCACTGCAACCGAGGTGCACTTCCACCAATGGTCTTTCCTGACCTCTCACAGTGCCAAGCCTCGGCTGCTCTCTGTGACCCCCTCAAATTTCAACACCAGAACCATATAGGAGACTCTTACACACTACCAAGTTCTACTTCTGGCTTGACATGGAGGCTCAAGCCCCTTCTGGAACACAGTTTCTGTGTGCTGACCCTGAAGAAATTCTTCCTGGAAGATTTCACCACAGTGATGCTGGTCTCTTGTTACTTACAGCTGATTCTTTAGCCCCAGCTACAGAACCCACAGATTAAACAGTCCTGATGATCTCTGCTTCCCTTTGAAACTAGAAACTTCACAAGCCAGGCCTCCATCTTCTACAAATCCTTCAGCAAAACTGCTCCAAGCTCCACAGCAATGATCTTTAGGCATTCAATGATCTTCCCGGCCCAAAGTTCCAAATGCCTCCACAATCCTTCCCCAAAACACCAACGTCAGGTCTGTCACAGCAATACCCCACTCTTCTGGTATCAATTTCTGTTCTAGTCTGTCTTCCATTGCTGTGACAAAACACTCTAACAGACACCAACTTGGGGAGGAAAGGGTTTATTCAGCTTACATCTCCTGGGTCACAGTTCATCACTCAGGGAACCCAAGGCGGGAACTCAGGGTAGGAACCTGGAGGCAGGAGCTGAAGCACAGGCCATGGAGGAATGCTGTTCACTGGCTTGCTTCCCTGGCTCATGCCCAGCCTGCCTTCTTATACGGTACACAACAACCTGCCCAGGGTGGCACCACTCATTGTGGGCTGGGCCCTCCCACATTGCCTGACAATCAAGACAATACTGCACAGACATGGCCACAGGCCAATCCAATGGATCCAATTCCCCAATTGAGGCTCCCTCAACCCAGGTGTGTCAAGTTGACACTAAATCTATCCAGCACAGAAGGTATACTAATATTTAAAAAAAAAGACAAAAAATATGACGAAGTTCTATTAATCCAGAAAGTAATCAAGGACAGATCTTCTTACATGTACTCAATTATTTTTGACAAAGACACTACTTCATCTGTTAGGATGTCTGTAATTAGAGTTAGCAAGTTTGTGGGAACTGAAAGCATCATGAATTGCTAGTACAAGTGGAAAGTAATGAAATCCCCAGGACCACAAACAAATGGATAATACATAAGTACCTTTTTTAATTTTAGTTTTTAATTTTTGGTCTTTTTAAGACAGGGTCTCCCTGCAGCCCCAGCTGTCCTGGAACTCTCTATGTAGACAAGGCTGGTCTTGAACTCACAGAGATCCACCTGCCTCTGCCTCCCAAGTGCTGGGATTAAAGGCATGCACCACCATGCCCAGCTTCGATAAATACCTTTTTGAAAGGAATGAAGGGTAGGGAGATGGAGAGAAGGCTTACCTGCCACACTGGCATGAGGACTTGAGTTTGGATGCCCACAAGAAAACGAAATCTCCAAGGTTGCACACAGCTGTAATCTTAGCTGTAGGGGATGGAGGGAGGCAGGGAAGATCACACACTCCCTAGCCAGCCTAGCCAATGGGTAAATGCACAGTTCAGTGAGAGACCCTGTCTCAGATGAAGAACTGAGACACCTGACATCTACCTCTAGCCTCTGCCCATGCATGTGCACAGTACACACACACACACACACACACACACACACACACACACGGCTGTGGAAAACAATTTGGTGTTTCCTTAGACTTTTAAACAGAATTACCAGGGCTAGAGCAATGGCCCAGTGGCTAAGAGCCCATACTGCTCTTACCCAGGACAAGTTTGGTTCCCAGCACATGTCAGATGGCTTACAACTGCCTCCAACTCCAGTTCCAGGGGGATCTGACACCTCTGTCTCATGTGCACATTCTTCCCCACAGACATTTACACACGTACAAATAATTAAAAATAATAAAAGTAAAATATTTAAAGGATTACACTCAACAGGAACAAAGATATTAAGAGCAACCCTGGGCTCTGACATGCCAGCCCTGCTGTGGGATATACCTGCATTCAGCTAACCTCACCTTCATTTCCTGGCTATTTTAACTGCTGACTTCTTGTTACCCCTGACTTGATTTCATTTGTTTGTCTCTTTGCTACACTTTGCAGCAGGGTCTTGTTATGTAGTCCGGGCTGGCTTCAAGCTCACAATCCTCCTGCCTCAGCCTTCTGAGTGCTGGGATGGTGATTTTTAATTTGCGTATTGATGGTCTTGGGAGAACTTTGACCTCCAGCTTCTTGAACACCACTTTCACTCCACCTTGTGTCATTCCTTACTTCTTATTCCTGGTAACTGGAAAACCCTCAGTTGTCTCAAATTCATATACTGATATATATATATGTGTGTGTGTGTGTGTGTGTGTAAATCAGAGGACAACGTTTGGGAGTCAGTTTTCTCCTTCCACCTTGTGGGCTCCAGGGATCAAACTCAGATCATCAGGCTTGGACCCAAGCACCTTTACTTACTGAGCTATCTTACTGCCCCCTGGCACATGGCTCTATCTCACTTCCTTCTGTATTTGTAGCTCACCTCCCCTAGATCCTTACTTCCCAATAATTCAATTTCTTGAGAATTTCAATATATTATCAGCTCACTGTTTCACTGTCCTTGTTTAGATTCCATAGTCAGTCAGCTCTCAGCCCAACAGCTATCTCCTCAACTCCCTCCCCAGATACACCCACATATGCAGGCAACTCTGATCAATGTTTACTCTGTTCTTGTGTACTGGAACATGGTTGGGAGAAAAATGCACATGAAATTCAGAGGCACAAATCCATTCAGTCCCAAAGTACTGCCATGTGATCAAATTGTCTCCTAGCTTGTTTATTCTTCCTGTCTTAATTTGTTCAGACTGATGTATCAAATTAGCAAAAGCTCAGTTAATAAGCAATAGAAATTTCTTTTTAACTTATATTTATTATTTAGTGTTAGGTGTGTGTGTGTGTGTGTGTGTGTGTGTGTGTATGTGGGGGCGGTCAGGGGACAACTTGTTGAGAGTCCATTCTCTTCTTCCATCATGTGGAATAAACTCAGGTCATTAGGCTTGTTGTGCAGCAAGCGTCTTTACCCACTGAGCCATCTCATCAGCCCAGAAATTCATTTCTTACAGTTCTGGAGGCTAAGAAATCCATGATCAAGACACTAACAGATTCCTGGTAAGAATCCATTTTGTACAGTCTAGAGCTGGTGGCACTTGGGACCTCTTTTCAAAAATTCATTAGCACATATTCATTTAGCCAGGCACTAAGAGTCATAAATACATTTCCATACACATCCATAATGCCCTCTGCCAAGTTCCCGTCCATGTCCTCCCATTCCCTTTCTCTGTCCTGCCCCTTCAAAACATCTTTTTTTAAAAAAAAAAAAAACAGGGTCTCCCTGTAGCCCCCGCTAGCCTAGAACTTGCTATGTATACCAGGCTGGCCTTGAATTCACAGAGACCCACCTGCCTCTGCTGGGATGTGCACCACCACACCCTGCAAAACCTCTTTCACTCCTCCCAGTCATGAGGCCTCCACCCCCTGACCTCCCAAACCTCGTCTTCTAACATCATCACCTTTGGAGTTTGGATTCACAAACCCTCAGAACATAGTACTCTTTGACTTGAACTACTAAATTTTCTCCTCCAAATACTCATCACTTTTTGTTCTTGTTTTTATTTTGAGAGGTGGTCTCAACGTGTCTTTCAGTCTGGCCTGGAACCTGCTACGTAGCTCAGGTTGACTTTGAATTTATAATCCTCCTGCCTCAGCCTCCTGATTGCTACAGCTAGGAAATGCACTGGGCTGGTAAGATGGTTCAGCAGGGAAACGCATTGGCTGCCAAGTCTGATAACCTGAGTTTGATGCTGAGAAGGCACATGGCAGGAGGAACCACCTCGCACAAATTTTTCTCTGATGGCCACGTGGGCACCCATAATGCAGGAGTTTTTTAAAAAAATTGTTTTTCCAAGATTCTTACCACCGTATACTGCTAATCTAAGCCTTTGAACTGCCAGACTTACCCACAGTGATACCACTTTTTACTATTTCCTAGAGAAAACCCAAAGCACCAGAGGAAACCTGCTGTTCCTATATCACCCTATCCACATCTGATTTCCAGCCTATTCATATGTGCCGTCTGTTTGTGCTCCCTGTGTTATCTAAACTCAGCCTCCTTGCTGTGTACTGGGTTAGAGGTCTGCAAACTGTGGTCTGTGAGCCAAAATCTCTTTGTTTAATATGTGTCAGTGCTAAGAATCATTTTTAATGGGGGGAAAGATACACAATAGAAATCATGTATAACCCACAAATCCTAAAATAGTATCTTGGCCCTTTACAGAAAAAGAATATTGCTGATTCCGATCCCAGACCCTTTCCCCTCTCAGTGCTTGGTACAGACATAACAATTCTTCCCCCATTATAGTAGTTTTCACTCCATATCAAGCATTGTCATTTTCCCACCTTTAAAGCAAACCAAAGACTGGCAAGATGTCTCTGTGGGTAAAGGCACTTGCTGCCAACCCCGGCAATCCAAGTTTAATCCCCGGGCCCATAAGGGTGAAGGAGAAAACACATTCCCAAGTGTTATTTTGTGACCTCTATACACACACTGTATTATGTGTGCATACCCCCTGAATAAATAAATTAAATGAATTAATTAAATGAATGAATAAATGTAATAATAACAATAAGTCTCAGTGCCCTTCTCTGATTCATGTACATTTGCTCCTCTTTGTACTCCAGCACTATGAAATAATCTGTACTTGCTATTTGAATTCTTCTCTTAATTTGTTCTTGAACCTACTCCAATCAGGCTTTCTGTCACTAAGGCATATGCCCTTGTCAAGGTCACTAATAGCTTCCATGTGCTCATGCTAAGGGAGATTCTTCATGTCTATTACTATTGGCTCTTGACATTATTTAACAAAATGAGCACAGGCCATTCTACATAGCAAGTTCTAGCTGGGGCTACAGGGAGACCCTGTCTCAAAAGAAAAATAATAACTCATTTAGGTTAAGCTCAGGGTCCTCAAGAATTTTGAAGAATTAAAGAATAATTAAAAAAATTTTAATTTAATTTTAATTTATATTTATGTGTATGAGTGTACTGCCTGCATGTATGTAAGTACATCTGTATTGTACAATGCCTGCCAAGGTCAGAAGAGGGTGTTCTGTCACCTTGAACTGGAGTTATGGGCAGCTGTTAGCTGCCATGTACAAGGTGGGGAACGCTTGTTCAATATGAACATAATCGTAAAGTGGTGCTGCCATTGTGGGTATCAGTTTAAAAGCTCATCAAAATATTAAAAATCAGGACTGGAGAGGTAGTTCCAAGGGAGAGTGCTTGTCTACCTTGCTGGATTCAACCCCAGCACTGCAAAAATAATTAATTCAAAACAGATTTACCATATGATCCAGGATTCTATTTCTAGCTGCAGACCCCAAAGAAAGAAGGAACTTGAAGAGATCCATACGGCCATCTTCCTTGCAGCCTTATTGACAAACAGCCCAAAGGCAGAAGCAGTGCAAATGTCTATTGACGGATGAACTAACCAAGAGTGTAGTATGTACACACTGGAGTACTCACTCACCAAGAGTGTAGTATATACAAACTGGAGTACTCACTCACCAAGAGTGTAGTATATACACACTGGAGTACTCACTCACCAAGAGTGTAGTATGTACACACTGGAGTACTCACTCTGTTAAAGGAGGAACACTCTGAAGCATACTGTGGTGTGTAGTACAGATGAACCTTGAAGACACTGTGAATGAAATAATTCAGTAACAGAAGGACAGCTATTGGAGCTTGAATGATGGCTCAGCACTTAAGAGCATGAATCAGTGATTTTCTGTTGCTCTGATCAAATACCATTACCAAAAGCAACTTATGAAGAAAAAGTTTATTTTGGCTTACAGTTCCAAAGCCACCCAAAGCCACCCCTAGTGACTCCCTCCAACAATGCCACACCTCCAGAAGGCTCCATGACCTCAACAAACAGCACCACCAATGCAGCACTAAGTGTTCAAATACCTGAGTGTGGGATGGCAGTCCTGGACTCAGGCTGCATTGCATATATTCAGCCTGGCACTTGGCCCATGAGCTGACTGGTTCACCTGCTTGTCTCTCTTTCTTTTCTTTCTTTCTTTCTTTCTTTCTTTCTTTCTTTCTTTCTTTCTTTCTTTCTTTCTTTCTTTCTTTCTTTCTCTCTCTCTCTTTCTTTCCCTTCCTTCCTTCCTTCCTTCCTTCCTTCCTTCCTTCCTTCCTTCCTTCCTTCCTTCCTTTCTTTCTTTCTTTCTTTCTTTCTTTCTTTCTTTCTTTCTTTCTTTCTTTCTTTCTTTCTTTCTTTCTTTCTTTCTTTCTTTCTTTCTTTTTGATGTTTTTGAGACAGGGTCTCCCAATAGTCCCAGCTGGCCTGGAACTCACTGTGTAGACCAGGCTGGCCTTGAACTTGAACTCACAGAGATCCACCTGCCTTTGCCTCCCAAGCGCTGGGATTAAAGGTGTGCACCACCACACATGTCCCTTTCTTAGTCCACACCACAAACTGGGGCAGTTGTGGAGGTTTGACATTGGCTGCTGGGAGGTGATGTCATGCAAAGTGAGGGCTGCCTGTCCCAACCTAGCTAGCTCCATTTTGGCTACAGCAGCCATTTTTAGATATCCTTAAGTGTCTGTTGGAGTTGACTTAGTTTAAAGAAATGCCTGGTCACAAGCTTCTCCCCCCATCCACTGTTTGTAGCTAAAAGGTAACCACTGGAATGTACGGCCAGAGGTCTGCAACCAATCTTCAGGAGCCAGCTGCCCCTAGTCTCAGAAGTGCCCAGAAAAGGTCAGTGACTTAAGGCGCCGAGATTACCCAATAGGCCCACTCCGTGGTACCTATAGTAACTGACATCTTTCAAATGGACGTGGGAAGGCTGGTCCAATTAGAAACTACCCAATGCATTAAACTCTGTTTAATCCAATGAATTTAAAAGTTAACAAGCCTGTTCTGTACCTCCCCCTGGATTCTGTATAAGAGACCCGTGTGCCTGTGAGCCAGGGTCGCTGCTTTCTGGCTTGCGTGCTGGAATGCACGACCTCGGTGCACCGATCCCTTTGTTCCGGTTTCTTCTCTTCTCTCTCTAAACCGTCTCTCTCTCAAAACCTTCTCTGCTTCCTTTGTTCCCATTTCCTCTCTTCTCTCTAAACCTTTTCTGCTTCCAATAAAATCATTTTTTGATCTTGTCGGTGTGTTGGTGTGGATTCCCGAACTCTTACAACCCCACATAGCTTCTTGTCTTGCATGAATAAAAGCAGAATTTACTGCAAGCTTTGCCACCTGGCTGAGCTCTCCAGGTGGTTTTCACGTGCATAATTTCCTTAGCCAGATGGATCATGGAGCTGTTAATCTTCCAGCTAGTTTTTCAGTTTGTCTGGTCTAAGGGCTACTTCACCTGACCAGCTGGGTGGTCATGAAGGCCAACAGCCCCGGGCCACGGGTTCATCCACGCATGGGGGCTGTGGAAGCTAACAGCTTCCCGGCTGGGATTGACTACGGAAGCCCATCAGCTTCCAGGTTGTGTGCTGGCTGGGCGCCGGTTTGGCCGTGGGGTCATAAATCTTATGGCTTCTGGAAGACCAACAGACTTCTGGACATTTGGCACTTACAACAGCGGGAGCTTATTATGACTTTTACCACACCTGAGCCTATGAGAGACATTTCTCATCCATACTACCACAGTGCTCTTGCTGTATATGCAATCATGATCACCAGAGTTCAGATCCCAGCACCACACTGAGTGGCTCCCAAGTGCCTGTCTCCAACTCCAAGGGATCTGATACCCTCTTCTGGTCTCCACAGGCACCCATGTACACACATGTATGCACGTGTGCACATACACAGGCACACAGAGACACATGCATAAATAAAATGGAATAAAATAAACATTTTTTAGAAAAAAAAAAACATAAGAAAGATGGGCATGGTAATAGAAACCTTTAATCCCAGAACTCAGGAGGCAGAAGCAGGGGATCTCTATGAAGTCAAGTTCAAGTCTGGAACATAGTCAGTTCCAGGCCAGCCAGGGCTGCATAATGAGCCATAATGAGAAAAAAAGTGGAAAGGGGGGCAGCTGTTGTATGAGTCCACTTACATGAAGTACCTAAAATAATTGGATTTATAGAGACAAAAAGAAGAAAAGTTGTTGCTAGGGACTGGAAAGAAGGAAAATGAAGAGCTCTTATTGAGTAAGCACAGAGTTTCAGTGTGAAGAAAGCTACGGAGACTGATGGCAGTGATCACACAACCGTGTGAATACTTAATGATGTCATTACATTGTAGAGTTAAATGTGTTCAAAGGTAATTTTATGTTCTATAAATTTTTCAATTAGATTGTTTATAATAAATTATCTACATAACAAAATATTACGATTATATGTCACATTATAAACTGGATAAGCAGACACACCACACAGATAAACTCTGAAGATACCAACTAGTTCTTTCACAAATTCACAATAATTAATGTAATTTGCCTATCAGGTTTGATATTACAATTAAAAAGGACTGGTGGCTGGGCATGGCATTGACCATCGGTAATCCTAGCACTTGGGGGGGGCAGAGGCAGGAAAGTCATGAGTTCAAGACCAGCGTGGACCATATAACAAGACCCTATCTCAAAACAAACAAACACATTTCTTCTGGGCCTCCATGTTTGGTTGTGCTTCTGAAATTTTACAATATTATAAGAGACAATGTTGGAGCCCAAAAGGAAGCCCTAGGGCCCTGTTGTGCCAATTAGTTACTCCTAACAAGAGCACCAACTACGGGAGGATGCAACTGCCCAGGGGCAGAGTTAAGGTACTATCGCAGCGTCAGCTGGGCTCTTCGTAGTCAAAGTCCTGCTTCTTCCAGCTCATTTGCAATTTGAACTTTCTTCTGCAAACTTCTTTTGCAAAGTGATACTTCATCATGTGCAAAACCGTAAGTAATGATAAGCAACTTTTGTTTTTCTTTTGTGGTCTCAGACAAAGTCTCATGTAGTCAGGCTGGCCTCAAACTTGCTAGGTAGCTTAAGCTGCCTTAAACTCCAGATCCACTTACCCCCACCTCCCAAGTGCTGGAATTATAGGCATACTGTACTACCACGTCTGGCAAGCAACATTTTTTTTTTGAGAAAGGGTCTCACTATGCAGCCTTTGCTGGCCTAGAAATTGCTATGTAGACCAGGCTAGCCCCAAACTCAGAGATCCTACTGCCTCTACCTCTGATGGCTAGGATTAAAGCTGTATGCTACCATACCCTGCAACATTTCAGTTTTAGGTTTTGTCTGTCTTTACTAGTGTTTTTGTTTTTATTTTCCTTCCTTTCCTTCATCCCTCTCTTCTCCTCCTCATCCTCCTTCCTCTCCTCCTCCTCCCTCTCCCTCTCCTTCTCCTCACCTCCTTTGTTGTTATTAGGGGCTAAAGATTGAGCCTAGGGTATTGTTCATGCTAAGCAAACACTCTCTCATGGAGCTAAACCCAGGAAAGCTGATTCAAAAAAGAATTCTCTTGGAGACTGGGTCTCCCATTCCCAGCCTGGCCTGAACCTCATTCATTGACCTGCTAGTCCTCCTACCTCTACCCCTCTCAGCGCTGGGATTACAGATGTGCACCTGGTTTGTTCTTCTTTTGCGTGATGATTTTTTTACAGTATTAGAAACTAGGTACACTAGCATTGTTTCTCAAGAAAGAGTTTAAAGAAGATTTTTTTTTCTTTTTAAGTTAGTATACAAAGTAATGGGCTTTTTTTTAAGTGTTGTGAAATTTAATCTTTATTGTAAAAAAGGGAACAATACAACAAACACAATGAAGACAATTCAAATGATGCTCGAGATGCTCATAAATGCAAACCAGCTCCAGGCAGCAGGCTCTTCCTCTGTAGTTCTCTGACACCTGTAGGAGGTGTCATTCTAAGGAAATGGAGGAAAGCTTCCAACTCGGAGAGGAAGGCTTTAAAAAAAGCTGTTGTTCCTGTGGTGGGTATACTAATGTGTGCACATGACCAGGCTAGACTTGTCATTTGTTTCTACTTAACTATAACACAAACTTGTTCCTGTGACCTCAACCTGACACAGCACTACTAAAACAGTACCACCACCACCACCAACAACAAAAAATCTGAAATGAACAGTTGTTTGTCAAAAACATTGTTTCTCAAAGGAAAAAGGGACAGAGGTGTCACAGGTTCTTCAGGGGAATGGGGCAGTTGGGTTAGATCAAAGAAGGACAAGGGATAGTCCCTGAGGTCAGTTTGGAATGAAAAACCACAAACATCAAAATGTCCACTAAGGAGTCATATGACATGATTCTATACTGTCAGGCTTCTGGCGGGATGGGAAGACGTGAAAGACACGGATCCCTCACCCTACTTCAAGAAGTTGGTGGGGGGGAAAAAAAAAGAAGTTGGTGGGATATCATGCTTGTCCAGTGTGCTTGTTTTGATCTCACCCGGAACCACAGGGTGGTGAGTCTGTAGGAAGTTGAGCAGGGGTAGCCAGGAGAAGTTCCCAGAGATGTAGGGGTATTTCAAAGGGCTCCGTAACACCCCAACTCATCTATATGTGGCTGTCCTCTGATCCAGGAGATGGGCTCTTGATCCTGCCACTCTGCTCTTAGTCCAGTGCTTCCTCCTCTTTCTGCTCCAACTTGAGATTCTCCAGCTCCTGTAAAACCTCATCCATGAAATCCTGGGAACCTTGTTTGTAATCCACAGCTAATTGAATTGCATCCTTGAAGAGCTGCACAACGTTGTGAAGCAGCTGAGACAAAGTACAAGGGCGGGGGGGGGACTTCTTGGCAAAACTGAAGCTTTTTTGAGTCATCTGTATGTCGGCATCAATTTGATTGGCCACCAGGATGCATGGCATCTCCGGCCTGAACTCCCAAAGTTCTGCATACCAGGTACTCAGGTTCTTATAGGTAATTTTCCTCTGTATATCAAATACCATGATGCAGGAATGGGCCTTGTGGTAGTAGGAGGCATGCATGCTTTGGAATCGCTCCTGGCCTGCTGTATCCCAGAAGTCCACAAGGATGGTCTTGCCGTCCACTGTGGCTGTATGCTTACACAGAATCCGAGCATATGTGGACAGTTGCTGTGGCTGAAATCCATCCACGAGAAACCTCTCCATGAGCTTGGATTTTCCCAGTGCACTGTCTCCCAGGCAGATGATCTTCACATTGTCCTGACCATCATATTTCTCCTGGTCCAGCTCATAGTGCTTGGTTCCGTCCCCAGCCATTAGCCCCGGATGTAGACAAGAGCCAGCCTTGGGATCTTGTCAGTCAGCTCATAGCCGAAGCACTCTACAGGCGGCGGGGCCACATCAGCAATGGGCTTTATTATGGCACTTTCATACATACATGCCATGATGCTTCCTTGTAACTCACCCTCCTTCCCTCCTCGTGAGGAGGTTGCTCCTTCTGCCCCTTCTTACTGGTCCACTTCCTTTCCCCACATAGGGATTTCCTTCTGGCTTCAAGTCACATTTCCTTATCCAGCCCTGGGTAGGGCCTCTTCCCGCCTTCTCAGAGTCCCCTTTTCAGTTCTATCTTTCTCTCTCTCTCTCTCTGTCTCTCTCTCTCTCTCTGTTTCTGTCTCTCTCTCCCTCACCCCCCCACACTTCAGTCTATATTTCACATATGAGAGAAAACCTATTTGTTTTTCCAAGGGGGACTTTCCCCTTGATTCCCAGTTCTAGTCCTGATTCTGCTGCACGCGCACGCCACACTTGCTTAATCATTTGTCTGTTGCTGGACATCCAGGCTGCCTCCATTCCCTAACGATTCTGAACAGTGCAGCCAGCTGGATACAGCTCTTTACTCTGTCTTCACTGTGTGCTGTCTCTTGCTTATTAATGTCATCCCATGTGCTGCTCTTTGTCCCAAAGGCCACATCTCTGATGGAGTCCTGGAACAGCATGAAGCTTTTCCAGCCTCAGCATAGTAACTAGAGGGCACATTCCAGAGCAAGCATAAATTAAGGGATGATTACTTTCTGCTTAGCTGTGCCACCCCCCCCCCACCCCAGTGCTGCGGATCAAACTCTGACCTTAGCCATGCTAGGCAAATTCTCTACTACTGGGCCCCATTCTAGACCATTTGCTTTCTTATTTTTGCAATTGTTTTGCCTAGGGAGATGCATGTAATTCTTCAGGTTCCAACCACTGGCACTGCCTCCAAGTCCTCTATTCTTCAGCTATTATCTGTCTTCGTTCCAGCAGAAGGAAAGCCTGTGAATAGTTTCATGGAGGCCCTCCATTCTCCTAAATTTTAGAGACTGCTCTCACTTAGAGGTCCTTGTTGAATACATTTGCTTATAAACACAGTGCAAGGTGGGACCCTGGCAGCTTTACTCCTTCTGCAATTCTATTTCGTTAGACGAGGGTTCCTCTGGTTCCTGCAGCTATCAATCACAGCCTTGGTCACATTCTTTGCAGCTCTACCAGATCATCAAAAGATCCACTTCTGAGGCTGGAGAGATAGCCTAGTGGTTAAGAGCACCAACTGCTCTTGCAGAGGACCTGTGTTTGATCCCCAGCACCCACATGGCAGCTAAGAACCGTCTTTAACTCCAGTTCCTGGAAGGAAGCTTCTTGGTGACAGGACTTTTGTGCTCACAAGTAATTCATCCACTATGTAAATAGTAACATGAAATTAACTTTACATATAAAAACACAAGAAGTTAATTTTCAAATTTTTATGTGAAATCTATTTTTAATGTTGATACAAAATGGTCTGTCTTTTTAATATACTTAACATGCTTCCTTTACAAGTATACTTTGGGATAGAAGAAAGTGAAAACCATTTAAAAAAGAAAGAATTCAGTATCACCACACCATTCCATACCCCATGGCAAGAAATTGACACATATATAAGTGTCAATTTGGAGTCTAGACAGTGGAGTCACATGCCCCCGCTGGGCTGGGCTGCAGTCACACACCAGCCCCTATGTGACAGTGCTCCTGAGGCATGGCTCTAGGAGCACCTGCCCGAATTCATCATACAGCCCAGGCATGAGCATAATAGAATATTCCTACAGAAGACAGGTCATCCCCATAGGATACTGACTCTTGCTTTACTAGAGAACACGGGACATATGTGCATATGTGAGTGAACCTTTACCTCCTCTCACATGTAGCATGAAAAGCCAGGTAGCAGGTTATTCAGTCCTAAACTGGGTTAAACTATAGCCTGCATGACTCCCTTGAGTTTTCTAGCAGGAATTCCAACTGTGGACAAAACGCCTGCTTCTGCACGTTTGAAAGGCTTGGCAGAAGTGGATCTTTATTTTATTTTATTTTGTATGTGTATGAATGTACTGTCTGCATGCAGGTCTGTGCACCCGTGTCGCGCAATGCCGTGGAGGTCAGAAGAGGGTGTCGGATTCCCCTGGAACTGGAGTTCTCCTGGAATTGGAGTTACAGACGGTTCTTAGCCGCCATGTGGGTGCTGGAGATTGAACCCGGGTCCTCTGCAAGAGCAGTCGGTGCTCTTGACCGCTAGGCAATTTAAGGAAGTAAACATTTATTTTGTGTCCTGGATTCAGCCTATCATAGCAGGAAAGAGTATTCAGTCTATGGCAGAGAGAGTGTGTGGTGGTGGGTATTCACATGAAGACAGACCAGGAAGCAGAGGGCAACAGAAACCAATCGCCTGGCTATGTCCTTCAAAGGCCCACCTCTAGTGACCTGCTTCTGTTGTCCATGCCCTCCTTCTAAAGGTTCCACAGGCTCCCCAAATAGTGCTACCAGTAGGCCACTTCAAATTCAAACCATGGCCACTTCAACTTCAAACCATGACATCATGAGATCTATCTTCCACCCTATCTCACAGTTGGACAGACAAGGAGACTGTGAAAGACAACTCAACTAGCACTTTAAAAGCCTATGGATTTGATTTGATACAGACCTTGTTTCTTAGTAGAATCCTTGGGTTTGGGGTTTGTTTGTTGTTGTTGTTGTTGTTGTTGTTTAGAGACAGGGTCTCACTATTTTAACTATTTTTATTTGGGAGTGTATTGCTTGCAAGCATGTATTTGTAGGAGTGTATTGCCTGCATGCATGTACATGCACCTGTGTTTTGCAACACCCTTGGAGGTTGGATGCCCTGGAACTGGAGTTATGGACCGTTGTTGGCCTCCAGGTGGGTGCTGGGAATCAAACATGGTCAAGTTCTTTACAGCCAGTGCTCTTAACCAATGAGCTATATCTCTAGCCCCTGAATCCTTGATTTTAATGTTACTATATCTATCCAGAGATTAGAATTCCCATTCCCTTTGCAGCTTATGTGGCCATGTCTGTTCAACAGGATACATGCAGAAGCAGTACGCAAAGCTCGGGGGAAATGTGCTTAAAGGAAAGGCTTTTCTGCATTCTTCCCTCTGGAGACAAGGTGAATGCAGTAGCTGGAGCTTAAGAGGTCAGACTGGACTGTAAGGTAGAAGCCATGTGCTAAAGATGACTGAGGAATGAAGAGCTGGGTTCTCTACCTTCACAGGCACATCAGCTCTATAGAGGCTGTGTTTCCATTTCTATCGGGAAGAAAGGAACCCGCCATTCTGTTAAGGCACTGTCGGTGTGTTGGTGTGGATTCCCGAACTCTTACAACCCTACATAGCTGCTTGTCCTGCTCATACGGACATGAACTATACTAATCCAAGTTATTTGCAGTTAGATCTCAGGAGACCCAAAGATTAGTTAGGTGGAGCAGTGCTTTGGTATGCAAACCTGACTTCTCAATGAATTACCAGAAAGAGTTATTCCTCTGTCACATCATAGCTCAGTGTGTCACCTGAGTCCCCTTGGTGGCTCTAGGACTTGATAGGCTTTCATTTTAGAACTCTGCCATCTTAAAATTCTTTTCTTCTAGCTCCACATGAGAAAGAAAACAGAACTATAGGTTATGGTTGTGGACTAAAGGCATTAGATGTTCTAACCCCACAGTCTTCTGGCTAGAACTCATTCCATAGTCCATTGTGCACAGTGGATTTATGAACATTCAGCCTTACAATGGCCACTTAAAAGGAAGCTCCCTGACTCAAAGGAAGAGCTCTTAATCTGAACTCTATGGAATGATTTCAAATAACTAGGCCCCCCCTGAACATTTATACAAAAAGTTGGTCTTGTTTGTGATATATATTTTTCTTGGGAGAAAATCCATAGCTTTCTTTTGTCTCACAGGGGTACTTGGAGGGGGAGTTAAGAATTGGTAATTTGGGGTAGAGGTGTGGTGGCACATGCCTAAAATCCTAGCACTTGAAGACAGACACAGGAGGATCATCACAAGTTTAAAGCCAGCTTGATGTATATTGAAAGTTCTACACCAGACAGGGATGCATGGGAGACTCTGACTCATGAAACCAACAACAAACAAACAAAAACACTCAAACTACTGCTGGTGCTCTTCCTGGTGTTACTAATTTAAGGTCAGGAGAGAAAAACTCCCACCTTTTAGAGAGAACAGTTTATGGCCTACTTACCATGTAGGAAACATGTGGATAGCAGATGTTTCCCAAACAATGGATGCATAGTAATGATCTATGCAATTTTATATCTTTGGTTGAAGTAGGGTCTCATTATGTAGCCCCACCTGGCCTGGAACTCACTATGTAGACCAAACTGGACTTGATCTCACAGAGATCCACTTGTCTCTGCTTCCTAAGTACTGGGATTAAAGGTGTGTGCCACCACACCTGGCTCAATTTTGTATCTTATCATTAACCTTCCTATTCCTTGAAGGAAGATATTTCTATGCCCTTTGTGCAAATAGAGAATGCAAGAAGAACAGAGAACACATAAATGCCTGGGGCAGACTAGGGAGAAGCAAGGAGTAGGATTTGTGCTGAGGACTGTTGGTTTTCAGAATCCCCTTATCCCACTGGGTAATTTGGGTGTTTAGCATCCATCACTAATGAGATGTAAAGTATATGATCCCATAGCCTGAGCATATGCACGACTTTCCTCTGGTTGCAAACCAACCAAGACAAATAATGTAAAGAATGAACGGATGATATTCTAGAAATTTCTGTGGTTGAATCAACATATCCACAACATTGATAAAAACCTGTTGCTTGCAAAACTGGCTACAAGTTGGTGGGGCCCTGGGAGGGGTGATAATATTGCAAAGACAATACCCATATATGGAAGTATCAAAAATAAAAGTAAATAGAAATGAGTTGGCTACAAAGGGCAAAAGACCAAGTAGCAATGAAGACAAGTGAAAAAAATTCTACCCGATTTGGGTGGGATTAGATAGAAGGATGAACTGGAATAGAAATATTGGTTTGAGCTGGGAGTGGTGGTGCATACCTTTAATCCTAGCACTCCAGAGGCAGAGGCAGGTGGATCTTTGTGGTTTGAGGCCAGCCTGGTCTACAAAGTGAGTTCCAGGACAGCTGGAGCTACAGGAAGACCCTGTCTCGAAAAAAAAAAAAAAAAAAAGAAAAGAAAGAAATATTGGCTTATATTAACTTAGAAATAATTTCACAATAATTACAGTTAACTAGTGAAGTAATTTTTTTAATTTTTTCTCAATTACCTAATATTTTGCTTGAAATGTAAAAGCTGATTTCAAATATCAACTATTTCCATAATGTGCCAAGAGCAACTAATATTCCACACAGAAAAGTTTCCAGCTAGAGCACTTTTGGCAAAATGTGGAGACTGTTTGTTTTATTTTATTTTGTTTTGTTTTATTTGGACTCAGAAGTAGGAATTTGTATTTCACCTAGGATTCTTCCTGTTGTTGATAATGTTGTTGTTGTTGTGTTGTTGTTGATGTTGTTGTTACAAACAACAAAACTCATCTCTGGTTACCTTAAGTAAACTGAAACTTATTGGAAGGGCTTACAGAATTCCTGGAAAGCTGGAGGGATCAGACTTGGACAAACAAGAACAAGCTTAGTCTCAAGGATCGAGAAAGAAATTCTTAGCAAAATCCATGCAGTCTTAATGCTCTTTTGTCAACTTTTGAGTTGTATCTGTCACTTTTCTGTTGCTGTGATAAAACACCATCACCAACACAAGTTATAGAAGGAAGAGCTTATTGGCTTAGGATTCTAGAGGGTTATGATAATTCCTCTGCAGGGCTTCTCCAAAAATATGCCACCAACCGACCAAATGTTTAACTACTTGGAGCCCATGGGGGACATTCTCGTTCAAACCACCATGTAAGTATTCTTATAACAGTGCTTCACTGATTCAAATTTGCAGTCCCAGGGAGCAATTGATTATCCAAGACTAAGTCACAGTCTTAACGACCCCTAATCCTGGAGCTTCTGAACCCCTGTACCTGGCTGTTTCAAGGGATAACAGTCTCTCCCTCCTCAAATCACATGTGATGGAACAGTCTTTAAAAACAGAGATTAGAAGTGACCAGCAGTTGCTATGCTGCATACTGACAACATAGAATACTGGCTGAACTAAAAAAAGACAAACCCATGCAAATACAAGAAGCACATATAACTCCAAATAGACAAGATCAGAAAAGAAACTCCCCATTCTATATCATAGTTAAAACACTAGATGCCCAAAACAAAGACAAAATTCTGAAAGCCACAAGGGAAAAACAATTTACATATAAAGGGAAACCCATCCGAATTATAGATGCCTTTTTTGTGCAAACTATGAAAGCAAAAAGAACATGGACCAAAGTAGTCCCAGTGCTAAATGACTATAGATGCCAACCCAGGTTACTATCCCCAGCAAAAATGTCAATTATAGTTGAAGGAGAAAAAAATCTTCCATGACATAAACAAGATGATAGAATACATGTCTGGAAAACCAACCCTTCAGAGAATACTTGAAGCAATTCAAAGGACAGAGAAGAGGAGCAATTATCCCCAGGCACCTAGAAAGAGAAATTAATAAAAGCATAACTACAGAAGTAGAAACTTAAACCCAAAATGCAAATGGATAATAAGGTGAAAGGAAGCAACACACATCTCTCAATTATAACTTTAAATATTAATGGACTAAACTCCCCAATCAAAAGACATAGACTGGGAGAATGGATTAGGAACAGAACCCATCTATATGCTGTCTACAAGAAACCCATCTTACTCTCAAGGATAGGCACCAACTTAAGATGAAGGGATGGAAAATAATATTCCAAGGAAATCATACCAAAAATCAAGAAGGAGTTGCTATTTTAATATCAGACAAATAGACTTCAAAGTAAAAGTAATCAGAAGAGACAAAGAGGGCCATTACATCTTCATCAAAGGAACAATTAACCATGAAGATTTCACAATCACGAATATATATGCACTAAACTCCAATGCACTGAACTTTGTAAACACAATTCTCCAGGATCTCAAGGCACAGATTAACCCCAGCACACTCATAGTAGGGGACTTCAGTACCCCATTGAGCCCTTTGGACAGGTCAACTGGACACAGAATTAACAGAGAGATATCTGAACTTAATGATACAATACACCAAATGGACTTCACAGACATCTACCAGATATTCTACCCAAACACCAGAGTATACACTTTCTTTTTTCTTTCTTTTTTTTTTTTTTTTTTTTTTGACATTTTTGAGACAGGGTCTCCCTTTAGTCCCAGCTGGCCTGGGAGCTCACTCTGTAGACCAGGCTAGCCTTGAACTCACAGAGATCCACCTGCCTCTGCCTCCTGAGTACTGGGATTAAAGGTGTGTGGCACCACACCCATCAAAGAATATACTTTCTTCTCAGCACCCCACGGAACATTCTCCAAAACTGACCACATACTGGAACACAGAAAAAAATTCAACAAATACAAAAAAGATTGAAATAATTTCATGCATTCTATTAGACCACAGCAAAATAAAGCTCAATATGAACACCAGGATAAGCCCTACTATCTACAAGAACACATGGAGGCTAAACAACACACTCCTGAATAATGAATGGGTCAAGGACGAAAGAAAGAAATAAAAGCATTCCTGGAATGAAGGGAAAATGACAATACAACACAATAAAACCTATGGGATACATTAAAAGCAGTCCTAAGAGAGAAGTTTATAGCCCTGGGTGCCTACATTAAAAAAGCAGAAAGAGCACAAACAATCTAATACTGCAGCTAAAAACACTTGAGAGACAAGAACAAATGAACCCTAAATGCAACAGACAGGAAGAAATAACAAAAATCAGAGCAGAAATCAATGAAATAGAAACAAAGAAAACAATACAAAAAAAAAAAATCAATGAATCCAAAATCTGGTTCTTTGAGAGAATAAACGAGACAGACAGACCTCTAGCCCAAAAAAGTTAACCAAAAGAAAGAACGAGCAACTCCAAATCAATAGAATTCATGATGAAAGGGGAAGTATCACAACGGACAATGAAGACCTCCAGACAATCATACAGGAATACTTCAAAACCTATACTCTACTAAGTTTGAAAACCTAAGAGAAATGGATGAATATCTGAAATCCTGGGAAATACTAAAGCTCTTAAGAAGAGATTGACACTTAAACAGCCTGGAGGCTGAGACAGTGAGATAGCTCATGGCTAGCCTGGGCTACATAATTGTAGGGAGCACTTGTATGAAACCACAGAAACAAAGCACCTCTCGCTGGTTCTTCTCAAAGCAGTTTATTATTTAGGTACATCTTTTTTTTTAAGCTTTTGCTTTTTTCAAGCTTCTCTTCTCAAGACCAGAAAGTCCCTCTATTTAGAAAGTCTCTCTATTTATCCACCTTCCCAGCCCAGGTTGTGTGGCCTCAGTCTATTGGTATCATTTGGCCTGATCTTGCATACAGGGTGCACCTGCACAGCTCAAACGGTGAGCGTGGCTTTACTTAGAGGTAGGAGGGAATCAGGTGTTAGTCATAAGACTTGGCTAAAGTCTCGGGCGCCATCCTGGGACCCTCGCCACACCTGCTCTCCACACATAATGAGATGAGGCTATCAAACACACACACACACACACACACACACACACACACACACACACACACCACAAATTGAAACCTAAGATGTGGACAGGAAAAAGAAAAGAGCAGAAACACACTGTGGAGCAAAGAATAGAAAAGAAAAGAATATGGGTGCAAGCTTCTCTGCAGCCCTTGCTGGCACCGTCCCTCAGGCCTTACTCTTCCTCTCCCGTTTCTTTCCCATTCTCCACTGCTTGGAGCAGTCTTAGGGAGATTTCCTTTTAGAAGTTTTTAAAATTACATTTATTTATTCTGTGTGTGCACCCAATGGCATGCATGTGGATGTCAAGGACCAACTTGCAGGATCTGGGTCTCTCTTTCCACCAGGCGGGACCAGGGAATTGAACTCAGATTGTCCTGTTTGGTGACAAGCACCTTTACTGCTGAGCCATCTCACCAGACCAGACAAGTGAGCAAGAAACAAACATTACCCTAAGCCTTTTACAAGGACCGAGGGCTCATTCAGATCCAGGAAATTCAGGAGAGCCTCTGAGAGTGATCCAGGTGGCCGTAGTGCTGACCGCAGCCAGCTGAAGGTGACAACGGTAACCAGCACCTGCCTCTCACCCTTTTCCTATTCTGGTACCTAAAGCTTGTCCAAATAAAAAAGGAGCCACTCCCTGCAGAGTCTGGTTGCCACCCTGAAGTTCTGCCTGCAGCCCATGGGAAGTTTGCCAAAGCTCCTTGGTTTAGAATCGCTATGGGAGTAGCTTGGCCCTCCCACTGAATGCAAGGCTGAGAGTCTTACATATAGCTGTTGTCATGTTTTCCTCCAATGAACTCAAGCATAAGGGACTGCTCTTGAACAACTTCCAACAGCACAATTACGGATCACTAGAACCCGGAGAAGTCCATGTCGCCCCTTACTATAGTCTATTTCAAAATTAACAGCTGTGATTTCTTTCTCGGTATTGCAGCTGTTGATTTTGAAGTAGAGTATAAATGAGAGGTGACATGGACTTCTCAGGGACACAAATTTGGCTCTTGCTCTCTCTCTCTTTATATATATATATATATATATATATATATATATATATATATATATATATATATACACACACACACACACAAACTATAGTACATGAAATTGGGTGGGGAAACGGTATGCAGATAGGGATCTAAGTACAACTAAAATAGATTATATGAAGCTCACAAACATTTCATAAAAAAAAGGAAAAAAAAAAAACCCCTGACAGCTATATTAAACAAATGACCAAAGCCTATGAATTTGATAGAATTAAAAAGTAAGAAAAAATGGGTAGGGAAAATAAGATTGTCATCCTCCTATTCCACATTTTCTCAAAGTAGCAGTTTCTTCCCACTTTCTGTAGGAGTCTCCCTGTTAATAACTCCTTCTTCTTGTTAAACAGTGTCTCAGCTGTGGTCTGGGCTTGCTCTAGGTCATCAATGCAGTTTTAAAAATTCTATCAGAAGAGCAATCGTGGAAACTTGAAACACCTGTATCACCACTGGTTTCATAACATTGTGGACTAAGAGTTGAGGATAGATAAAAATAGGTCGCTATAGGCTTCATTATAGAGGCTTAGGGTGAAATTTGGGGTGGGGTACAGAACAGTTCAGAAGCAAAGGACTTATATACTTAGATCATTTTCTTCTAGTGTTGTGGCCAAGTCCCTAGGGCCTCATAAGGGCTAGACAAATACTCTAATACAGAGCTTACATCTCTAGTCCATAGCTTTTTAAGACAGGCTCACAATAGAGCCCAGGCTAAACTCAAAACTGAGATCCTCCTGCCTCTCAGTCTTTTCTCAGTGCATCACAGGTTGACACTGCCCATGTTCAACGGTTTGGGTTAGTATTTGATGACAATTTTTCTGTTCTTAGATGTCATAAAAGTTTTATTATCTTAATAAAGTCTACTGTTGGGGCTGGAGAGATGGCCTAGTGGTTAAGAGCACTGACTGCTCTTGCAGAGGACCCGGGTTCGATCCCCAGCACTCACATGATGGCTGAGAACCGTCTTTAACTCCAGTTGCAGAGGAATCTGATGACCTCTTCTGAGGGACCTCCACGGCATTGCATGACACGGGTGCACAGACCTGCATGAAGACAGTATACTCATACACATAAAGAATAAATAAAATTTAAAAAATTAAAAATAAAAGTAAAGTCTACTGTTATTATGGTATGTGTTGTGGTGTGTGTGTGTGTGTGTGTGTGTGTGTGTGTGTGTTCATGGATTTGTGTGTGTCATAGCATGCATGGAGGAGAGAACTTGGTTCTCTCCTTCCATTGTGGGATCAAGAGACAGATCATTACCATCGAGAGATAGATTTTACCAACTGGAACCATCTTCTTAGCCCTGGAAATAATGAAAATTTAAGAGGACCTCTGTAAATTGCAAGTTCTACTTGAAAATTACTAACAGATTTGGGAATATATACTGGGAACTGGCTTGAGTAAGCATAGAATAAAATGACAGAGAAGACCACGTTTTCTAGGAAAATCGTAATATGAACTTTGTGATACCGACTTGACCGGTGAAAATTGAGAGGAGGAACGGAAACCCTTTTAATTATCAGATAAATCCTGCTTTACGCCTGGATGCAAGGGCTTTAAAGCAGGAACAGCTTGGAGGAGCTAAGCCCAGCATTGAATTTCTAGCAGAGGGGAGCTGGAATTAAAGAAGATTGGAAGAAAAAGTATCAATCTTAAGCTTGGTAGGGGGTTTACTTGGCAATCAGTGCATTTTTTTACTTGTAGTGAAAGGTCAGACTTAGGGTCCAGATGGAAAAGAAAGTACTGTGTTAGTTCAAGGAGTCCAAGAAAAAGAACAGCAGCAGCTATTTTAATCCTTTTTAGTAGCCAGCAGGGTACATGGTTAAGCTAACCATACAAACAAGTGCCTCTAGAATCTGCCTGCTTGTGGAAATCAATGAACCAGCCGGAACCTGGAAGCTATTTAAAACATAATTCTGTGTGGTAACATGAGTTCAACAGCTCTATGCTGAATGTTCTTTGTATATTCATGGCCTCTTCTATACTTAATGATTGGCCTGAACCAAATGAGTTGATACACTTGAAATCGTATCATCATTGGGTTGGCTCTATAACGAATGACCACAAACAACAAAATTCCAAGGACACCTTTTAAAATTTATTATTTTTATTTTTGTGTGTATGAGCATATTGCCTGTGCGCATGTAAGTGCACTCGTGTTGTACAGTGCCTGAGGAGGTCAGAAGAGGGTGCCTGATCCCTTGTAACTGGAGTTACAGATGGTTGTCAGCTGCCATGTGGGTGCTGGGAATTGAACCAAGTCCTCTGCAAGAGTAGCCAGTGCTCCTAACCACTGAGCCATCTCTCCAGACTCCCAAGGACATCTTAGGGACAGACAGCCCTGCAGGTTATTGACTTAAGTCCCAGTAAAGATTTGATAATAAATCGATTAACCCCACCAAGCTCCAGCACCTGCTCTTTGAGTTGTCCCTGCTCATCCCCTCACCCACCGTCTTGTCTCCAGTTCAGTAGACAGTCCACTCTCTTGGTGATAGTGGAAACACAGCTGTCCAGCTTCCTATCTGTCATGGGACAGAAAAAAGTGTGGAGGTAAGCAGAGGCTTGGCTGCAGCTCGTGCACAGACTAATTTACTATTCTGCCCTGAACCCTGCCACTCCAATTAGTTTCCAAGGGGGATAAAAGCTGTCCTAGCTTATCCAACCTCTCCAGGTGAGACTCCTAGCTACAGAGTGAGCTCAGCTAATACTACTTATAGCAGAGACCTCTGAACTGCTAGCTCACAAAATTATGAGGAAATAATTGTCTGCCACTTTAAGCAACTAGGTTTTGGAGGTGATTTTTCTCTACAGCAAATGAAACACCATTAAAATAAGAGTAGATAGCAATTCTCAATTTTCGACCAGGAAATTTTATTACAGGCTGTAGCAAGCAAACATGATGCGGGCATTGCTACAATCTGGATGGTGGCCCTAAGAACCACTTGCTGGAAACTTAATAGGTCAGGGTTGCACAGTAGCGCCCAGTGGGATGTGTTTATGAATGGGTGGACTAGTTCCTGCTATGAAAAGGCTTGATCTGCAAGTTCAATCCATCTATCAAGGGATAAAAGGCAAGAAGCCCCTCACTAGAGGCTGGTCCCAGCCTCCAGAATCATGAGCCAAAAATTATTATTCATTTTAAATTGCCCAGTCTGTCATATTTTGCTATGGTGGTACAAAGTAGACTAAGGTCAGGGTGATTTCTTTGAGGATTAAAATAAATTCAACACATCTTTATTTTTCTACTCATTTTGAAATATTTTAGACAACAATACATTTTAAAACAAGAGTTAGCTGGGCGTGGCAGCACATGCCTTTAATCCTAGCACTTGGAGGCAGAGGCAGGTGGATCTTTATGAGTTCAAGGCCAGCCTGGTCTATAGAGTAAGTTCCAGGATAGATGGGCCTACAGGGAGACCATGTCTTGAAAAGACAAAAAACAACAAAACAAACAAACAAAAAACAACAAAAAAACCCTAAGAGTTAAAATATAACACTTAGGCACAGTTAAGCAACACACTAGAACTCAAATATTCTTAATAATTTAATTCAAAGGTCAGTAAAATATTGTGTCAGGGTCCTGACCTTTGCCAACTGCTTTTGTGAATAAAGTTGGGTTTTTTTTGGTCTTTTGGAGACGAGGCCTCCCTGTAGCTCTGGAACTCACTCTGTAGACCAGGCTGGCCTTGAACTCACAGATATCCGCCTGCCTCTGCCTCCCAAGTGCTAGTATTAAAGGCGTACGCCACCATGCCCGGCTTGTGAATAAAGTTTTATTGGAACATAATTATGCTCGTCTATTTACCTATTGTCTGTCTACACTATGTTTGGCCACAACAGAGTTGAGAAGTTGAAACAAAGATCACGTGACTAAACAGTCTCAAATATTTACAGAATATAAAAGAACACACTGTGGGTGGCTTCTGTTCCACGTCTTGCTACTGTACTTTACTAAGTTAGCTGTTGAGGTACAGGCCCATTGTCTTCACTACTGTAGCCGAGATGCAAATGAAAGTCACTGTCCTGATGAAAGAATAGTCACCTAACACTAAAACAACTATGGCAAATGCTCACATAAACATAGTCAGTGCATATGAGAAGTGCCCATCTGGGTATTAACAGAAGGGCCTGCTTTGTATTAAAATGTTATTTGCCCACATAGCTAATTTTCACAAAATTGAGAAAATGTGATACATCTGGCAAACCTTTTAGAACATTAACCAAAATCAGTTGAAAACACATTGAAATATGGACTTAAAAAAACCAAACCACCCCAGATTTGCTTTGTTATGTGAAATTAATTGTTTGTAGTTTTTTAGGAAACGCATTAGATGCTGGGAAAAAAGTCGTAGAGAGGGGTGTAAAGTTTGCACCCTTCAGAAGGAAGGTCATCGGGAGAGGGAAGGGGTGGCTTGCTGCTTCTTTTTGTGCATTTCTACCTTGTGTCTTTCTTGGATCTGATCATTTGAATCTATCTTTAACTCTGGGAAATGTAACATTTCCCTGCCCCAGTCTCTTTCTTCCTTATATAGACATTATTCTAAATCCAAGTCTCTTAATTTTCCTATCAGTTTCTTTCTATACCTATCTATTGCACAACCAATCCATTTACCACCATTAAACTTCCCATTTCCATAAGTGCCGTATAACCTTTTCTCTTTTGCTTTTTAAATTAAAAATTTTTCAACATATTTTATTGAACTTTTGTTCATGTCATACATCTTAATCATATTTAGACCCTCTCCCTTATCTGCAGCCTCCAGGGCCTCTCCAGATTTCATGCATTCTGTGACATATGTTAAGGCTTCTCGAACCAAGTTGTGTCCCCAGATGTTCCTCAGTATGAGTTCATCCACTGGTCCCTGACCCGCCTGTCATTCCCTTAAAGAAGACCAACAATCCCTCTCCCAGCAGTGATCAGCTTAGTTTCTCGTTCCTCAGCTAAAGTTGAGGCCACATGATCCTTTCCCCAGTTATATGCTAGTTTTTTGGTCTGGTTTGAGTTTGCATGGTGTGCTTTAGTGTCTACTTGACACACTTGGTTTGAGGGAGCCTCAATTGGGGAATTGCCTCCATTGAACTGGCCTGAGGCCTTGTCTACAGGGCATTTTCTTGATTGTTGAGTGATGTGGGAGGGCCAGCCCACTGTGGGCAGTCCCGTCCCCCGTCCCCCATCCCCCATCCCGTCCCCCCCCCGTCCCTCTGTCCCCTCCCCGTCCCTCCGTCCCCCCCACCACCACTGGCAGGTGGGCCTGTATTGAATAAGAAAGCAGTTGGACCATGTCCCAAGGGAGCACGCCAGTAAGCAGCATTCTTTCAAGGCCTGTGTTTCAGCTCCTGCTTCCAGGCTCCTGTCCTGAGTTTCTCCCTCAGTGATGAACTGTGACGGGGAGATGTAAGTTAAATAAACCCTTTCTTCTCCAAGTTGGAATTGGTCAGAGTGTTTTGTCACAGCAATGGAGAAGCAAGCTAGAACACACGGGTCTTGTGTATGCTGTCACCATTGCTGTCAGTTCTTATTAGCAAGATCCCAGTTACCTGGAAATTACACTTCCTTCTGTTTTTTTTGTTTTTGTTTTTGTTTTTAAATCTGTCCTGCTGGGCGTGGGGGCACATGCCTTTAATCTCAGCATTGGGGAGGCAGAGGCAGGCAGATCTCTGTAAGATCAAGTTCAACCTGATCCACATAGTGAGTTCAGGTCAGCTTAGGGCTATAGAAGACCCTGTCCGCAAAAGACCCCCCAAATTTTTGTCCTAATTCCAAGCCAAAATTCATTTACTGATTTTTTTAAATGTATTTATTCATTTTTGTGGGTTACATGGATGACATAGCATAAATGTGGAGGTCAGAGTGTGTGTCTGGGGATTGAACTCCAGTCATCAGACTTGGCAGCAAACCCCCTTTCCCTCTGAACCATCTCATGGCACCTTAGTTTGTGCTTTCTTATCCTTTTACTTTTCTTCACACCACCCACCCCCAGGATTTGCCTTACTTCTTGGCTGTTGAGCTGTGCACTGATTGTTAATAGGAGAAAATTTAAGACATGAAACACTTGTGTTTTGGCATTGCCTGACCTTCTGTTTAGTGGAGCCTAGTGACTTTGTTCAAACTCTAAAACAATCACATGATCCTGATTACCTGTATATTGCCTATTTGAAGTGGTTCCTATCATGAGAAAAAAATGTTTTTATTTTTTTATTGGATTTTTGTGATTTACATACAACATAATTTGGTGGTATTTAGATCCCTTCCCTATCCACACCTCCCATATATATATATATGTATATATATATACATATATATATGTATATATACATATATATGTATCATATATATATGTATATACATATATATACGTATATATACATATATATGTATATATACGTATATATACATATATATACATATATATGTATATATACATATATAATATATGTAAAATGTATATATAATATATGTAAAAATGTAATATATATTAACATATGTAAAAGGGCCTATAGAGTTTAATTAGTGTCCTGAAATGTCCTTCAGTGTGGGTCTGTCTTCCATTGGAGCCTGGATCTCCTGGAACTGGAGTTATGGATGGTTATTAGCCTCCATGTGGGTGCTGGGAATCGAATCCCAGTCCTCTGCAAGAGCAGCCAGTCTCTTAACAACTGAGCCATCTCTTGAGCCCCTTCTTGTTATTTTTAAAAATTATTTTTATTTTATGTGTGAGTGTATTGGCTGCATGTATGTAAGTGCATCCGTGTCATGCAATGAGCACAGAGGCAGAAGAAGGCATTGGATTCCCCTGGAACTGGAATTATGGATGGTTGTTATTCAACAGGTGGGTGCTGGGAATCGAATCAGGTCCTCTGCAAGAGCAGCTGGTGCTCTTAACTGCTGAGCTATCTCTCCAGCCTCTCCGCTCCCACTTGTCTTTTAAAATTGGTGTATATTCATTGTGCATGATACTGGTTTCATGAGGATATTTGCACACAAATATATACAGTACTTTCACCATCCCCCTGACCCTTCCCTTCTTTTTCTCCCCCAACTCCCTTTAGCCCTATTAGAAATCTTTCATTCTCCTGATACATATTTTCTCATCTCATCCATGGTTTGGGATCTAATAAACAGTAAAATCTATTTAATGACACTACTTAAAATTTTTTCAGTATCCTGAACTTCTTCTGTTGCCTAGGATCCATTGTTTTCCCAGTTTATAGTGAGCCTTCTGAAATGCCCTGTTAATTTTACCCAAATAGTTTTTTTTTGTTTGTTTGTGGTTTTTTGTTTGTTTGTTTTGGTCTTTTCAAGACAGGGTCTCCCTGTAGCCCCAGCTGTCCTGGAACTCACTCTGTAGACCAGGCTGGCCTTGAACTTACAAAGATCCATCTGCCTCTGCCTCCTGAGTGCTAGAATTAAAGGCATGCACCATCACATCCGGCAATTTTTGTTTTTAAAAATTAGTTTATGCTAGGTGTCGTGGCACACACCCTTAATTCCAGCACTGGGGAGGCAGAGGCAGGTGGATTTCTGTGAGTTCAAGGCCATCCTGGTCTATATAGTGAGTTCCAGGCCAGCCAGGGCTACAGGGAGACTCTGTCTCAAAAAGACAAAACAAAAACAAAACAAAAATAAATTAGTTTCTAAAGTACCAGGTTTCCTTATGGCATTTTTCTTACACACTTGCTTTTGGTTGATTCTCTCCCACCCCAGTTCTTACTTAATTTCCCCTCTATCCTAAGTAAGCCTCCTCTAGCGTCATGTCAGACGTAGCCTATTACCTTCCCAACCTGCTCTCTTGAAGCTTTCTTTTTCCTCCTCTCATGGACACTTTTTCTGGTTTCCTTCTTTGTACACATATTCACTCCCACATAAACACAACTAAGTAAAAATTAGAAGCTAAGGTGGCACACGCCTTTAATCCCAGCACATGGGGTAGGAGCAGAGGCAGGCAGATCTGTGTGAGTTCAAGACCATCCTGGTCTATATAGTGAGTTCCAGGCCAGCTGGGGCTCCAGGAAGACCCTGTCTCAAAAAGACAAAACGAAAATTAGAAGCTAAGATCTTCGTATGAGAGAGAACATGAAGAATTTGCTTTTTTTTTTTTTTTTTTTTTTTTTTTTTTTTTTTGTCTTTTCGAGACAGTCTCCCTGTAGCCCCAGCTGTCCTGGAACTCACTCTGTAGACCAGGCTGGCCTTGAACTCACAAAGATCCACCTGCCTCTGCCTCCCAAGTGCTAGGATTAAAGATGTGCACCAAGAATTTGCTTTTTCAAGCCCGAGTTACCTCCTTTAATATAATAGTTTTACTATTCCACATTTTCCTGAAAATCTTATATGTTCATTTATAGCTGGTAAAAATCTCATGGTGCATATTTTCTTCTTCTTCTTCTTCTTCTTCTTCTTCTTCTTCTTCTTCTTCTTCTCCTCCTCCTCCTCCTCCTCCTCCTCCTCCTCCCCCTCCTTCTCTTTTTGGTGTTTTTGAGACAGAGTCTCCCTGTAGACTCAGCTGGCCTGGAACTTGCTATGTAAATCAGACTGGCCTTGAACTCACAGAGATCCACCTGCCTCTGCCTCTGCCGGGATTAAAAGCATGTGCCCCATTTTCATTATCCATCCATTTGTTGATGGACATAAAGGTTGATTCCATGTCCTGGCTGTTCCTGAACATGGGTGAACAGGAATCTCTAGGTAGGATATAGAATACTTTGGCTTTGTGTCCAGGTGGTAGAGCTGGATCATGTCACACTTCCATTTTTTTATTTTTATTTTTGAGAAACCTCCAAACAGATTTCCATAGTGACTGTACCTGAAAAGCATATAAGGGTCTCCCCACATCCTCTCCAGCATTCATTATCATTTGTTTTCTTGGTAAAAGCCATTCTGAATGGAATGAGCTGGAATCTCAAAATAGTTTAAAATTTTTTTATTTATTAATTTTTATTTTATGTGTATGAGCATTTTGCCTGTATGTGTGTAAGTGCATCCATGTTGTGCAATGCCCATGGAAGCCAGAAGAGGGCATTAGATCCCCTGGAACTGTAGGTAAAGACAGTTGTTAGCTGCCATGTGGTGCTAGGAACAGAATCTGGGTCCTCTGCGAGAGCAGCCAGTGTTCTCAATTACTGAATCATTCCTCCAGTCTCTCAAAGTGGTTTTAATTTGCATTTCCCTAATGGATAATGAGGCTGAACACTTTCTGTATGATTAATAGACTTCATACTATGTGCTTAAATAATTGTAAGTGTATATTAATTTATCCATAATAGTCTCATAGTGTTTTCATACATGTATATTTTAGTCACACTTACCACATGGACGGTCTCTTCTCCATTACCCTCACTCATTTCCCTCCCTCTCCCACTGTTCTTCTTTCTCTTCTTAACTAGTCCACGTTTCTTTGTTTTTGATGACCATATGCATTTCATTGGGGTTGCCTATAGGAGCACGAGTGAAGTTATTTAACGGAGGATGGACAACTTAACACCACCGAAGAAAATATCCTGGGCTCAGGAAATGGCGCAGCATGTGCATGCGCTCATCTTACAACCCTGACAACCCAAGTTTGATCCCTGGAGCCCATGTAAAGATGGAAGGAGAAAACTGACTCCACAAAGCTGTCCTCTGACTTCCACATGTGCACCATGACACAGTCATACCCACATATGTGCACATATGTGCAAACACACAATAATTTGGAGAGATGGGCCAGTGATCCAGAGTGCTTCCTGCTCTTCCAGGTTTCCACTTGGTTCCCAGAACCCATATTGAGTTGCTCACCATTATAACTCTAGTTTCAGGGGATCTGATATCTTCTCTGACCTTCATATGTACCCCCACACAAGTCAGGCACATATACAAGTCTTTCTCTCTCTCTCTCTCTCTCTCTCTCTCTCTCTCTCTCTCACACACACACACACACACACAAACAATAAAAATATTTTTTGTTTATTTTTTAAGGGATTCTACAATATAAGAGCACAGTTGTTTTCAGATCACATTAATGTTGCTCAGTTTGCCATACAATTAGGTAATTCACACTAACATCCTCAGATGAGGGATACCATTCGTCGTTTTTTTTTGTTTTGTTTTTGTTTTTCTGGGACTGTGTTACTTCACTCAGCAAGATATCTTCTAGCTCCATCCATTTACCTGCAAAGTTCATGATGTCATCTTTCTTTACTGCTGCATAGAACTCCATTGTGTAGATGTACCACATTTTCTCTATCCACTTATCAGTTTAGGGGTACTTGGGTTGGTTCTAATTCCTTGCTATTGTGAAGAGAGCTGCAATAAATATGGCTGTGCATGTATCTCTGCAGTAGGTAAGATGAGTCTTGTGGGTACATAGCCAGGAGTGGTGTGGCTGGGTCAGGTGGCAAGTTCATTCCAAGTCTTCCAAGGGTTCTCCACACTGCTTTCCATAGTGGCTGTACAAGTTTACATTCTCACCAGCAGTGGATGAGTGTTCCCCTGTCCCCACAACCTCTCCAGCACTTGGTATCATTTGTTTTCTTGATCCTAGCCAGTCTTATTGGAGTGAGATGATATCTTAAAGTGGTTTTAATTAAAAATAATTAACATAATTTAAAAAATTTTTATTTTTGTATGCGTATGAATGTACTGTCTGCATGTAGGTTTGTGCACCCGTGTAGTGCAATGCCGTGGAGGTCAGAAGAGGGTGTCGGATTCCCCTGGAACTGGAGCTAAAGATGGTTCTCGGCTGCCATGTGGGTGCTGGGGATCGAACCCGGTTCCTCTGCAAGAGCAGTCAGTGCTCTTAACGGCTGGGCCATCTCTCCAGGCCCTAAAAATAAATTTTAAGAAAAGAAAATGTCTCTCCCTCTGCCATCAACTGTTAAGGTCTTTACCATCTTCAGAGATGACAGGATCTTGATGGGCTCAGTCTTTTCAAGGTCCCGTGCAGGTAATCACAGACGTGAATTCCACTCTAACCACCATCATGCATGGAGGGCATTGTGCCACAACACTCCATCCCTTCCTCTGGTTCTTACATTCCTTCTAATCCCTCTCTGTTGTGTTCTCTAAACCTTGGAGCATTTAACAGTTGCTTATTCTCATTACTTTGGCCAGTGAGTCTCTACATTCACCTCTGCCCAGTGTGAAATGAAGCTTCTTTGACCAAAGCTGACAGCAGGACAAATCTATGGTCATGAACACAATCATTTAGAAAGCAATGTGAGGGGCTTCCTATCCATTTAGCAAAACAACAGCAGTATTTTCCCCTACTAGAGCCTAGGGCCTCCCTGGTCACAGGCTTTTGACCAAGTTTATAGTACTCGACATGAATTCACATCTGTGAATGGGGCCTCAAATCCACTCAGAAGCTGTCGGTTACCTCCATAACAGACTTGCTACTATTGCACCCAGGGCATGTCTTGCCTGCCTGGTTAATAGTGCTACATATAGGGCTCATGGCTGAATAAGACAATTGATGACAACTATGAAGGCTAGCCAGCAGGAAGCTTCCAGCCCAGTTCCAGCTTAATTGCTCTTATTATGTCCTGCAACAATATTTATCAGCCATTTGCATTTTTCTTTTAAGAACATAATGTTCAGATCACTAGCTCATTTTGTGATTGGGTTACCTTCTTGCTATTTCAGTTTTTGAGTCCTTTGGATAGTCTAGATATTAATGATTAGAGATTGCTATTGGACTGACACTAAAAATGAAGGAGGAAAACATATATGGAAGAGGGGACAGTAGAGGTAAAGGAGGAGGATGTGAGGCAGTGTGATGGGTGAAAAGGGAAAGGTAGGCAGTCCTGAGCTTGGGTCTGACTCGCTCTGGTGCCTGACTCAGGCCGCAGGAGGGTCGTGTGTTTGGACTCCGGTTCCGGACCTAATAGGAACATTTGGAGCCATCCAACAGCTCTAGGCGGGTAAAAGCTTAGGACAGAGTGACTTTTGTGGTGCTGGACAATTGATTTCTGGTCTGTGACAGAGGGCCAGGTGGCTGGCAGGGGCTAGATTCGTGCCCTAAGCCCCGCGGGTTGTCCTTCCCCCCTCTCAGCCAGAAGCGGTCCTGAGCTTGGGTCTGGTTCGCTCTGGTGCCTGACTCAGGTGTCGGGGTGCGGGCTAAGCCAGGCATATCCGCCCCCCCCCCCGCCAACAATTGGAATTGAGGAAGAGAGAGTATCCAGTGGACTGGATTAGGAGAACTCTCAGAACAGGAAAGGAAGAGTGACTTACACTTCCAATATCCAATCTATAAACAAAAGTGAAAGCCTGAAAACCTAGACAAGTCAACTCTCCATAAACAAGGAGGGGGAGAGGAAGAAAAAAAGCGTAAGAAGGAGGTAAGCAAAACAAAAGAAGCTTTCAGCCTTCAACACACTGAAAAGGCATTTGTGATTTGAATCACAAAACAGAAATCCACATGCCAGGGACACGACGAAGGGACAACAT